>JAUYWG010000055.1:17410045-17430478 GCA_034779775.1 Enteromius afrohamiltoni | reverse complement strand
AAATCTATACAATGTTTGATAGGGAGCCAGTGCAGTGTTGACAGAACCGGGCTAATATGCTCATACTTCCTGGTTTTGCAATTTAGGTCCAAAACAGGAACTAAATGTGTGTGACCTTGAATGCAGGATCAAAGCACAAGAATTTTCTTTCTTGAAAATGATTCATGTTTTCTGTGACAACGTTGACATATATTTGCATATTCCTAATAAGCATTCTGATTTGGCAAATCAAATTTCAGTTTGATGTACTTGGTTTTTCAATCAGTGAGTGTGATTGTCAGCTTCACCTGCGGCTGATCTCATCACACATGCAGGGACATAATCCACGAAGGTGACATGCAGAAGAATTTCAATTACACTTCGAGGAAGTAGATCATCACCTTCATCCACCTGGAGGGGCATGTTGCATTATGAATAACAATAAACATACATTAACAATGCATATTCACTCATATGGGACACAAGAGATCTGAATAATAGCAATAAAGTGATTTCACGCTTCGGTTTAGAGAACATTCAGCAATAATTTATTTCAGAATCTCAAGAACCACCACATTTCTCATCTGGAAAATTCAGTATCAGTTGCCAACAACACGGTTTTTGAAAAATGTTACTATACAAATTCTTAATAGAAAAAAAAGAATAAATTAACTGTGGAATTTGGTTATATTTAACCCGCCCAACAATTCCACTTAATTTTTTTCTACAACACCGTTTTATCATGTCCGGTTATGTCTGGAAATGAACTCATGAAACATGCTCTATTGTCAAGATGAAGTGAGAGAAGACAGTTTAGTAACTAACGTCCTTCAATTTGCACGACTGGTATTAAAACTATTGACAACAGTTAGGAAAAGTCTACAGCTAGGAAACCAAAGCAGTAACTGGTCTTCCTGTAGCACCTGAACGTGTTGTTGCTATTTCCCAGCTCAAAGACCCGAAAATAAAACCAATACTGATTTATAAAAATCATTAAACTAATGCTTTTTTATGATTTCTTTAAAAAGAACCCAGTTTCCACAGTCCTGCCGATAAATGTTGATAAATGTGTTAGTTGATTTTTTTTAATATAAAAAAAATTATGTTTTTGTTATAGAGGTACAGGTAGACAAGAGGAGTGAGCTCACATTGGCCTAAAAGGGTACGAGGTCCAAACAACCTCTAAGTGAAGGGCTGTTTTTACACCGGGTTTTAGTTTTAACATCAAGATGCATAACACAGTGTGCTGAGCATGCACAAAAGTAATCAACAATCAATTTCAGGGCAGATAAAAACATCTGCTTTACTTATAGGATGACTTTTAGATTTTATATCTGGTGATTTGGACCCTTTTGAATAATGACTGCTTATGTTAAGACCTGTCGATTTGTAACGGCAAAAGGTGTGCTTTTAGCTTCCTGTTTTACGTACAATGTTTTGTATCTCGCAGCGTGTAACAAATGCGGTCTTTAGCATTATGGCTTGATGTTTCCTCGGTCAGACGATCGAGGCGAGGGGCACACATGGTTTCAGATCTTTCTGACTGCATGATAAAAGCATGAAACACCCTGTATTGTCTGAGCTTGTAGTTTCTTACCGGCGGCTTTTAAAATGAAGCACCTGCTTTAATCGCATCACATTCTGGAATGCTGTTCTCCTGAAAGCCTCAGGTCAGGGAAGAGGTAACGTTATTTTCGGTGAAATATTGAGTAGGTTTGCCACGTTGCGTTGTGCTCATCTGACTTTTGACGGTTTTATAAATACGAAAAGTAATGTCATAGTAGTGTTACACTTAAGTATCCTGAATATTAAAAACAGACACGTAAAAACAGGAAACCCATAAGGCCAGGAGTGTTTGGAGAAGGTTTTTTGTGTGTCTCGTTACTTCACTGATGTCACAACACTATACGCGGGGGGTTTGTGACTGTGTTCATGCAGTATGGGCATACAGCAGGGCATTGTGGGATGTGCGGTTCAGGCTCAGAGCACCATGGTGGCGAGTTGCCGGTCACGGCCCGAGTTGCAGCACTTCACAGATCGGTCGTATAAAGCCGAGGGTCATGCTAAAGCCTCTAAGCTAAACGTTTTCAGATTTGTTGTACAGCTATGGCTTCTAAGTTAGCTAATGTTCTGCAAAAATGGACCAGAATCGATAAACTTGAGAATGACAAATCAACATTACGCACAAAGACCACAATGTTTGGAATTTTCTTGGAATGTCGTACTTGTGACGTCGTAATCTCGAGCGCTATGATATCAGGGCTCATCTTTCTTCTTCAGCAAGGCTTCTGCGTTTTTTTAAATGCTCTATTTGTTATTCACAAAGTATCAAAGTTCACAGACAGTGGGAGGGGCTTATGATGCACTCCGGTCCAATGAGGAGTGAAAGACGATGAAAAGAGGGGCTTGTGGTCACATACTGTATACTGAAAACATAAAGATCTACAAAGATGGTTGACGCCAAAGCAATCCATTGGAATGTTTTTTTTTGAGAGAGAGAATGATGCCGGTTCTCTGACATCAGTGCAGAGGGACACACGACAGCAGGGGACATGTGTCTATTTTAGCATGTGTGTGTTTGCATGAGTGGGGTTCACTTATAGTACAACGCGCATAAGACGTCTTTCTTATGCACATTAATCCAGGGATGGATTAAACAGGGAGGGTTTGTGCATACAGAGGAACCGGCTGCCAGCTAACTGGGTCGAAGTTCAAAAGTCAGAGTGGAAGGGTCAGACAAGGTGAAGCTCAGTTCATTCAGACTCTTGTATTCCCATAGTTCATAAACACTGTACCGCCGGATATACAGAGAGACAACAAAGAAGGAGAGGTCGAGGTGGTACAGGTTCCAGCCATAGGTGTTTTCGGATGAGTTGAGGTCCAGACTGTGGTCAGGCCTGCCGTCTGAACACTCTTTTAAAGAGAGAGGGATGAGGGATGACGGTTTAGACGAGCGTTCCCGGCTTTGCCTTTTCGTGCCCGTACCACTGTACGTCGACTATCTCAGAGCACAGGGGACTGCTCAGGAAACAACTGTCGGAGAACGGTGATCTGCAGATGAGGAATAGAGCAAAGTATTATACATCTTGATATTTCACAGGTCTATTTAACAGGCTGTAAAATTGCAAAAAAATAGCTAAAAAAAGCCATACCATGTTTAAATATATAGTATAAATATATAATATTTTGAGGAATTTCAAAACACCTGTTTTATGCTTTTTTGCACATAGAACCAAACAAAAAGTGAAATCCCAAATAAGAGAAAAAATTATTTCAGAGAAATAGCATTTGATGTGCAAAACATTAATGATCTAAAAAATGACATTTACTTTTTTTTTAGTGCTGTCAAAAGATGAATCGTGATTAATAGCATTCCAAAATAAAAGTGTTGTGCTTACATAATATATGTTTGTACTTTGTATGAACTTTGTATATTATGTATATATAAAAAGAAAGGTGATTTTCTCAGCATTTACATTTTTCTGTACCCTCAGATTCCAGATTTTCATATACTTGTATCTCGGTCAAATATCGACCTACAAATCAATGGGAAGCTTATTTATTCAGCTTTCAGATCATGTATAAATCTTAATTTCGGAAAATTAACGCTTACGACAGGGTAGGGCTGGGCGATTTGGCCTAAAATCTCGATTAATTGAACATTTTAACTCTTTTGCGATTATTTTTATTTTTTAGCCATAGTTCACTGACAAATCTTGTACAGTAAATATGCTCACATAATACAAGTGAAAGATTTTTGAATGAAGGGTGCATTACTTGATATTAAAATAATTTAAGGAATTATGCACTTCTTCTTCACATCTTCTATCTATGATTATTTATTAATCATCAATGCTGAACAACTGAAATAAAGCACACACTGCCTAAAACTAACAGTCACTTTGTTCTTATAAAAAAAGTAAAAATAAATAACAAAATAAATGATTTTCAATGTTTTTCTTATTAAAAGTAGAAAATAAGCAGTATATCTTCTAAATAAAATAACTTGTATATCCTGTAAATAATATTTTAAACAGTGCATTTCTTGCATCTTCTGTAAACAAATATTTTAATGTGCAATGTATCAATGCAAACAACAGATTGTTGTAATGAAAATAGAACTAAACACGGTTGCATGAGGTGTTCTTAGTGATCTTGTCATGTCACTATTTGAACATGAATTTTACTCTTAGTTCTTAGCATGTTAACTTTTTCAGGTTATGTCTTGTACATGTCTGGCAGCACAGAGACTGGAAGCGCCAGACAGAAGCCCCTCCCATGACGCAAATTTGCGTTTGCTGTGAAGCGAATTTCAAGTGCGAATGAAGCGAGTAAACTCAAAATGTTCAAGCATCCTATAGCAAGATTTATTTGTGCAAGTCGCGTCTGGTGTGAACATAGGGTAACGTAACGGAGCGGGTCACGTGAGTATACGCTGTATTTTTTTTAAAGGGAAAGTAATCAAAATAATCGTCCTGGAAAAATTCGGTCGATTATAGGTTCTGAATGTCTATTACAAATGATGAACAAATGTTTCTTAAATACATGTGTGTATTATATAAACATAATAAATGCACAGAATACATCATTTGACAGCACTATATATATATATATATATATATTGTATTTTGTATATTATTTTTCTATGTAATGTAAAAAAAAATATTTATTTTTAACAAGCTGTAAAAATAAACAACAGTTACACAAAATATAAAGTCCTGGTCATCATGCTCATAACAAAGCTTTACTTCAGTAATCCCTAGTAAAATTTCAATGAAATAACACTTCAATAAAATCTGTATTTTTGCAATACAAACTTAGTTACGTTAAATTCCATCACAAGAACATGACACAATCAGAGAGGTGAAGAGGTGAAAGAGTGAAATACAGAACATGCAGAGAGAGAGAGAGATTGAGAAAGAGAGAGTGTACCTCTCTACTGCTCAGTGCTTTGGTGAGAGGGAGAACGGTCTTCAGTAGGAGAACTTTCAGTCGTATCACTGCCCCGAGAAAACACACACATACACACACACATACACATTCAGGCAGAGGTGGGTTAGTGAGACATAGAGAGAGAGAGAGAGAGAAAGAGAAAGGTTAGCATTTGTGGGTAGCCGTGATCAGTTAATATAGAGTGAGTTGTGTAATTTTGACACCGGGGTAGTTCTGTTATACATTATTAAAGTGAACAACACAGACAAAGCATTGGTACAGTTAGGTGGATGTCTAAACCAAGAGAATGTGCTCCAAGTCCCAGACTTTGACCAACATCCTCAAATATGTCTGTTCTTTGAACTAAATACCCACTGACAAACAAAACTGTGCAATCTACAGAAAAACCAAGCCAATTGTGCAATTTTGGAGGAAACCAAAAACAGCACACTGAAAATATAAAGTATATATAAACATTCATGATCAAAGTCTAGTGCAAGGAAAACCATAGCAGCCTAGTCTAATACCATACACGCGTTTAGAAAGTTGCAAAGCACTGACACATTTTTATTTACATTGACTATACTACAAATTCAATTAAGAGAGAAATGTAACCAATTTAAAGTGATTTGTCCTTCAGATTAAGCTGAAAAAATGTCCCTCAGTTTTTTTTTGTATTAATACATGATTTTGATGGAACTACAGGGATGCAGTATATTATTTAACAAGCCATTGGAATAGTAGATACTATGTTGTGCTACTACTAAAAACTAATTAGTTCCCTTCTAGACTACAAGGCATTATATATATATATATATATAGAGAGAGAGAGAGAGAGAGAGAGAGAGAGAAACATTAGTAAAATTCTGACTGATTCTGTGTCTTACCCGGTCTGCCAGTTGAGTATGTGTTGTGGGCTGCAGGGGGGCGTAGCTGCAGGGTCACTGCAGGGAGTTCCACTCCTCTGACTGTGTGGAGATGCAGCTGAAACACACACAGACTTCACTGTAAGCCACCAATGCACACAGTTGAACTGCAGTCCCATACGCTTATACACGTGTTGAACGTGTCTGAGATAAAGCTGACTGTTTGCTGCCAACACCCTCTTGAGCTTCTGGAAAAGGTTTGGAGTGATTCTGCCACCCAGAGAGAGGTGATAATCCCCATGGCACACACCCATACACTGACCAGACCACCATGACAGCCTCCATATACACACAGACACCTCACAGCAATGTACTTAAGTTAACACACCACCAATCTTTCTCTCTCTGTCATACACTGAAAGAATTTATACACAGTGAAGTGAAATGTACAGACTTTACCTAAAGGAAACAGCATATGTGATTGTGTAAATGAGGTTATGAGAGTGAGAGACACAGTTTGCTCCATATTTTACCCTAGCGTACCTGGGTGTTGATTATAAAACATATGGTGTGAAAATAAGACAAGACAAGTGTAATATGTTGAATCAATCAATCAATCAATCAATCAATCAATCAATCAATCAATCAATCAATCAATCAATCAATCAATCTATCTATCTATCTATCTATCTGTCTATCTGTCTATCCGTCTATCCATCTATCTATCTATCCATCCATCCATCCATCCATCCATCCATCCATCTATCTATCCACCCATCCATCCATCTAAAAAATAGGCACAATCAGGAACCATGTTGGCATCTAATTTATGATGTTGTGTTTGACCAAAGTATTGCAGGTATCCATATCTTTTTGCATCATTTATATTTGACCTGCTCACCTGGTGACCCCTTCACTAGAGTCCCTATTCGTCCTCCACGACCGTCTGAAGCATTGGAGCTTGTGTGCGTGACGCGGCTGTGCTCCTTTATAGATCCAGATGAGCGCTGGTACCAGCACCGTAGCTCCTCTGACACCGCTACCCGACCCCCTCCTCCTCCTTCCCTGCCCAGAGACGGAGTCCTCACAATCTGAGAGCGGGAAGGCGTCAACCTCCCGCTGCCACCACCCACTTCCCCGTCCTCCCCAGAGCCCCAGCCCTCCTTATAAAGCCCCCCAGCTGTGTATGAGTTGGAGGTCTTGAACTGCGCCTTGACGCTGTAGTGCCCCTCCTGGTCGTTCTCCAGGCTGCGGACGACCACGGCGCTGGGGCTGCTGCCCTCCGTGTACAGGGGGTATTCTTTGATGCGATACTGCGAGGAGGGTTGGCTCTGGCTGTGGAGGTACACACCCTGGTGGCTACCGCACACCCCTCCGTGGGTGCTCCCGTTGCGGGCCGCCAGGTTGGGCATGCTGCCTGAACTGGATGCGCCCAGGTGTCCGGCAGACTTGTGACGCTGTCGTTGCCGCTGCCGGGCTTTGGATGGCGAGTCCTCAGCCAGCGTACAGTAGTTAGGGTTGGAGGTGGATGAGGGGTAGTAATGTTCTGAACTGGAGTGGCTGGTGCAAGATGAGCAGTCGTCGGGGACAACAGAACCATTGCTTCCTGTCCTCTGTGGTCCTGACAAAAACAGGTCAGGGCTAAGTCCCACCTCCGTGTCTGCCTCCAAGGATAGTAACTTCCCCTGAGACTCCAAACTGGAACTCCGGCCACGGAATGGCTGAGTTAGACTGAGAAAGAAACAAAAAACTGAATTTTAGAGGATTATTCAAACATTTTAGCATTTAAATGTTATATTTTTAGAATATTTTTATTTTGGATAGATGAATACTTTTACTGAGCAAGGATGCATTAAAATGACTGATAATAACTGAGCAGCAAAATAGCATAGTAGATGATTTTTGAAAAATCATGTGACACTAAAGACTTGAGTAATGATGCTAAAAATTCTGCATTTCCATTTTAAAATATAAAAACAATTATTTTAAACTGTAATAATATTTCACATATTACTGCTTTTACTATGTTATGGTTCAAATAAATGCAGCATTGGTGAGAGTAAGTGATTTCTATCAAAAAGATTTTTAAAATCTTCAAATAAAATTGGTAATTGATTTGGAAGAAAGATTACAAACACCATTTTTGGGGGGAATTAATGAGTTCATGAGTTTCTGTTTGACAGTAAATAGGTTCGATTTTTGATTTCATCTTTGGTTTTGATTTACATGTAATTGTATTCACTTATATATATATTAATTATATTATTACAGAAAATATGAATGAGTTGAAATATAAATCATTTATATAAACAATTAGCCTTACAATACAATTATGTAAATAGTATGCTAAATAAACAAGTGATGTTCTCATTTCGACAGCAGAGGACACTGAGTGTGTGTGTGTGTGTCCAGCACCTGGCCGAGTGCACGTAGCTCCGTGTTCTCAGGTCAGGGGTGGAGGGCATGCTGGACTGGCTGTTCCAGTGAGGGAGGGAGCGCACAGGGCTGTTCTGGAGAGAGTTGCTCCCTCCCGCCTCACAGCTGCCTGTGCTGGGGAACCGCCTGTGACTACTGCAGAAAGAGAAAAAAATAAACATAACTCATTCATTTACATGTGCACCACACTATTCATACAAACACAGATCTTCAGACTGGTCTGTACCTGGAGTGTGAGGAGCGTTTCTTCACCCGTTCGTAGGGTTCGTCTAATGAGCTTTCGCTCCACATGCGCGGTTTGATCGGGGACTTGTCATAGTCACTGCGTTGGTAATGCAGGTGTCGCAGTCCATCCAGGGACTGTGGGGGAGGCGGTCGGCTGTGGGACGGGGGTCGTGGAGGGAGACCTTTGTGTGGGGAGGCAGCCGGAGAGAATGTAGGGGTACCTGTCACCTGGGGGTCATCTGGTAAAATAGATTCACTTAAATTAGAGTGTTGATGTGGATTGTGTGAATTTGAATGAGCCACACCAAAAGGCAGATGCCTGTTTTGTATATGTAAACTACATTAATTGCAAAATAATTGTTCAGCATCTTGATGATATACAACTTCCATATTTGCCATGTTTAAAAAATGTCTTGAGTATTAAAGTTCAAAGTTAATGTAAAAAATATCCAATTCTAAACTAAATATTAAGATGAATGAATAATAAGGAGAGCGATGTTTACTTTGTATCAGTAAACTTGATTATTTGGCAAAAGAATAGTTTAAGTTGGCTTCATTCTCATTTGCAACACCCACTTTTCACAATCCAGTTAATTACAGATGGATATAATCGCATCCTGACCTATCTTTTTTTTTTTAAATCATTCTGCCTTAATTTGAAACCAGAACACAGATGTAAAATTGTACAAAACTTACCATCATCCAGCACCAGGGCATCAGACAGTGAGCTGTCCTCTGAGCCGATATTCGCTTCTGCCAAACAAAGACAAAAACACTTTTAAAGTGAAAACTCGACTCAACAAATCTTTGCAACCTGAGCGTGAACATGAGTGCGTTAAATGAATTTTCGCAGCAGAGGTCACTCACAGACACATATGTTCACACAGTTTTATGGGTCTATAGGGAGGTGCGATTACTCTTGCTCTCAGCATGAAACACTTTAAAGAGGAAACACTTAATGAACTCACAAGAGTGCTGCGAAAACGTCTACAAATACAACAAACAGAATTCCTCACCCTCTATGATTAGAGAGGCACGTTGTGTGGGTTTCTTCCCAGAGCGAACGCGGTACTCGTTGATGCCGTTCTCTATGTCTTGCAGCTTCTTCAGAGCATTCAGATACGATGTTTTCCTCTGTTTCTTCAGCTTTTTGCTGCTGATGTGAGGATCGGATGCTAACCGCCGCGCTGCCTCCGTTATCTGGGACTGGATGGCAAATTCCCTTTCCAAACGCTCCAACTCCTCTTCCTAAAAAACACACATATGTAAACATACACAAAATGAGAAAACTGATCCAAAAAAGAAAACACATAAATCCTTTGTACAATTACCAACACACTCCGTCAAAATAACAAGACAGCTATGGGCGCCAAGTTGTCTAGTTCTCATACACACATACTGAGACAGCTAAGATATTGTGGCCTCTTATCAATGCCTTCGATTAATCACCCAAAATCAACAATCATCAGTCATCAGTCATGTAAAAACATACATACAAAGACAAAGATGACATTATGACCTCTTACATAAATCAGTTTCTTCATTCACAAAGCTAAGCTCGTTTTTTGGGTTTTGCAATCTAGTTCCTTTGGCTGACACTCAACACATACACTGCACTATCGCCACTTCCTCTGATCATGCCAGACTGGAGCTATTTATAGACCTCTGCTCACATACATGGATGTCTAATTGTGGCTTACGGGCCAGTGTATGATGAAACAATTGTGCAGCGTCTGCTGTGGTCAGGGATCAGTACCAACTATAAATCACACTATAAACAGTCACTGACCTCTCCTTTGGGCAGGATCTTCTGCTCGTCCAGTTTGAAGGCGGTGCCAATTTTGCGTCTGACAGTGGGCGGCTCTTCTCCAGGGTCAAGAGGGTACTCTTTTGGAAGTTTTCCTGTCAACTCCTAAAAACACAACACCGATTAATACCTTTGAGAGCCGCAAATCCAAATCCACTGTTTGCAACATGATCTTCAGGCATTCTAAGGCATAATTCTGAACAAAAGTGCTTTCTAAGACTTTTTAAAATCACAAGTCGTGCATCATAGATTCAACAGGCTGGGGCACATATTTAACTTTAAAACAGGCCAACTGCAAGATAAAAGCAATAATAAGACTACTGTGTCAATGCTAGTAAAACCTATTTATTGAATGACAGGGCAGCCCACAGAAGCTACAAGAGTTTACGCTGAATTAAATGGCCATAACAGTTTACCAAATATCAATAACATCCAGAAATTGTATTACTAGCTTGTGGAATTGAGTGATTGTGAACTGAAACCGTAATCCTGTGTACAGTGTTTTGATTTTGAAGTTTTCTGCGATTCCTGTTTTTTCATCAAGAAATGTAAGACTTCTTAAGTGATATTTCTTTTTGAAGTGAGACTTTGTTATACTATTTACTTGTTATTTACCTAGGACAGACTTTGATAATTTAATTTGATCATTTTTGAATCATTTAGCATTCTTTACGAACGACAATGTAACAGTTCTTTTTTAGCAAAACAGCTTCATATGCAGACTGCAGACAGCAAGTAAGCTAAGGTTTTCCAAGAAAGCCATTATGCTGAGAAGTTTTTTCAATCCTTACCGCTTCTCTGATGCAAATGCTCTTCAGTTCCTCTATTCTCTGTCTCAGCGTCTCCTCCAGAGCTTCCTGTCTGGCCCTCAAAGCCGCCAACATGTCCTTCTTTGCGGTCTGGGAGCTATCTGACTCTTGAGAGCCTACAAACACACACCCAAGGTTAGATCAAATCTAGGGTTGATATGTGTCACATTTGACCAAATACATGTGCGTGTAACCTAAAAGTCAAAGATCAGAAATGTTTAAAGGTCAAATCAGCACAAGCAGCTCCAAACTTCAACTTAAACAATCAGACTGACCTTCTAGCTTCACAAGAGGGTGTGTACTTCATCTCTTTCAATGCTATGAAAGGGGCAAAGTGTGTGTGCATTTCCGGACAAAATCGAACAAAGGGCCCCAACGGGGCAACATTGTTTAGCTGATAGTCCAATGCGTACTAGAACATACGGCAAAGTTGTGTGTCTGAGATGTTTATGAGGAAGTAAGCTAAAATTTTTGGCAAGTTTGGGAGGGATTACATAACAAGAGTGATACCTTAATATCACCACACAATGCTGAAGACATTAAACGAGTGTGTTTACCTGGGGTAGAAATTAGTAGAGCCTTTGAATGTGCGTGATCTCTCACACTGAAACTATGAAGCATTATGGAAGCTTCCTGCATCTCTGCAGAGGAATGTGATACTTCTTGTGTGTTCAGAAGGGCATAATGAGTGTGTGTGGGCAGGCAGCTGTCTGGGAATCAGTAAAGGGTCAGCCGTAATAGGGAGAGAATATGACCAGGGTCACTGGTTGTGTCACTAGTGTCTAGTCAAGCTTTCTACATGTATGTATGTCTGTGTCCTTGGCTGCAGAAGAAGCACTGAAACCTTAAATTTGTCCTGTCACTGTAAATCAATATGGCATGACATTTGGAAATCTTCTATATTATGACATGCACTACTGTGTAATAGTTTGGAATCAGTAAAACATGCATACGTTAATACTGAAATTCAACAAGGATGCATCACATTGTACTGAAGTGAAAGTAAAGACATTTATAACAATACAAAATAAATGTTCCTCTTTTAAACAGACAAAAATATTAAGCATCTCAACTGTTTTCCAGAAAGCTTCATAGGAATAAATTACATTTTAAAATAGAAAGGTTATATTACTTTGTAATAATATTTAACAGTATTACTTTTTTCCTGTGTTTTTGATTAAACAAATGGTAAAACTCCAAACGGTAGTGTATTTTGGGCTAAAATAAAACATTTTGTGGTATTTTGAAAGTAAATATTCAAGAATCACTCTGAACATATGAGTTAACCAGAGTGGGAATTCTTGTCTCCCAGTTCCTGTGACAAGAGAATTTAGCTGCATAGACCTTTTCCACTTTGCCAAGTTTGGATTTGCTGAGTTGCCAAACAAATCCATCATTTTGCATCCCAGTGGAAAGCATTCTGAAAATTAGAAATGGACACACGCACACTTGGGCAGGGTGGAGTTCATGGGAACTCCAGAGGAGCAGAACTGTCCTGTGGTGAACTTATGAAGCAAATCTATTGCAAAGAAAGGCATCACACTGCACGACACACAGAAACAGAATAATTCTGTCACTGGAACAGAGCGACATTGTTCTGGAGAAGGTCTCTGTGAAAACTCTCTACCCTTTCAGACACTACATATAAGGAGGCAGGAGATTTCTAAAGAATCTGAGGTCTTTGAAGAGCAATGACACACAACTGTGCTGTATTTATAACAATACTTTAAACTGACTCTAATATAATAAAAGTTTCTGTTCATACTTTGACTAATTCATCATGCATTTTACTCTTAAAAAATAAAGTGAACATAAAAGCAAATGTGATTTTGTTTCTTTACTTAATGACTTGCCTGGACTCAAAGTGCACAATTAACGCAAATAAAGAAGAAAAATACTTCCTTGCTTTGCTTCTGAAGCAACATTCCTTGTCAGATGACATAATTGAGCCCCAGCTCTACAGTCCTACTCTACAATTTGTCTCTATGAAAAAATAAATTAATTTAGAAAATTAGATACAGAATTAAAATGGTTTGCAAATGCTGTTTCAGTTTCAAGCTGTCTAACCAAAGCAAACAACTCCAAAATGCAGCGACAGTCCAAGCCTCCACTATGATCTAATCTCTCATGTGTGGTCAGTGATTAAGAGGCTGAAGACACATGGCTCAGATGAAAGGGAGATCATATGACTGACACCAGAGGAGTCTTGCTTCGAGCACATTTAATTCATGATACCTGACACCACGGCAGAAGTCCAAAACCAGCATCAAGACAAGCTATTCTCACTCTCACCTCGTAGAAGATTTACACACATGTCCACACCCCAAAACTCCCAGTTTATGACGTCATCATCACCATGAGATCACAAACTCTGGATTTACACATATAACAAAACAAGTGACCGAAGCGTGTCGCCCTTGTTTTACGGCCCGTCATCATTGCTGATTTACTGTTACCAGTCTAGCTGCAGATGCAATGACACATTTCTAAAAAATACTCTTAAAGGGACATGGAAAAAAATTTATTTGAATGTTTTTGCTTTCCCTTTTACAAAAACAAGTGTGCTAGGGAAACGCAATAGCTTTGCAAAAAAGTAAAAAAAAAAAAAACCCAAAACATTTGCTAGAGAATGCAAAGTTTCTCTGGGGAACTATCGCTTCGTGAGAGAACACAATGTTTTGCGAATGAATGTAAAATTTCTCGGGCAATACAATGCGGTTGCAAGAGAATCAAAATGTCTTGCACAAAATTTCTCGGGGGGCTGTGAGTGAAAGCAAAGTTTCTCAGGCCAACACAATATTGTTACACAGCGAGCAAGCAAACACGTTTGTCTGGGAACATTTTTCCTCCCATCTCATATTTTTTTCCCTAATGTTCCCTAAGTAGCTCCAAAAATGTCAAACTATGTACACTTTATATTAGTGTCATGGCGTAATTTCCGGATGATAGCTGTAAACAGGAAGAAAGTGATCTTGTAATCACACCTGTTTTGTGTGTGCGTGTTCTGACCTGATGAGAGCAGGCTTCCGCTGCTGCCGCTGATGATTTTGCCTTTGCTGCCCATGTTGGCCAATTTGGAGGTCTTGAGGGTTCCTGTTTCTGTCAGGTCTATGGCTATCTCATTCAGACTGCGTGCTGCATGGATCTTACTCTGAGAGACAGAGACAGAGAGAGTGAATGTGCTTGCCAGCTGTGTCGAGTGTGTAAGAATTTTCCAAGAGACCAACATTCCGCAGCTTTTAAAAGTGTAACAGAATCCTTGAGCAAAATCAGAGACAGATAGTTATGTGTGTGTTTAAGTGTGTAAGTGTATGAGGCTCTGAGGATTGTAGAAAGATGATTGTCTAGACGGTGATACAATTAGAGGTAGACCACAGAAACACAGGAAAGTCGATAAGTTGACAAAAACATTGATATAAGAAACATGTTTGAAGACAGATCTGAAAACACAAACGCCTACCCACCTTGCTCTGTTTGCGGTCCAGGTAGAACTGGTGTTGGCTGATGGCCATGGCCCAGATGGATTTGATGAGGGTGGGACAGGCGTACCAGGTGTGCACGGCGATGCCACTGTGACCAAACGTCCTCCGCGTTACCGACGCCCTACAGTTGGAGCGAACACAAACCGACTTTATATTCACTGAATTTTATGACATTGTCAGAGCAGAAACAGATGTCAAAATGTTTATTATTGCTCAAACACATTAAAAACACCTATATTTTAACAGACACACATCTATCATTTCAATAAATACACAGTCACCTCCTCTACACTACATGAACCACGTTTAAAGCCCTGTGGTCATGTTATGTTGATTGGCTAGTTAAGCAGATTAAGATTTTAACTGATTTATTTTGGAAGCATCTCATCTACTGTGCTAGCTAACGCTTTGATGTCTCTTATGCTCACCTAGAAGTATATCATTTAAATGTAATTTATTCCTGTGATGACAAAGCTGAATTGTCAGCATCATTACTCCAGTCTTCAGTGTCACATGATCCTTCAGAAAACAGTCTATTATCAATTATTACTAACATCTATCATTTTGAAAACAGCGGTGCTGTTTAATATTTTTGTGGAAACTGATGTGTTTTTGTCAAGTAGTACAAAAGAATAGCACCGAAATTTTCAAACAATTGTGTATACTTAGATACTACTAGAGACATTAAAAGACATATTTTATTGTCTGCTATATTATTAGCCACCAGTATGATATATATTTATGTGGGAGATATGAAATGTGAACTGGTGTTAGCACATAATACTCCCAACAGCTCTGCGTTGTATCGGCTTAACATACCACACACAGCGCAGCCCACAAACGCACACACACCATTACAATGTGGTCGAACCCAGCGCACGTGTGTGTCCGATGATGGGCTTTATAAAATCCTCCAGGCCTCTCCACTAGAACAAAGACAAACAGCAGACCCTCGTGTTCGGACTCTTATCAAAACTATATTAGCGTATGTGCGTGCGTTGCACTGACATTAACTGAATGACAGTGAACTTAACAAGAAGGAAAACACATCATAGTCCCTCATGCTGCAAAATAAACAGATTGTTTCATCTTCCTAAGCTGTTTTGCTCTCTTTCATGTCTTATTTCCCCAGCCTCCAGCATTTCTGTGAACTCCCTCCGTGTTCTCCTCGTTTCTGGGCTGTCGTGGTGGTTGTTTGAACAGCGTGAATGAGGTGGTTTATCTGTCAGCATCTGAGGCAGCGTGTGCTGCTGCTTTTGGCAGCGTCTGCTCTCCTAAAGAGACTAACCAGCCCTCGCCATGCACTGATGATGTCATGAGGGCCTGATTACACCCTAAACACATCCTAATATTGACAGAGAGAACATCAGAATGAACAGAGGATCCGAAACAATCCAAATTTTGACAAAAAGAGACCTAAATCAAACTCCAGTCTCTACAGATAGACAGACAAAATGTTCATTTGTACCAGCTGTACTTTTGATCCTCTACTAAACAGGACACAGGAAGTCAGACATCTCAATCCAATAACACACAGCTTAGCTTGTGGACGGAAACCAACCAGATGTAACACTGACCAATGAAAATGAACAATTATTCTCTTCGGGAACAAGGGGACACTAATTCAAATTATTTCCACACTTTAATCCAAAAGATTTAAAACATACACAGCTGAGATCTTTCAAAAGTTTCATGCGATCTAAACAAACTTATATTTCAAATTCCAGCTGAGATGTAATGAAAGTGGCACCCACAACATACCCTGTCATTGTATTTGACACATTGTTCGCAAGCCTATACAGTTCATGACCTGTAAGTGTGAGTGAACACGTGTAGGATGTAATATAGATTTACCTTCTCGGATCATGGACTTCCACTGAGAACTTCTTCTCCCTGAAGTACAGATTCTCCAACTGTCTCCATTGGAACACCTGAAGAGAAGAGAGAACGTTTCATCAAATTTCCCAAAACATTCCACGGATGGTGCTTCAACGACTGTAAACTCCTTCCAGACCAGAAAACTTCAGGAAAAGCCTCTAAAAGAAAATCCAGAAGTCAAGTCCAAGCCAAGATATTTCACTTTTCTGTGAAATATTTCCTCCTTAAGCACAGGGGAACAATGAGTCCTCCTCTGTATATGTGTAGAAAGAGAGAGACTGTTTGGATCAAGAGCGATGGAGAGAGAGCAAGCAAGAGTGGGAGGAGTCAGCCCCCTTCCAAGCCTCTCCTCCCTGTGGGACACACACTTCCTGTGTGGGCGGGGTTTATGGAGAGTTCAGAGGGATGTGTTTGTGTGTGTGCTGTAGTAACCCCTTAAAACGCAGAGCTAAAGCTTTGTTAAACTCCTCCACCTCTTTTCTCCTCATTCAGTCAAGAAACCTGGTTCTGGTTCTCATTACACACAATCACGCACACACACAGCTGTCTGCGGCACACACATTGGACTCCTGGAGCCATCAGCTGCACAGACACAAAGAAAACACAATAGAAATAGTGTGGTGGAGAAAGTGGTATGAATATATACACTCTTTCCAAGGTATATAAGAGGCATATACAACCATGTCTATAATTGTTAACAGTCATTAAACGTACTTTGTATATAAGCATTCCTTACCAAAGACCTTAATGTAAGAAAAAAAGAAGAAAATAAAGGAAAAGAGAGATGAAAAACTGATGGAAGAGAGTGGAGAGAGAAGGGGAGGGGGCTGGCTTGAAGAGCTCAAGAATTTTAAGAGCCTGGGAAAACAATGGACAGATGAAGGAAGAGGGGAGGGAAGGAACATAGTTACACACGCACAAAACTATTTCCACATATATCACTAGGATTGGGAATCAAGAACCATTTCTTATTCAGAACCGGTTTCATTTTTAAAAATATACTGGAATCAAATGACTTGTATAGCATTAGTTTCTGATAACGGTCCCTTAAAATCTGCAACATTCCACTGATGAAGATGACATACCGCATTAAAATAGTTTTACTGCATGTCTATTAAATCTACAATTTCTAAATGAGATGAACTGCAATATAAATCAATGAAATGAGAGGGAAAGACCAGCTGATGTACAACGATACATGACGAATCACAAGAATACCGATTTGAAAACTACACCATGTAAACAAATGACTCTTTCTGAGGAAGTTCTTGTAAAGAATCTCATGAATCAGTCTCAAGATTGTTATTGGTTTAAACTGATCTAATGATACATATCGCTAAAATAACACTAGCTATTCCATCCAAAGATTCCAATTAAACTAATATGCAAAACTGGAGTATCGCATAAAACGTGAATAAAGCAGAATGACCATAACAACATACAGTTGCTGTGTGAACACGTATGAATTTCACATTGAGGCACATTTACTACACAAAAGCTGCACAAGATCAATGAAAATGACTGCAGATTTGCGCAGCTTCGTCAGTAAACAGCGGCTCTGTGTAGTAAATGTAGCTCCGTGTAAAATCACGCACCTGATAGAATTTACAGCTGATTACAGAAACGACTTTACTGACAAGATGCCCATTAAATCATTAAAATCTATTTTTAAGTACTTTAAAAATCACAGATTATACCAAAATGCTGTACTGTTCAAATACGAACGAACATAAAACAAAGGGACATTAAACTATTTAATGGAAATGGAAGCAGAATAGTTAAATTCCTTGTTTTCTGACCCCAAAATATCAGTTGCAAGGGAACAGAGCATAGCGTGAATGTTTCTTGGTGGTCATGAGAGGCGTTGATGGTCTCATGGGACCAAGAACAAACTTGACCCTTAACACTTTCAAAACAGCTTTCATTATAGAGATACAAATCTTTTTCTCCTTAAGAGAGAAGGAGGGAGAGAAAAAAGAAAGTGAGGGAGGCTACAATGTTCCATGACATCTAAACACTGTTGCGTGGTGCAGTTATAAGAGCCAATGAGGCATAGAGCATTAACCACACCAGAGTATTTTGGGCACAGTGAGGTGGAACTAGGGACTTCAGCTATTGTTCTGGATTGAGACAATCTCAGCTGAGTGTGTGTGTGTGTGTGTGTGATTTTCAGGCGTGCAGTCACGAGAGGCTAAGAGAGAAAAGGCATTTCAAAGGGGGCCCATGTGCCCAGTGATGTGCTGAATCCTGGTTAGTTCCAGCACATATTTTACTGACAGCTGAACCGTCTTCTAGTACTCATGTTGTTCGGTTATTTAGGTCTCTGGAAACAGGGTTAAATCTTGTTTCTGGACTTCAAAGGATTTTAATGAAGGCTCACAGCCATGGTGATGTGCTCCAGAGATTGGCTATGCCTGTGACTGTAAACCCCACCTCTGCTCTGTTGATTCCAGGAAAAGTTTAGCATGTTGTTCAACTAAAAATGTACATACACGAATGCTGAATGTTGACTGAAATAGTTTATTCTTAATTAGAGGGCATCATTTTTCTTTTCTTTAAAACAGACATGACTTTTTAAAAGAAATTAATTTTGTTGTTCAGTAAGGACGCATTTATTAATGCACTGATCAAAGTGGAAGTAAAGGTGTTTGTAATTTTAGAAAATATTTCAAATTTAAATTGAGGCTGTTCTTTTGCATTTTTTATTCATCAAAAACAAATGATATAAAATCATTCAGGGCATTCTGGGATTGCTTAATTAATTTTACTGTCTGCTATTTGAAACACTTTTAATTGGGACTGTGCTGCCTAATAATCTTGCCTATTAATACAGTTTTTAGGACAACTAACCACGTGTTAAAACATATTCCTATCCAGAGTGCAAGCACAAAGCTAAAGATCACCTAAAAAACAAAATCTGCTTATTCAGAAAATTCCAACATAAGGGCGCTCAGATTTTAAGGAGTCTCAGTATAAATATCATAGGCGTTTCGTCACTATTCACTGCAGCTGCTTTTATTATAACGCACAACGCCCACCCTGCAGCCAGTCTGTACAGAGAATAATACAACAAACCCCCACCCCTTTCTCTCACAAAGACATGCATAGAGTACAGGAAGACTGTGTGTGTGGCATGGTATTTACTTAGCCAGAGCTAAAACGAGCGCATATGAGAAAAGACAGGGCATTGGAAAGGTCAAAGGTCACTAGCAGCAGACAGGATGAAAACAATCACTGGTGACTCAAGGGCTGCAATCCCAAGATTCATAGCTCTAACGTCACATCTGGCTTGAAGGGCAGCTATACATTTTTTTTAGATTGGCTATGCTGTTTGTATGTTTTACAAGGCAAGAATCTTTCAGTTAGTAGAGCTAATGAGTTGATCCAAACCAATCAGAAACAGCCACATGTATGCCAGTTTTTGGGGAGTGGTCCCGGATTCGTCAGACACACTAATGTTTCCAGTATGTTTTGTGTTGTCAGGGCGACAGTAATCCTGCGGGTGTCTGCTGCTGGGTTTCCTGTTGTGGGTTTTGGAGTCAGCGAGGTTGCGGAGGGAGTTTAGGTAGAGGACAATAGCTCTTGAGAAACACAGGCACCCCGATTCATGATGAAACCACAAACGTACTCGTCACACCTCTGTGAAACTTTACACACTTGCTTTGGCACAAATGCTCTGTGGTTTCTCATTAGGAGAGGGTTTAAATTAGTTTGAAACTCATTAAACAAACCCAACCACTAACTCACCAAGTCTGCAACTTTTAGTGTGTGGCATATTTAACAGTATATCCCACAGTCTCTCACACACACTGCCTACAGATGGAGTACAGCCACAAACCATTAGTGCATGTGAGCTCATCATCAAAACATTAAAACGTGCATATGTGATGAAGGCAAACTGTGTAATGAGAACATTAGTAGTAGAACATTAGTTCTTCTCTGTGTTGTTGCACTGCATCAGCAAAATTAGTACTTTAAGGTTTTGTAGTAGAAAAGGTTTGAATCATCAGGGTGAGTAA
>JAUYWG010000055.1:17394863-17405285 GCA_034779775.1 Enteromius afrohamiltoni | reverse complement strand
GAGGAGTGTTATTTGAATTAAAATGCTATTTATTCCTGTAATGCAAAGCTACATTTTCAGCAGCCATTACTCCAGTCCTTAAGAAATCATTCTAATAAGTTGCTGCTCAAGAAACATTTCTTATTACTATCAATATTAAAAACTGTTGTGCTGCTTTAATTTTTGTTTAAATATTTCTTCTTCTTTTTTTTTTATTTTTCTTTTTTTTTACAAAAGTTCAGTATTAATTTGAAATGGAAATCTTTTGTAACATTGTTTAAAGTTCATGATTTATTTCTGACTAGTTAAATTTATTATTAGAGAATGAAATATGTTTAAAATACCTTATTAATACCAAACATTTAAATAATAATGTATATATGTTTAATAAATGTAATATATGTTCATATATGTGCAAGTGAAGAGCTTGGCACTTTGCACATTCTTACAGTACCATCAGTCAATCAGCTTTGCCATGATGTCATTTTCCAGAGAAATCTGTAACGTGGCATTTATGGCTAAGGTGCTCCATGGGCATACTGTACATGGAAGTAAGAAATGAATGTAAAGGGGTATTAGCTAATACCGCCCTCTAGTGATAGAACAGTGACAGTTTACCTTATAAATGCATGACTTTGCATTGAGGAAGAACAGCTCTATTGTGGCATTGTCCTTAAGGTAAGAGATACTTTCTATGTAGAACCTGTAGAAGAGAAAATAATATGAACATCAAAATACAGCTAAAGTTCAAAAACATTACAGTTGCATATTCAGTACAAATCACATATTAAGACGATCAAACATGATTGTTTACTTGTGAATCAAAATTGTTCTGTATGAGCAAGGAAATCTGATTGCGCTCTATCAGGTTCATTCACACTGTTTGAATGAACTCACTGAAAGAAACAATGCATTATATACAAAGACCCAAAGACCAATCACTAGAGGGCATCATAAACACTTGCTATATCCTCTTGCTGTCTCCATCTCTTTTGAAACCCACAAAAAGAAAACAATTTCCACTGTGCAAGCTTCATTTAGCACTCAGATTAGAGTTAGCAGGAACTACAACAACAAACAAACAAACACATAAATAAGTAATTGTCTCAAAATCAGCATAAATAAATAAGTGCTCTTGGCATGACATTTTTTATTTCAGCTGAAGGCTGAGGCTGTGACATTCACACATGGACTGTTACACAGATACACACATGCATAGATATACGTACAGATGCAAACTGATAATATGACCTTGAACATACACTTAAAATGAACCCTAAGAGACACGATACACAAAGACATGCTTTGAATCCCAAACTGACTGTTTAAAGGAGCGAGAGGAAAGCGAAAGACAGAAGACGAGTGAAAGTGAGAGAGATTAAAGTGATTAAAACTGTATTGACAGCTGGTTTAATTTGAGTTGTGAGTGATACGGAGTCTTACACGCATCAAAGACTTTAGCTAACTCCAATCAATAGCCCAATCACAAGCAGAAAGGACAACACACATACACGCTGATGCACACAGGACATCATGCATGCATTAAAACCGGGCCTCCGCTCCAATTTAACCTGCACTGACATGCAATAGCTCAAGCAAAAGACATACAACTCCGCACACAGCTATTAGAGCAAAATGCATGCATGAGTACGCGTGCACTTAAGTGTCTGTGTGTGACCCAGAAAAGCAAAGTGATGCAAGAGGAATAGACTGAATGAGAGAAAAGCAATTCAAGTATGTCCCAACAAATGGGTGAAATGCTGGGCTATTTTAATGCTGAGCTTGACAGCAATAAACCAACATCCATGCACAGCGAGCGTGGCCATGCAAATGTGCCCTGCTTTAACTCTCTTGCCCACACAGAGACATATAAACACACAAGAGAAATAAATATACTGGCTGCTCTTTGTATTGGTCATATTTCGAAGCAGATGCAATTAAAATCTAAACGAATCAAGCCGCCCAGCAGATATCTGCTCATGCTCTGCAATTCTGATTAACACTCTATTGCCATGGTGCTGAAATTGCTGGGGGTGTTAATGACAGGAACGGTGGATTCTGATTGGATGTGTTTCTTGTAACTGCCAGTAAACTGTCGTTTACTGACCCCGCTAATTTGAAACGATAAACAAACACATACACAAACCCCCCCAACACGAAAACACTCTGATCAAAGTGTTGACGCTAATTCATTCTGGAGGTGTTAAGTGTTTTCTTTTTAAACATTCAACTGGGATTTCTTGAAGTAAAATAATAAGTTTCTCTTTTATTCTCTCTTTCAATAAACATATATACTTTTAAAAATAGTATATATTATTTGTATTAGAAATAAATGAAATCATTTAAAGAAAGAAATATATATAATATATATTAATGTAATGTACAACTATATGTGTGTTTTACTATGTAGGCCTATTTCTATTATTTCTGCTATTAATAATAAAGAAAATAATAAATATCTATGTATGTGTATACATATGGTTTTTTTGCTGCTGTACTTACCTAACGCAGAAGTAAAGCACAATGGGTCCAGATTTCTTAGGAAACTCATGTTCCAGAACACGGCGATCTAGCTGCAACCAGCTGAAATGACCCCTGAAACACAGCCCAAGAGAAATGACTGATAGCATCTGTTACAGCAACCGGAAATGTCTTACAACATCTTACAATGTCTCATTCATAGCGTCACATATCGACATAAAACATCATGTGAAAAATGAGCAACAAGAGAGCTGTTTTATGTTCAAGATGTCATCGCATGTGCACTTTCATGCATAATTTAGCCAGTGATGACAAAACAAAAGATTTATAACCTTTAACAGGTAATTTTAAATCCAAAAGTAAATTCTACTCAGTACATTATATTGAAGAGTTCATCTGCAAAAACTGTTAACGCCGTTTCTAACAATTTTTACAAAACAGTTTTTTTCATTGAGCAATCCCATTAATCTCAATCAAACTGCAGTTGGGTTATGGAAAGATTAAAATAACTATAAAACAACAAAACAAAACAAAAAATACAGCTAACACAATAAATCTGTTTTTGCAAATAAACTCTTCTATTATCTACTTACACATTATGTAAAATAATATCTTGATGTAATAATAAAAAAAAATATAGGAATACATTTTATATATATATATACACACACACACACACACATGTATTAGTAGGCCTATTTCATTAATTATAAAATATTTATATAATTTATTAACATATTCATATATTATTGATTTTTTTTAAAGAACATGAGGAAATTTGCTTCTATTGTGCTATGCATGGAACAATATTAATACGGATGATTGCACCACTGACAAGCAACATCCCGATGTGTTTTAAATTGTGTTTGTATAGGGAAATGATTGTGCCTCTTTAACACAAAGTGTGTGCGTGTTTCGGACAGAAATGCATTTGTCCATTTGCATGTTGTCCTTGGCGAATGCAAACTGTCAACCCCTTGTTGGGAGGGATGTACAGTGGGGTGAATCAAAGGTCACCAGACCACATTTCAAAACTACAAATAACACATTCCCCCAAACAGACTGGATGCTTCTCTTGAGTGTGTGTGTCTGTTTGTGTGGGTGGGGGTGCCTTACAGAAATCATGCGAAGATACAACTAACAAATGTCACACAGCAGTAGGTCACACTGTGTAGGATGAATGAAGAACTGGTTGTCACAGAAAGTGAAGAGGAGTGAAAGAGTGAAGCCAATCATTTCCCTGTGGAATTATCACAGCATGTTCACTCGTCCAGTCCTGGCACAGCTCAGAGAGCTGAACCGTTCATGATCACACCTTTTCTCATAGGTTGGAGGCAGATGCATTATTTAATTGGATGTCTTGGGTATACGTACGTCTCATCTACATAAGAGATTCCAAAATATTCCTTCTCCTTCAGGTTGAAATGGGATGCCACCAGGTCTAGAAGATCCTTCGCCATTAGCTTGGGCTGAGAGAGACAGATAAAAACAGGTTCCATCACAAAAGCGATCTTTTGGTTTAGAACCTACACTCTACACATAGACAAAACACACAAATACACACACACAAGGTCAGCGAGTTTTGTCAGCGAGCAGGCCGGGAGCGTTGTATTCTGATGAGTATTGATGCACTGCAGTGACTCTGCAATTTCATGTTGACTCTATCTGTCTGCAGTCTGTCTGTTGCATCTTGAACAGAGCTTGATTTGCTGCACAACCAGAATCAGAAATCTGCTCATGCAACTGAGATATTTCCTTTTAAGAAGGATTGATCTATATTTTTAATAATGCAAAGATATACAGAGTTTTTGACTCAACAGCATTAACACAGACAGAGACACACCAGCTGTCATGCTGTTTCTGCTTCTGCAAGCTCGGGGCTTTCCCTGTGTGTGTAAGTGAGTGTAAAGTGTGTTAGAGCCAGTGTGTGGTAAACCATGGGTGTGTCACTGGCTTTGAGCAAAGATACTGAAATAACTGGTGTCCTGGGACATCTTTGTAAAGCTAACCAACCTACCAATATATGCACACAACCATTAACGTGTAGAAGACATATAACTTCACTTAACTTTATCTATTTCATATTGACAAAGTATTCATTTATATATATATATATATATATATTTTTTTTTTTTTTGCAGAGTATTTAGGTTTTTTGTATAGTTTCATTAAGTTTATTTGTATTAATGTGTGAACAGTTATTACTTACAAAATTGTTAATGAAGCACTGAAAAGTCTGAGAAAGATCAAAAACAGTTCAATCAACTTAAACGAGATGTGGACTAGATACACACATGCATTGTGTACACGAGTCTGTGTTCAAAACACTTTAATTACTGTTTCGGTTTCAACACAGACCATTTTGAATTAAGAACACACATAAATACAGACACACACACAGCAACAGCACTCTCTTTATAAGAGAGCCAACCCACCCACACACACTAAAAATAGCACAGCAAAATCTGGAGCAAAAGTACAATCACTGCCACAACCTTTGCTTATGAAAGGAAAAAGGAAAGAAAGAGAAGAAGAAAAGAACATGGGGTAGGTAGATCACAGCCTGAAGAATTACAAAATTATAATTTATACTATGCATAAAATTATAATAAAGAGTTACACCTAGAGCATGAGAGCACAACAGCAAGCACAACATTATTCTGCCTAAAAAGAGAACTTATTTCAAAGCATAAATGCCAATAAAATAGTTTAACGTAAGAACTTTCTTCACCAATATTAATTTGTGGGATGTATTTTTATTACTCACTGGTGCAGCAATTCCCAAATTTTTTTGCTAGCTGAGCCCCTTTGATTTAAATTTTAAATTATGTAACAACACATTTGCATGTACTTTTTTAGATTAGGGTTTCATTAGAATTGTTACAATTACATTTATCAATTTTAACTATATATTTTTATTGGTTCAACCAATTATCAGCTTTTCCTTACCTCACAACCCGCCTGCAGTTGTGTATTTCCCAGGGGTTTGTCAACCCCAGATTGGAAAACGATGCATTATAATTCTTAGCTAAATAACATTTGTTGAGGCTAAACTCTACTGGAATCCGCATTCTCCCATCTTGACCATCTCAAGTCAACTATTTCAGTGAAGGTGTCACCTTAGACAGTAGTTGCACATATAGAGAGCTGAAAATGACGCAACCAACTAGGTTTAGGAACAGAGCTTTTCTTTTATAGGCAAAGCATCATAATACAGCTTTAAAAAAACCCTCAATGTCTACTGAGAAGACATTCCCCCTGATTCACCACCCTCCCTTAAGGTCTGATCTCAAAAGTCCAGCTTTGAACAATACTTCTTGTTTTAAGATATTCTTTTATCTTTTATGGCACTAACATTGTGGTTAATCACAAATGAAACAGTCATTATTTTGTGAGATTGTTCACCTCTTACTCCAGGTGAGATCTGCAACGCTGTACCACATCAATCAATTGGCACATTTAATCTCATCATTCCAAGCAATGCGGTGTGAAACAGCTTGCTTCCTCAATTAGCCAAAGCGAGTGTGTAAGTGTGTGTCTGCGGTAAGAAGAGGAAGCAGGTTTAATATGACCACAATCTTCAATCTGGACCCATTTGTGGTGGTGCATGTGTGTGTTTGTGCAGCTGAGAAACTGAAGAGGCCTAAAACTCTATCCATATTCTCTTTGTTTAGCCTCCAGACCTGATCATGACAGTTACTGATATAATAATGTGTGAAGAGTCTCTGAAATACGTAGATAAGAAAGATCAAGTATTATTAATATCCTGTTAGTGTGCATTGAGGGCCATCAATGTGAGCGCTTTATGGTTTTAACAGATTTAATGTGGGATCTCTGCCATTACATTTACTGAGATGATGCAAATCACAGACATATGTTTCCACACAGAATAGCATGTGATAACACGTGTGGCCGTGAGGAAGAATATCCGGACAGTTGTGATTTAATATCATTAAACAGTGTGTGTCTGATCAGGACGGAAGAGCGATGACAAGAACACGCCGTCAGGTCTCGTCAGGTCTAGATCACAGAGATGAGAGATGTGAGGCTTTCATCACACGGAATGACTTCAGCACAAAGCAACGCTAGGGTTTTTGTTCAGGATTTATCGCTGTTAAAACACATGTTGATCCAATGATGAATGCAGACGAGATAGCGTCTTTCTCTAAAGCAGCCTGTGCACTGTAAAATAACAAAGTATAATTATATAGGTGCATTTACACAGATGTTTTTTACATTGACATTTTTAATCTGAGCCAGTGTAAATACATTCATGAAGGAAGTGTAAATGTGAGAAACAATGAGTCTTTTCCAAAACAAAGTGAGTTCCCTTCTTGCCTATTGTCTACACAGCCAGTTACCTTCAGATATGAAATGCTCTACATGCAGCACAAACTCACAAATTTTTCACTAATTAATATAAAAAGCATACAAAGCACACACAAATCAGTACATTTTCTCATAGACTGAACAATTTTCATTGATTTTTTGGTGTTAAAATGTTATATAATCCTCACACTTTAGCGAACATTTCTGTCAATTCGTCAGCCATCTTGGATTTTTTTTCTCACTAAGCTTGTCGCAATACATTATGTAATTGCTTTGATGGAAATTTGTTGAAAAAAGGTATCTAGTAAGAGATATCTAGTAAGTCTAAAACTCATCATCAATCATCTAGGACCTCAAACACAAAGGTCTGTCTTCTTCAGGAAAGACCAAATATGCTCTTGTTAAACTCCTGACAAACAGTGTAAATTACAGCTGAGAAGAAGGACCGAGCTAGGACACAAAAGAACGCACATCACTCACAAAATTACAACCTGCTGTGGAGAGACAGGTGGGAGATGCTAACAAGCAGTTAGACGGTTGAAAAACAGCAAGATTATATAACTTGGAAAAACATCTGAACTTGACTGTTCACAGCTTTTGTATTGTAGGACTCTACCTTATTACAAACCGACAAGAGAAAATCTAATAGGAAACACGAAAATGTGCCTACAGTAAAGCCAAAGAAAACTAGATGCTTTCCACTGCACTGTATGCAAATAAGCCTACAAATGATGAGACAGCAGCAATGTTCAGTCTCTAATGGGACTATAAAATCATTCACAAAGATCCCGCCAGTCTCACAGTGTAAGTTCATCCATGATAACCTTCAAAATGGTACACTGCTTCTAATGAGGCGAGAAAGAAGTGGGGAGTTAGAGGAAGCAGATGAATGAGGCTACAGAAGGATCTAACAGAGACCAAAACATTAACACAGCAGCATGTGTAAAAGGCTATGAAGGTTGTAAATGACTTATTTATTTGTTAGTAAACTTTAATATGATCGGAAATACGATCTACTCCAGTTTCACCAAGACACCCAATCTCTAAGTTTCTTAAAAAGGGAAGAGCTGTTCCTCAAGGAAGATGCAGAAAAAACTAACTTGGAATAACAGCGGAATTCTCAATAGCACGATTAACCTACACAACCTTCTCCAGAACATTCGCCCACATGGAGGAAGAGAGGGAGGAGGAAAAAGAGAAGTCAGAAAGCACAAGCTAAAATAACATAACTCTAGGTACTCATGACGAAAAAGTAGGACAAATGTGTAAAGATTATGGTATAAGCGTTTCTGCAACAGCTCAATAAATCATAAACTGTAAAGAGAGTGAGGAAATACACTGACTACCCCTCTGCCTTTCCCCTTGTTTCTTTCTATCTCTTCCTAGAAATCCCTTCTTTTGCTCTCTCTCATCCTCTTACCTCTCTCACCACCTCTCCTTTCTAGATTTCTGTTTATTAGATCGAAACTGCAACCACAATCAACTCAACCAGCATTTTAGAGAAGAGAAAGAGAGTGTATGGAAAATGAGAGATGGAGGAGGCTGAGAAATTACATTTCTCCAACTATGATGGAGTTTAAACTGAATTGGAGTCTAGAGGAATCAGGTCAACTAACCACACCTGACAGGCATGAGTGAGAGTGAGAGCATAAAAGAGAGGAAGACTAATAGAACTGAATAGAATCAAAACTAATAATAAAATAAAATAAAGACAGCAATAAAATAAAAAACAAAAACGTAAAGGAAATTAATAAGACGAAAACAAAGCACAAAAAAAAAGTACAAGAACAAAATCAGTATTATTAAAAAAATTAAAGAAATAAATTAGGCTAAAATTAAATATAAATAATAGATTAAAAAATGTACAATTCAAAAATTTGTCTTAGCAACTAACTTAATAAAAATAACTACAATTTTTACAGATTTATTTGTAAAAAATGACAAGCAGATGACAAAAAAACCCCACAAAACATTAAAATACAACAATAAATGCTAATTCAAGATAGCAATCAAAACTATTTATAGTAAATATATAATAGAATACAGAACAGAAAATATAGGAATGAAAAATATAATAAATTAGAAACAACAATACAGTATAACTAAAGATATAAACTTTATTCTTCATGTGTTTAGTGACTCTTAGATTTCCTGAGAAAGTTCATATGAGTATGAGTGTTGAGGAAACAAAACTGTGCTAAGGAGACATTTCAGTTTATATTGAGGTCTGAGGGCTGATGGGGCATGGGAGACAGACAGTGTTGTTATGGAAACTGAACTCATCCTGAGAGAAGATGTTTGTGTTCTGGTAGGAGGATTTATAGAGTGTTTTGAACAGGAGGGGGCTGCTGTGTGTGTGAAAGGGTGGATGACTTGATAGGCTGCTGGTTTGGGTCATTATGGGAACCTAAACCTGGCAGATTGACTATTACTGGTACTGATATTTAAAAGACACTTGAGAGACAGACATATGCACAAACATATGACAGAGTTCAGGTCAGGGCAAACTAATCTTCAGGGTCTGTTTGGCTGTGAAATTGGAGAAGGGCATAATAGAGTCATATTGCATTTGCACACACAGAGCAAACATTCAAACCCATACATTCACACAGACTGATAAAGAGCCCCCTATTTCCACAAGACATTAATTAAGTCTCAGAGGAACAATGAGGATTTCCCTTCCCAGACAAACAAGAGGAAACTTGAGGCCTTTATCACAAAAACATCCACCAAAACTTTACACCTATGTATTTTAATACTCATACAACTTAAATATTCCTGCACTAATACTGGACATTGTTCTGGTCAAACTAAATTAATTATCTATTAAAAACCTACAATATCATATTTGGGCATCGTTTCATGTTGTATGTTGATTGTTGTAAAAAAACGTATATTGCTTTACCTGTACCAGGAGCTCCAATTTCCTGTCATCCAGGAGATGGACCTGACATCTCCGCCCTTCCGTCATCTGTTGTGAAGGGAAAGAGAGAGAGAAAGAGATTAGCGAAAGCACATTCACAGCAGGGTGAAATCAACTGTAAATACTAGGTCATGGTGAGATGACAAAAATAGAACCTCTCCTTACACACATGCAGCGCAATTCCCAGTCAAGCAGCAGAATTCAATTGCCTTATTCACTCCCACACACACACACACACACAGTTTTACACTGAATTATCTCACACATCAGTGTTGATGTGTTTTTTTAACTCCTGATTAAAATATATAATAACTGCAGACACACTTAACACATCTTCTTACTGAATTCAGAAATAAAATCATAGGCTATACAACAAATAATTAACACGTAAAAAGCATGTTGTTTCACTTACAGAGTGCTTGCAGACTTTTATAATCAGAGCTCAGAAAGTAGATATTAGCTAAAAAATAGTGCAATTTGAACTTTTTTTCACTTTGCAGATTTTCTGAATGATATATAAAAGCATGTTTTTACTTCTTGTTTAGAGTCGGGCTAATACCACAAGTACTATAATATATTTAAAACGCGTCTTTCATAGAAAAATAGCAATTTTGTAATCAGAATTCTGTTCTAGACCCCAAAGACATTCATTTTATGTGCTATATATATATATATATATATATATATATATATATATAGACTGTGTGTGT
>JAUYWG010000055.1:17365227-17394763 GCA_034779775.1 Enteromius afrohamiltoni | reverse complement strand
CAGTAACAGACATGAACTTGTCGAGCAAAATAACTTTACAGACTACAATGACACAACTGTGTGGACAAATTTCCAACCTCTTACCATCATATTACATCGAGGCGCTTCCTTCAGATCCCCGACACAAGATGGCGGCGATGTTGACGTCTGCTTAGAGGCCCCAAGGCATATCTAGTCACTATAGATATCTATGATCTCGAAGACATTGATTAGCTTCTTCAGGTGTGTTTGATTAGGGTAGGAGTTAAACTCTGCAGGACACCGGCCCTCCAGGAACGAAGTTGCCCAGTCCTGCTCTAAACAATGTAAAGACGTCTTAAGGAGATAAACAAAAATCTATAAATTATTGCGTTTGTGCACTATATAATACTGTATGAGTACTATAGTAGTTTTACTAAGTGGGATCAGTTACGCTTTACCTGTGACAGAGCGGTAAAATCTCGTTTAAGGGATTAGAGCAGCTGTTTTCCTAAGGCTAAAGGTATTCATCTCTAAATAGCCACTTATTTCAAAACCACCTATCCCATTATCTTCTTATAGAGGCGAGGACTGTGTGTTTTGTGTTTAGAGAATGAATTGAGCTGTTGTGTCTGTCCATCACAGACTGTCATGGGTTTGATTAGAAGTGTTTGTGGAGTTTGGGAACAGGCATCACTTGTCTTTCTTTTAGATCGCCGTTGACTTTTATTTTGATCTTCACTTTTTATGTTGTTGTCATGTCTTTGTTCTCTGGCCCAACCCTGATTGTATCCAAGTGTGTCCTCATTAGTTCTAGAGTATTTATGCTGCCTTCATTAGACAGATGTGGGGTTTTCTCTGACGATGAAACCAGCCCATTCGCAGCGCTTGGAATATGACGTGTAAAGAAACTAAATTGCAAAGCTACGTTGAGCTTGGCACGTGTTCGTTGAAAACACAATGGTCTTCTGGCAGCCAAATTGTGGAGAATAAATGATATAGGGACTCATTATGTAATAATGCTTTTTGTTTTTTATGATTAACAGTGATTTATGCATTGTATTTGCATAAAATTGCATGTGTAGTATTAACTGTTGCCCTTTATGTTTATTTCGAGAAAAAAAAGAAAATGTAATTAACTAAAAATGGTTACCTTCAAAATAAAAGTAAAACAAAAATCGAACTATGTAAAAGATTTCCAGATCCTTAAAATAGAGTTTTTTGCAAATTGCACTTCTAGGTCTTGCCCAAACTTCCAGTTTGATGAATTAAACCAGAAAATGAGGTAATGCCAGATATCAGGTCATTCATTTTAGGAAAGGAAGTAGTTATCAGGGTTAACAGTGAACTATGTGTGTACTTCTGTGGAACGTCCCCCAGTTTTTTTTCACTGATTATTGCAGCTCTGGATGTTGCATAAAATCTAGTACTTAATGTTATTATTATTATTATTATTTTAATGTAACGTGTCTGAAAGTCTAGACCTTCTTGCTCTTTGGCTGGCTCTGAGGGATCGGTAATAGAGTAGGAGACAGTTTTGGGCCATTTAACGAAACTTGCTTGTCCATTTAGTTTTCTGTGTTGAATGCTGAAATGGAAGTCTGTTGATTTAAATATGCTTTCATTGAAGAAGTAATCGAGTTGGCTGAGAGAACTGAAGTTTCTTCTGATTTGTGATTGATAGCAGCAGACTTGGAAACAAAAATAGAGTGGCTTTTATATGATAAATAACAGTCTGGGCTAAAGTTTCTTTTGTGATTTATAGCTGTCAATGACAAGTTATAGTTGCACATTTTTTTATTATTTTTTTTTTTTAATTAAATGCTCAAATATTTAATGTTCTTGTTAAAGTGGCAACATCTATTGCTTTTAAAGTGTTAATAATAAAAAAAAGCATGTTAATATTAAAATAAAACAATGTTTGTTAGAAAAAGATAAATTATCTACAATTTGTTTTGAATTATCTTTAATTTTTTTCTCTACTTTCACTTATTTTTTATTTAAGTTGTTTATATTTTATTATATATTTTTATTTGAATATTAACCACCTTAAAATCACATTAAAATGTATAAAAACCATGCATTTTCTATTTTTTGTATGTAGTTTTGTTAGAAAAAAATTGAGAAAAAAAATCAATCAATCAATCAATAAAAAAAAACATTTAATTAAACTTTTATGTGTTTTTATTTGTTTTTTGTTTTGTTTTTACTTTTCCAAATCTGAACTACTGGCCAGATTGAGCTGTCAAAAAAAAAAAAAAGGCACTGAAAAAGCTTGTCTGGACATGAGATACTGTTTTGTGTTTTACAACCGCAGCGCCGGGCTGAAGTCTGACCCGAGCAGTCACCGCTGACTGCTGCAGACAGACAAGCCGAGCTCCAGGTCAGCTGGAGTTTTTCCTGTGTGATATCATGAGAAATCACAGATGCTGTGTTCAGAGAGCTTCAGTGAAATATGCTGGGTTATTTTCGTACATCTTGTTCGTACATCTCGCTTTATAACCTCTCGCTCAGAAAGTGCCTGACATGCTAAGCACTGCGTCGCAATATGGCGAACCTGAATAATCAGAAACAAGCTCATTAGCGGCTTTCTTTAATCTCCCAGCACAATGGCGACCGGATGTGCTTCAATTACTTTAATTAGTTCCATGCTGAGAGGCTTTGAATTATTCAGTAATGAGAAGTGTTTTATCAAGTGCATGCAATAGCTGCGGTCATTAAAAGTTATAACGACATAAACAAATTTGCATTTCTCCCACAAATTAGACGACCCCCCTGTGTCTGCAGAGAGAGGGTGGCCCAAGCAGACTCATTAATCTGGAGGTCAACCCTGATTAAAGGAAACGGAAGTAGGAAAGGGTGTCAGAAAGGAAGATTTCATAAAAACACCACCTACTCAGTCAAACTCAAGCCATATGCACTCACGCGTACTGATGCACAATTAGCATTTTACAGTAAAGGAGGACTCCTGGAATAAGAGCCCTCACAGCTCTCATAGCTTTTGTACACTGTAAAAAAAATTGTAAATAAGGATTATTGAAATTTTGGATTATTGAATTACTGAAAATACAGTTTCAGTAATTCTACTTAAAAATGCATGTTTGGCTTAATGCGTCACTTGCTGTTTGTTTAATTGTGACATTTACTAGCAATTTCTCATTGAAAACTGTTTCTACATCAATGTTTTACACCAAAGGGTTTGCTCTATATACCCTATATGCTACAATTTGTCCTACTTTGCATAGAAAAACCCTTATAAACAACTCAATAAAACAGGGCATCACATCATCATTTCATAATTTAAATTAAATTATATTCTAAATTCATACTGTTTTATAAAATTAAATGAAGTGAATGTGTAGATTCTTGCTTTGAGTGTGGAACTTGGATTATAGGTTTTTATCCACTTCAAATGTTGACTACTGTATATATATACACACACACACTACTAGTCAGAAGTTTGAAAACTGAGATTTTTGATATATTAATAAAAAATATATATATAAAAAAAAAAATATATATATATATATGTGTGTGTGTGTGAGTAGTTTATTCCTGCATTAAATTTTCAGCATGTATTTTTTTTTTCATTTTCTTCAGCAACATACCAAAAATAAAAAAAGACCAGACTACATTACAAGTGACATAAGTGCCTAATGTTGGCCATTGAGAATGTACCTTACAAACAGAATCTAAAAGACCACAAATGGATGCACATTAGCTAACTATAATGTTAGGGAGGTTGAGAGTTGTTCATTGCTGTTTGAGGTCCAAAGATTACGAAGATTTGTTGCCTCTAGATTTGTGCTGCTTTAATCCCATAGAGACTATAAATTTTGAGGGTCAGTGTCCACAGAGAACCACTTTTCCTTCAGATACGTCAAGATCTTCAGACGAATTGCTTGAAAATGGTGCAGTTCATTGAGGCCCTCTTTTCACACCCTTCTCCAGATGGCCGGCCCACAGCTACTTCATCCCCAGCTTCTCTCTCTCTCTTTTTCTCACTCACTCGCTCACTGCACCAGAAAGAGCTCTGTCTCTTGTCACCGCTGTCTGCTTTTACATCTTAATATAATTCATGGCCTCAATCTGTTAGTTATTTTGTGTATAAACCTGCAGACTGGCCTTAATGCCTTTAATTCATATTCTGAACTTTGCTCACTGAAGTGGGAAAATGTGGATTGTGTTATTTCATATTATACTGGTAACATTAAGATTGATAGCATTGCCATTTTGGCGTTTGTTTTTATTCAGTGTTATTCTCCAGTCATAGGCTTTGTTATAGTTTTTTTACATTGAAATATAATTGTTAGGTACAAATGTGTTTCTATCAAATCAGTCATTGAATTACATTATGGTCTGTGTAGCTTGAAAAGAGAATCTGTTTGTAAATTATAGCACATTAACATAACTTTGTGTGTGTGTGTTGGTCTTTTAGCCTGGCTTCTGGGACTTTAAAGCTCATAGGAGCTTAGTCTGGCCAAGCTACCTTACTATCCGCCTTCTGGGAGACGGGCTTAACCTGCGTCCATCAGATGCCTCTGTATACTACTGGACGTATCTGCAACCAGGGGAGCTTGTTTGTGATTGGTTCCCACTTTTTTGGGAACAGAAATGCTCTAAAACGGCAGCTTTGCCAGACTAACTTTGCTCACAAAATGAAAGTAGCGTCAAAGGAAGTATGGGCGGGCCCAGGCTATTGGTCTTTGTGATTTATTTGTTTAATGAAATAGGTGTGACAGAGGTATTACAATTTAAAGGTGGTGTATGAGGTCACTGCCAGTGTCCCATAATTTAAAAGGCGTAAAAACAAACTAAATGGTGTTTTTTTTTTTTTGTTTTTTTTTTTTAAATCTAAACTTGCACAAAGGTTTCTTTAAGGGTAGGTGTAAGGTTGGTGTAGAGCAATAACACATACATTTTGTAGTGTATATAAACCACTACACCTGTAAAGAGCCCTCTTAAACCACAAATACCAACGTATATGTGTGTGCGATTGCAAAAAAAAATTTTTTTCATTGTTTTTTCATTGCGCATCCCAGTTAATCTTAATCAATTTGGGGTTGGTTTATTTCAATTAGGTTATATGTTTTTAGGTAAATATCAAAACAATGCCGCTAAGTAACACAATAAAAACTTGTGCTAAACCCTAAACGCTAACATAGTGGTGCTGCCCGCTAGAGTGATTAACTGCACGCACTGAGATGGAGGAGTAATGTATCAGCTCGTCTAAGTTGAGGAAAGAATATGTAATTTTCCTTTAAGTTACAGAAATCTGTTTTGTACCTTTGTAATACACTGATAAGCGCCAAAGGCAGATGATGAACCAAAGCCCATCACAAGCAGCTTTTATATAAGAACATATAAAAGGAGATCAGTGTCATTCATGCAAACACTAAACTCATCATGGTGAGACCCATTAAACTAAAATATACAATAAACATTAATTTAACAACATTAGATGTAATATACAACCTTAATAAACATAACTGATAAGAAAAACTAAGAAACATAATTATTTTAAAGATAAAACATCAAATTCAAACTAAATTCGAAATGAAATTCTGGGAACCTCAATTTACAGGTTTTTACTCAATTTTTTTCCCTGTATATTTTACAGGAATTTACCGTTAACCATTTAACAGGTTTTTAGTGTAGCATTTAAACAGCGTTTTTCAGTTAAAATCATGGTAATTTTTTATAGTGCTCAAGCAAAAAAAAATCATTTTGTTTCATTATTGAATAGATACTTTTTACTTAAAAAAAAGTATCATTGTATCATTATATAAGAATGTTTCAGTTAGTTCGAGTTTTAAAATGCAAAAATACTTGTATTCTACTTTTATACTAATATTCAGTCATATTGCAACAAAATATTACAATATAGGCCTAATTGTCATTGGAATTTATATTATTACTTCTTTTACTGTATTTTTGATCAATTAGATGCAGCCTAGATGGTCATAAAATTCTCTCAAATTTACATTTGAGATTTTTCAAAATTACATTTTTAACAGTAGTGTATACTATGGTGTATTAATATATAAATGTATTTTTAAATATTAATATGTTGTACATATTGTACATATATGTACATACTGAAACAAAAAAAAAGTTTTTGTTTACAAAATAAATGTATGTGTACTGTGTATACTTATTATGTACATATTTAAGACAAATATGTTATGTTTATATATTAAATACATCATATTTTTCCCAATTATAAAGATATTATTTAAATTAAACAGTAATCATCTTACAAGGATGTTGTTCTTTCATGTGTGCAGTTACTACATTGACAGGCGGGTGACCAAAGTAGAAGACTTCATGAAGACAAGACTTCTGGACACTCTGTCTGAGCAGATTACCAAGGTGTTAAAGGTAAAGGTCTAGCCTAGATATCTTTTGTTTTTGAATGTGTTGGTTTGAGATGTGCTGATACACATTAAGGTTGTTGTTGTTGTGAGAGTGTGTAAGTCCCTCCAGTGCTCATTAACTGTGTTTATCTCAAGGGCCCCAGGTTTGTCCTCAGCTGCACCATCCAAACAAGCTGTCGCCGGTCTGATAGGTGGCCTACCGTTAAGGGAGCATGGGTCAGGGCACAGTAAAGGAGGAAAGCTTTTGATTGGGTTTACAATTTACAAGTTCCCCCATCAGCCTCATGATGTCTCAGCTGCTCTGGGAACCATCCCCTTTCGGTCTAATAAGCAGTACCAGGTTTCACAACATTTAAGACTTCCCTCAGGAGGCCCAATCTATAAATACACAGCTCTCCTGTTTTATGTATCTCAAACTCACACATCTGGTCCCATGTACCCCTAAAAGTGAAAGAGGGGGAAAACTGGCCTTCCTCGCAAATATCAAACAAAAGACGGCAAATTCACTCCCAAACCCAGTGGGATGGTGATTAGAGCCTATTACATGCGTGATGTCAGACAAACAAGTGCTTATTCCACTTTTTGACTTCAACTCCATAGGTCATCCAGCATAAAATCAGTGATAAAAGATGGAATACACTTTTTTTTTTTTTCTGAAGTGGATCTGCAGGTGTTCTTCCATGGTTTGGTGACTTGTGTACCCTTCTACAGTTTGTCAGATTTATTTTGAGAGGTGATTTATGCTCGAGAGTTGGTTCTCTGGCTGTCATTTACTGCAGAACTAAAGGTTCATAGAGTATCTGAATCAGAAGTAGAGAGTATGAGAGGCTTTCTTTGGCTTATTTTGGAATATGCCTAATACCAGACATGTGTTCTATTATAACCAGACTCTGACCCTGCAGCTGGACGGCAGTCGGTTGAGTATTGTGCTGCAGAGTTGGGATTTTATCTCAAATCATGCCCATGGACGTTCATGGACAGTCAGATTTATACTGAGCAAAAAACAGGAGTCAGGATGCAGATTTTTATCAGTCACCTGCATGGGGGAAAAGTTGTATTTGCATACCTGGCGTTTAAAAGATAACCAACATTTGTTGTTCATTTTTGATAGTACATATTTTATTATTAGATGTTTTATTTGTTTGTTATTTTTAGCTACATGACTATTGGAAACATTGAGGTAAATATTATTGAAAGTATTTTATTTTGACCAAGGCTGCATATTTGATCAGAAAAAAATAATTATGTTATTAAAATGTAAAATTTTAAATGTATTTTCTGTTTTTATGTATTTGAAGAGTTCACTTGCAAAACAGTGTTTTTAACCATTCTCAAATATCATGTTTTTATTGTGTGTTCATGTTAATCTCAGTCAAACTGCATGACATATAATAAAAACATGATTTTTGAAAATGTAAAAAAAAATTTTTTGCAAATAAACTTTTCATACTTTAGAATGTAGCCTAATTCATTCCTGAAATGACAAAACAGCCATAACTACAGTGTTCAGTGTCCCATGATCCTTAAGAAGCATATCATTCTAATATACTGATTTGCTGATCAAGACAAATTTCTTAATATTAATGTCGAAAGCAGTTGTGCTGCTTAATATTTTTGTGTAATCCATGATACAGTTTTTTCAATATTCTTTGATCAATTGAAAAGAACACCTTTAATTTGAAATAATATTTAAGTAATATTGCAAATCAGCTTTACAGAAAATGCAAGTTTCTATTTTGAAGTTTCTGCATTACATTTAGTAGTAGCTTATCAGTGGTGGCTGATGTCAAGCTGAAATAGAAATCTTTTGAAGCATCTTTTTGTGACTGGATTTACCTGCTTTACCTGCATTGGTGAAAGTCAATGATTTTAAGTTGATCATACTAACCCAAGGATTTTACTATTCAAGCATGAATCCTGCCCAACTGTCCATCACTCAGTTATAAGTTATTGATGATATGTCTCATTTGATAAGCATTGTCTTTGTTTGGTTTCAGATTGTTCAGACTCATGCTCCAGAAAAGCGTGTGTGGCTGGGTGGAGTTGGTCCGGCTTGGGCAGGTGGCACCAATAATTTATCCGATACATTCGCTGCTGGTTTTCTGTAAGTAAAGTATCTTCATGTAGTATATAGGCACTGATGATTTTGATAATTTCTGTATAAAAATATCATAAATATCATTGCTGAGCATTGATTAATCACATCAAAAATTAAAAGTTTTGTGCAAGTAATATATGTGTATGTTCTGCGTATGTTTATTATGTATATTTTTAAAAAAAAATTATTTAAAATTTTTTTTATTTATTTTGGATTAATCATTGCCCAGCACTAATCGGTACTTGCATTGCTTTAATATACAGGATTTCATCTAATTATGATTGATCTAACCTAAAATTTATGATGCATGATCTGTAGCAGTCAGCAAAGCATTCATCTCTCATTTGCTGTTAAGATAAGATGTTTTAATAGAACAATATAACAGTGAATTTAAGTTGTGACACAATTAAAAACACTGTGCATTGACGAGTACAATTGCTGTCAAAGCACTCATCCAGGCCACATGAAAGTCAATCTCACTCATGTTAAAGATATTTTATAGCATTCTTTGAGTAATTCAATACAAAGTGCTAATTTGAGCATCCCGAGTTCAAATCCCGGCTCTTTGCCAATCCCAGCCCTCTTCTCTCTCCTACTTCATTTCCTGTCTACAAAGGAAAAATGGCAAAAATAAAATGTTAAAATGCTTGGAGTGCTTATTTGCCTTGTATAACCTGCCATTTACATTGGAAATTCCACTACTAATAGTGCTTTAAGATGCTATAGAAGAACTTTTTTGGTCTAAATGGTTCCATAAAGAACCTTTAACATCTGAAGAACCTGTCTTTCACAAATGATTGAAAAAAGAAAGAAAGAAGATTCTTCAGGTTATAAAAAGGTAAGAAAGAGATGGTTTGTAGAACCAAAAAAGATTCTTCAATGGCATTGCGGTGGCACTTCATTTTAGTACATGAACATGTATTTACAGTAAGTACACATACTGTAAAATAAAGTGAAACCAAGTATTGTAATGTAAAGCAGCTACATGGGCAAGGTTTAGGTGTAGGTTCAGGGTTAGTATCTAGGTATTACCTAGTTATTGTAATTGCTATGATAAGTGCATATTATGCACACGAGACACAGTACTGTAAAATAAAGTGTTACCGGCATCACTGTGAAGAACATTTAAATCCACTTCATTTTTAAGACATTTTGAATACTGAAAGAAGATGTAACTGTAAAGTTGTCTGTGGAAAAAAGCAAAAACCTGACAAATCATTCAGTTCTGCTGCATTCCTAATGATCTCAATGTTTTTGCTGGCTTCAGGTGGCTCAACACTCTTGGTATCGCTGCAGCTCATGGGATTGATGTTGTACTCCGACATTCTTTTTTTGATTATGGATACAACCACCTCGTCGACCAGCACTTCAACCCTTTACCTGTAAGTTTAAGCACATAAACAGAACCCAAATCAAAAGCAGCCAAAGCTGTTTAACACTCAGACATTACCTGCAGACAGATTCGAGTCATATACCACACGCACTAAAGGTTACGCAAATTAACACCATACGCAGTGATCTGTGAGCTATGCTCGTTACCGTATTGTAAAAACCACCTAAAACGAATCAGTAAAGAGTATGAAAATAGTCTTAGACAGAGTCGGTCTTTAGCATGTAGCTCAGGCACCTTGCGGCTTTTCCCGTGGGACCTATTAGCCAAGATGAAAGGTGTTTAGTGGTGTTGAATACTGGGCAGCTGAGGCGAACTGCACTGAAATTCAAGCCTGAGAGAGTGTCACCTGTCTCCCATCCCCTCTACATGTGTGCCCCACTGTGTGGAACAGCCAGATGCTGACAGCACTGCAACCTGAGCCCAGGACACTCCACAGGTATCCCCGCCCTCCAGACCGCTGCCAACTTCATCCTGAATTATGTAGACCTCACTCTTTCACAGTGTCTGCAGGTCAGCCCCCTGGAGACAGGACGGACAGAAGACTTCAATTAAATTTCAATTTGATTTGTGAACCCGCATAAAAGACCATGACTAAAAGAAACTTAACCCTTGTGTTCTGTGGATCTTTTCATCGCTCTGGAAACATGCTTAACGTTGCATTTTGGTACATCATGACTAATACTGTGAGATCTGACTCTAAACCGTATTTCAGTTTGGCAATGTTAGATATTTTACGCATATTTTTGGCATCTACTTCAGATATAAAATGTGAGTAAATGGAGTAAATTACATTTTCTTCTTGGTTTACAAACTATATATACATATACATATATGTGTGTGTGTGTGTGTATTTTATATATTTGATGTATTTTTGTTTATACATATAAGTGTGTGTGTGTGTGCATATTAGAATTGTTTTTTTAAATATGTATAATTAAAATATAATACAAGCTTATATAAAAAGTTGAAAGAGACCCACCCATTCCCCAATCTCTTTTTCCCAGAGCAAATTAAGTTAAAACATGCTTATATATTAAAATATTTATATATAATATAAGTCATATGAATATAAATATATACATGTAAATATTTTCAAAATATGGACTGTACATGTATGTATTTATATATACATATCATTAGAAGAAAATTTTGGATTGATTAATCGAAATTAATCATTTGACTGAACTAATAATTACATTCATGTTAGACTTGCTTTTTATTAATATTTATATATTTTTAATTGTAATAAATATAGCATTTTCCGTTTTTCATAGGAGCATATTAAAAGAATTTAAATAATAAAATTGAATAAATAAAGATTCTTTTTAAAACGTCTAAAATGTCTTTTTTGGGACCCAAAAACATATGATCCATCTAAACAGAACATAAAATGGAAATTTGAAACTAATGGTGACAGTGACTACAAATCAAAAGCAAATGATGTACTGATTTTCATACAGACAAGACCAAACTGCTGTTCCCCCTTTTAATGTTGAAGCAGACCCACAGATTTTTGCCTCACCTGCAGATTACCTTCTGGTTCCTACACGCAATCCTCACTGACTCTGACTCTGATAGATACATTATCTGCTCGTGGCCCTCTGTTCTTTTACAGCCCACCAGCAGTGGAGAGCCAGACCTGTCGACCCGCTCAGGATAACATATGTTCCTGTGCAGGCAATAAAACCAAAGGAAGACATAAAAAGAAAAAAATACAGCAATGGTAGAAATTCTTGATTATGCAACGTTTCACCGAAGGCCAGTCTGGATTTCTCAGAATCTCAACAGGACAAGAGTTCTTCCAGGACAAGCCAGAATGAGCATCTTTCCACAAAAAGCACTTTGAGCTGTGCTTTCGTCAAGCACTGCTCACAACTTTCGAAACGGTCATCTTTTTTCCCCCTGCTTCTCGTTCAACATCCCTAGTTATTCCAAGGACCAATCGCCCCCTGCTGGGATCGCAATGCTTTAAACATAGCTGGATATCTGTGGGAACTGCCAGAAGCCCCATTGCGAGAATTCGCAACAGCCGCAACCTGTCGGCCTGCGTGGAAAATTTACGGTCCAACCTTTTCTCTTTAATCCCTAACTGAGTCATGTCTCAGTTTCTTTCCCTTCACACCTCAGCAGATGATCTCATCTCCTTTTCTTGCTTTGCTTCTTTTTTTAAACCCATTGTCTCTTGCTGTTTCTTATGTTTTCAGCCAGTCTTTTTGATTGATACTAATCAGAAGCAGGAGATTTCAGAAATGCACTAACAATGTAATTCCCAATAAACTACACATGCACCGCTTTAGACTGTGAAGGTGATGTGTGTAATTTTTGGATGCTAAAATGTTTTCTAAATCCAAGTTCAAGTCTATTTATTCTAGTAATAATGTTCAATAATTAGCATATTTATTTACTTACAGTATGTTGGGTGAAAGCAATAGCAATTCTCTGTAACAATTGGCACATTTATTTAATCAGTCGTCATGTTATTAAACAGATTTTGTGTAATTGAATGCATTTGCATAATCTGCACAATAATATGAATTTTTGTCAATATTAATTACTAATGTGTTTTCTGCTGGATGAAAGCAATAACGCACTTTTTTCAATATTCATATTATTATAGTTTTTCATCAGCTAGGTGAAGTTAATAGTGCAACTTTCCTCAATAATCTAATAATTAATATCAATATGAAGATCCAGATTAATAAAGATATTACTTTTCACAAATCACAAGTTGCCCATATCTCAGATCAGAATAACAGAAACTTTGAATCAGGCTAATAGGCAATCTGGCCCAACTGCAACATGGCCAGCAATATTTGAACAACACAATATCATCAAGCCATGTTTGTGGGCTTGATCTGGGGTCATGGCAAACTGCAGCATGGCAGAATGTCTTAAACTGGCAAAAACCAGTCCCATTTTCTTAAAAAAAAAATACCCGTGCAGTCTTTTTTGTAATTCCATTTAGTGTCAGTGGTTAGTGTGGTGTGAAAATGATATGCTTCACCTTTAAATATTATTAAACTGTAGCTCCTTATTGCTCCCAGTTGTTTATTATGTGGTTAAAATTGCTTCGTTTTTGTTGCACACTCTCACGTTAAGTTAATATGTGTCTGTCTGTCATTATAGGACATGGCATTTGCTTATATCCTGTTGGTATTAAAGACAAGTAAGTTGGTCATATCCTTTAATCTCTCAGGTCTTTAGTGGTTTGACTTTAATTTATTCATTATTAAAGCGGTTTCTATGTTATTCAGTCATTACTGGGAGGGCTGAGAAATGCTTTCTAAGCAAAATAACGTGCTTTGACCTCTAAGAAAGTACAGTAAGGAAACTTAAAGTTGTTGAGGTGAGCACTCCTAAGATTATTGTCATTTTTGTGTTTGTTCAAGTGTCCTAGTGCACCTGCATAGCATTTTGGTAAAAAAATGCACAAATCTTTCAACGGACCCCAGTATACACTAGTTTAAAATCCTGGAATCTAGACTCTGGTCTCTGGTTGTTCTCAAGCTGTTGTTTTTGTCTGCAGTACTAATTTGTTGACATTAGTGTTTTTTATATATATATATATATATATATATATATATATATATATATATATAGTATGTGTGTGTACTTCAGAAGAAAGTCACAGATTTGGAATAATACTGACTGCACAATGACAAGATATTCACTCAAAATTGCAGTTTTGTAACTACATAAAATCACTTTGTATCTTATATACCTCATGAGCAAACATAACATACATAAGCTTCTTTTTGAAATTCATCAGCACCTAAAGATCAGGGCTTACAGCTGCTGTTAATATCCATGTTAATATAAAACTCCCCTCAACCATCACTAATTGATAAAAGAAGCCATGTCAGTTCATATCGATACCTGCACCAGCGCACAATCTGATTAGTGCTTTGATTGCCATCTGCCATGGTGAGCAATATCTCTTTTTATCAAAGCCAGAGAGGACTGTTCATAATTAATATTCAGTTGAGTCTGCCAGAAAAAATACACACTAACAGCACAATTTTCTCCAGGGCAAAATTAATATATGCATTCAGAACTCCTCCCGCAGGGCGCAGTTGGACGTTTGTAGTCCAGACGCATTGCACCTATGAAACATGTTTGAAGTCACTATTGTTTGCACGCTCCTGTCATTTGATCGCAAATCACTGCTCACTCCCACACGCTTTCCATTCACACACAATTTTGGTGAGTGTTTACTTAAGATCGCTGCTTCTGTGCCAAGTCGTATAGTAAACATCCCATTACAAGCAGGTGGACGAACACATCTGTGAGTAACAGAGTCTGACTAACAGCCATGTCATCACATGAGTTATACTGCCTTTAGGATTGAGCTGGTTTGACAACTCCAGTACAAAGAACCAAAGTGCAACCCGATATCCCAATTGTTCTCGTCCCTTCAAGAGAGCTTTTCATTTTTTGTTTATTTTCTCTTAAAGGAAAAGAAATGTTTTGAGGGATTTTGAGTCTGTGAATGTGATACTAACAGTGGCGGTAGCTCACATCCATCAACGGACTTTCCGTCCGGTTCCTGTTTACACATCCTGTACGAGTCAGAATGCAGTAGTGCACTGAAGTCACTCTCTCTAGTGTGCTATATCGTGCTCTTATTCGATCCCTCCATGCTTTCACGCTCTCAACCACCCCCTCAACCTCTATATGTAGGCCAAGTTAAAAGAAAATGGAAAAAAAAGAAAAATACAAGACATTTCTGAAGCTTTTCAGCGTGATGGTGTATGTAAGGACATCAGAATGGAAACATGTGGAGTGCTCTGGCTGCCATCAGGAAGCGCCGTCTCTGAGGAACACAAACAATGAGGCTGATAAAAGCAGCAAGGCTCACATTTCCTCCACGCACACGTGGGGGGGAAAAGACTGGAGGAGGGGAGTCACAGGACTAGAAACACATCCTTTCTTCCCCTTCTCCTCTGCCTTGTTCCTTAGTAGAGCTACACAACCTCAAATGCACAGGCATGTGATAGACCACATGATTAATTGTGTGAGTGTGTGTCCGAACAAACTGGTGTGAGTTTGTTATTGACCTGTGAAGATGTTTTTACAGGGGGGCTTGGCTTGATGAATTTCTCTTGGTCGTGCTAACACTAAATCTAACTTCAGCTCTATCTCCTCAAAGCCGATATCCTGCCTTCAGAATAACATGCCCTCAGGCATCATCCGTATTCTTATCCTTCAACCACTGAGTGAGATCACATTTCCATATAATAAAGACAAACCTAAATCAATATGAACTGGCTCACCTGAATATGGTCCAGCCTTTAATGATAATGTTTTTTTAAATGTCTAATTCCTTCCCTGGAGCTGCACATGACCCAATTAGGTCAGCTCATCTAACTTTCATAATATTAATTTATGAGAATAAAAATGGTAGCATAATTGATCCAAACCAGTGCAGCAAAATGAAAACCATATAGAGTATATACTTCAGTTTGGGGATAGGTAATGACAGCTCACTAATCTACCAGTTGTCCAAAATCCAAATTTCTCCCTTTGAACACGTCTTTATGTAAATGCACCTAAGAAACAGAAACCAGCCTAGTAATACAGGACTTTCTTTTTTTTCTTAGCTGATCAAATGAGTCATTTGAGCAAGCTAATAAATCAAACTGGAAAATATGTAGTTTTGTACATTCAGAGTTTAAATTATTAGGATTATCTTCTAAGAATACATTATTTTTTAAATTTTCCAGTATCCTTGTAGTTACACTTATCATAATTATTTTTAATAATTATACTTTTTTTATGAGTGATAAAAAAGTTATTCAATAATCAATATTCAATCTTTCCTCTAAGTACAATATAACATTTTAAAGCTGCAGAATCCTATGGAATTGTTTTCAACAAAGCATAACAAAGCATTACACTCTTTTTGGCAGCTGAAAGCATATTCAAATCGGCCAAAACATTTCATAAACAAACAGTGTGGTGGGAAGTGCAGAACTGTGAAGGATGGTTGTTCCAATTCTGTGGAGATCTGTGAAGCTTTTTGAGGGCACAGATTCCATGTGAGCCCGCTCACAACAAGCAAAAGATGCAGAAGCCAGAAGCCAAAGTATGTGGTGACTGATATTGGGCTGACTTTCCAGTCTTAAAGGTTAAACTTTAATACCGACCTTGCGGTAGCCTAAAAAAGCGCTGCGTTTGGTTACATCACCATATTAAACCTCTTAAGGTCTGAGTCTGGCTTGATAGGAACACTTCCCACCACACAATAGGAGATTAAACCTGAGGCTTTGAATGAAGCAAACAGCATGCTGGTGATGGGAGCACATCCTTATAGCCTGAAGCTCAAGATGTCACACCTCCGCTCCACTGAATGAGAACGCTCCTCACTAGGGTATATCTGGAGGGGGAGGTGAAAAGCTCTCAACCACAATTCCAGAATCTAACAATCAGGTGCTGGGAATGGTGTGTTAGCAGAAGTGTGTTTGTATGCTGTGTCTGGTGTGGGGTTACAAAATGCCTCGCCTGTAATCACTAAACGGTGAGTCACTTCTTCCTCAGCTGAACTCCAGTGCGCCACACTACACTCACAATGCCCTACGAACCTGTGATGTCATTAAAATCACAGAACACAAACATTTCAGTCAGTGTAATCTTTGTAAACCATTGCCATTGTTTTATAGACAGAACAGAATAGCTACTCAATTATATGGCTTAGTGTGATTTAATTAAATTATATACACTCACTGCATGTTTGAGCAAAGTGTGGAACTTCATTCTTTTACATATGAACACATGATTAGTCGTTTGCTGGGTCATAGTAAATGCTGCCATACAAACTCATCTCTGCATCTTTTATGAGTTTGGGTCGCATTTGGGAACGTAATGAGCCAACCATCTTCCAAAACCTGTAATGCCAACTTTTTGACCACAAAACAGAAACTTTAAGGCATTCCTGCATTTTTCTGCTGAAATAAAAGATTGATGATTTAATGTTTAAAATTAAGAAAGGCATTAATATTAGTACGGCAATTTTTTTATATTGTTAAGCATTATTATTAATGTTCTAATATTTTTCTTCAATACTTGATTTTTTAAATATTTTTTATACATTGTGCTGCCCTATAGTCAAGAACGGCAAACTTGGAGCTTTTGAAATAATTTAAAATAATTTGAAATTACCCAAAAATCATGCAGCCCTAATAAAAAGGTGCAGCTATTGCAGAAGAGACGATTACAGCCTAACATAATCTGATCTGATGATAAACCCACTCTCTAGTGCAGATTTAAGGTTGACCCTGATGCACTGTTTAAGGTTTCATTGCGGTTTATCCGTACTAAATCCTAAGCTACATGTTAGCTTCACATACACTGTCAATGAGCAGTATGATGTGTAGAATATAGAGACATAAGAGCATTTGAATTAGTGAACATCCAATTCAGGTTATATCAGATACGGGTATTAAACACGGTTGGAGACAGCGGACATCTTCATGATGATTTCGACTTCCAGACACAATCCCATACACACAGCAAGGGGGGTATTTAGCCATTATTTCCCCTTAACACACAACGACAACAAAATCACTGTGCACTACACAGACCACACATGCACGCGGATACCACAAAGTCAGAAAAATCAATGTACATCACAAATTCAAGCACGAAATAAGTCTCATGGTGCAGACTGACAAATGATAAAAGTCTAGGCGACCACAGGTCTGGTTTTCATGCCCGACTGTGTGTGCAAGAGTACATCAGCCTGCTGACACTGCTGCCCTGCAGTGCAGACATCACAGGCTGAGCAGCACAAAAAAAAGACATCCGTCACCCTGAACCAGCAGGACCACAGCTGCCTAGATAGACACAGCCTGGTCTGCTTTGTTTACAGTCTGTAGACAGACCCCAATTCCAAGCTGTGCCTCCAAACCTGATGGAAAGGCTATCTAGAGAGCCTTTTGAGACCATTTAGGATGTCAAAAAATGTTGTCTAGGTTGGAAGCTCACATCTCTGCAGGTTTTGGCATCCTATGAGGATGTCATAGAAAACTGTAACAAAATCAATCTATGAAGACCAAAAATGTTTAGGTGGAAATCTTACTAGGATTTGGGACAGTCCTTTCTAGGTGTGTTTCATAGGAAACTGCAACCAAGCTTAATAGTGCAACGGATCTATGAAGCCCAAAAATGCTCCAAATGCTAAAATGCTCCTTTTGGTATCAATGCATATATGATGCTGTCTACGTAGGCAGCACACATCTGATTGGACATTGAAACCAAATTTTCTAAAGTGAAACACATGTGGAGGTGAGTTTTTTTTTTACACAAAATCAACATATCTTTCTATGAGAGGCAGTACTTAATAAAGCAAACGCAACAAAATGATGTTTAGGTAGGTATTCGGTTGAGACAGAGACACTATAGACAAATAGGTAGACCAAAAAAGTATTTTGTTAGGTTTTGAGACAGCAAACCCTTTCTATGAGACTGTCATAGGACATTTCCAGTTAATCTAATAAGGCAGACTTAACACAGCTGCATTGTTCAAGGATTTTAAGGATATGATCGCGATGGTCACATGCACGCATTCCTTTTAAGTTCCTGTCACTATCCACAGCAGATCTGATCATATTCAGCTGTCAGCACAGGTTTAAAAGCCTTGCAAAAATGGATGAATGAGTCTGAATGGACAGCAATTGAGACCAAGCAAAGCAAACGAACTAGCAAGTTTGATAGTTTTTAAAAATCACCTTAAGGACGATGTTCTTCAAAAAAGATCAACATTATGAGAACACGACGCAGTATTTCTCACATAACAAGCCTCTGTGTTTGTGGGGTAAGTGGCTAGCAGGCTAGCTGCAGAACAGTTTACACTCTGAGGACCCTTTCAACCTCCGAAAATGGGATTTAAACGAATATATCCCTCACGTGTGGTCAAAAATCAGTGCTCGGATTGACTGTAAAATGTGTGTAACTGTTTCGTTCCGTAAAAACGGAAAGAAACCGCGGATTTAACGCGTCCATCCTTCCACTGACTAACTGAAGCGGGAAGCGCGAGACCAGCGCAAAACAAGCGCGAGACGTGCGCGCGACTTACCTTGTTGAAAAAAAAGATCCCTTACGCGCCCGTGTACGTGAATTCCTCGCCGAGATAATAAATAAATGGTCTCTAACAGCAACAGTATTCCAAATGGGTTAAATCCGAAAAGAAAACGTTCACACGCCGACCTAAATCATCCTCGCAGTCAGCATCATCCATGTCGTTGTTGTGATCCGCGGTGAAGCTGCACAGGCGGAGCGGAGCGAACTGACAGCGGCAGTGCCAGCGCATCCCATCCCATCCCTCTCCGCTCTCAACGCGCTGTTTCACAGGGACCGCTGGCCCGCGTCCAGCAAGCAGCTCCGCTCAACACTATTCACACACACACAAGCAGCCCTCCACAGCAAACCCCAACCCCTCCTCCTCATCCTCGCTGCTCCTCTTCCTCCGCCTTTCCCCCGTGACACCGGCGAGGCTGTGAAGGAGAAAACCTCGACGCACACACTGTCCAGCCTGACATCATCACCTTCATGATCTTTTTACACCTTTGTTGTTATTGTTATCTAAACTAAAATACTGCAGTTAATTTTCATTTAATAAAGCAGAGTTAAAACATAAGTATTAGAGGGAAAACTTTAACTTTGCTATTTGGCAACTGATTCATTTACCAAAATTACTACAAAATAAATAATACCTAAGCCTACAAATAAATGAATAATATAATATAATGCTAAAAAGCACACTTGTACTTAATATAAAGATAAAATCTAATCAAAAATATTGGTCAATACTAATACAGGCTACATATTCATAAATTGTCACTGGATTACACCAGACCAGAAATATGCAGTTGTTGAATCTGTCCAAAACCCAGGCCTACCACTAAACAAAATGTAAATGTACAAAACACACATAAACTAAAACATAAAATAAAAGCTAATTAAAAATATGAATCAATAGGCTACTAGTAGTACATACTAAGAAAATGACACTGTATTACACAAGAAACGTTGCATGTCCAAAACTTAAAACTAAAAGTACTAGTTCTACCATATTTAATTAGACAAGTGGATTTCTTGGAACTACCTTGAAGCACTAGGATGGAGGTAAATGTTCCAAAACAGCATCATGTCTGAAAAGCATGTGGCATGTTTTAGGAATTATTATATTACCAAATTATTATCTGATAACTTTTTGTAAGGGTAGTTCATACCATGGTATGATTATGGTAACTCAAAGTACTGAAGTATTACCATCTGACACCACGGCTGTAAAGGATTTTCCACACTGTGGAAAAACATGAAAACTTTTAAAAGAGTGGACAAGAAGGTGAATGGGATGTGAATTCTGAGCTCCTTGGTCTTGTGAAACCGTACACACACGCTCACTGTGTGTGTGTAAAAGTTGACCAATGACTAACAGATCCACATCTGGATTTGCAGTAGAAACATTTGGGCTTGCGTTCTCTTTCTTTCCCTCTGCCTGACTTCTTCCTCCCCTCCATTTCTAATTCAGATTTCCCTTCCCGTTTGGTTTGGCCAGGGCGAACGAAAGAAGGGAAAAAGGAGAGAGAAACGTTTGAAAGATGCTTTCGAACTGAACCCGACTGTTAGAGGCAGTTGATTTGTGTGAACTCCTTCACACAGACATTTAACGGTCGTTTCACCGCAAAGTCAACAGCGCAGAGGGTTCAACGAAAACTTTTACAAAAACTGGAAGGTGTTTTCCTTTTAAGGGTCATAGCCTGCGCGCATTAATTCTGCATAGCAATTCACAAGAGCTATTTCTAAAATTCCCAGGTCGTTATACAGAATTACACAAAGAATGTGCACTTCATATTTTTAAATCAGACACATTTTTATCTTAATGTAATACAGCGTGTCCATGTGTAAAAATGTTGTGCAATGAATTAGTTATGGTTGTCTTGTGCGTTTAAAAAATGAACTATTAATGTTTTAAACTATTAATGAGGTAGGCATGTTATCTGTAATTTTGTTGAACCAAAGATTAAACCTTGGGTCTAAACAAAACACAAGTTTAACAGTCTGAAAAATCTTTAGGTTTTAAAAAAACATTGCTCCAAAAATAGCATCTCTTTGCACTGGACCATGATCAAAAAAAATACCCAGTGCATTATGTCTTACAATGATACAGCACAGAACTATTTCCACAGTCGTTGGTTTAACGATTTTCAGCCTTGCTTTAAATGCACTTGAACGATGGAGAGAAAGACTGCACTGAGGGTCAGGATTTTCCATCTCTCTTCATCACTCTCTCACGCATACTCATGGGAAGGCCTTTGAAAAGTAATTGAAAAACACTCCAAACATAATGCAATTAGGCTGCAGGCTTACGTTTCATTATCATTCAACTGCTGGTGATAACACCATCAATAAACAAACACAAGTGGCTGAGGTCAGACGAATCTCTGTGTAAATCTAGGATCTGATGACAGCCTGATCCATCATCTCTGATTTGAATCATTATGCACTTTTAAAAATAAAGGCTCTTTATTAAACTTTCCAGGAACGCTTAACACCCAAAGAACCTTTCCACCTTTCTGATGTTCTTCAGATTATTAAAACGTTCTTTACACTAAAAATTAGGAAATGTTAACTGAACGTTCTTTGGGAAACCAATATGCTTTTCAATGCAATGGTGTCTATGGGTCCATGAAGAACCTTGGTTCTTTAGAAACTGAATATTTAAAAAATGAATATTAAAACAATGTTTTTTTTGAAGAATTGTTCACTAAAAGGCTCTTTGAGAAACATAATGGAGGTAGCGCAAGGTGACTGAGAACCACAACATCCCGGCTGTTCACATATCGCTGCTGATTTTGGACGCTCAACCGCAGCGGAAACACCACTGTCCAATTTAAACAGTCCCTCATGATCTCTCTGCGCTCTCTAATACATATTTTAACTTCATTTATTGGCCCCTTCCTCTGGGCACAGGTCCGAACAGTGTCACAAGAGCCCGTTGTTTAAAACAGCGAGTGTGTGTGTGTGTGTGTGTGTGTGTATTTCTGTGCGTGGATAGAGGAGAACATTTGTACAAAAGGAAACCCTTGATACTGTGGGGGTGTTTGGTATAAATGAGAATGTCCAGGCTCACACGAGAGCCTGGATTGGGGAGAGAGAAGTTCTAAAATAAACTTCTGAAAGACCAATCCCGCCCATGTCTGCCAGACCAAAGCCTCAATTTGTTTAATACGTACCGTCTTTTGTGTCTAAAGAAGCCAGAAGAGTACAAGTAGAAGAGATTTCGATGTTCTCTGAGAAAATGAAAGGCTGAAATCTTCTTTAAAACGCAAAAAAATGTATATATATGGGAAACTGACTTCTCTTGCCTTCTCTGGCTTCCTCAATAAAGGAAATGTGGTTCTGGTTAGGAGTCTCTGAGTTTGGTTATTTCTGTCTCACTGCCTCAGGCTCGGAGACAAAGCGGGGTGTATGTGTGTGTATATTTTGAGGGGTTTGTTATTTTTCGGAAGGCGGTCACACGGGTTACACTTCTCCATCTGCAGACATAAGGACAGGTTGTACGGCTGACGTAAACCATAAAAATTGGATGGAGGAAGGATTGAATGCTATTTGTGCGTATACACATATACATGTGTAGTGAGGTTGAGGCTGTATGTGGCCAACACATAATGTTGGAACTAGATGTAAACAGAGCTGACCTATAATTGAATCAAGATGGAGTTCATCCCTTAACCTTGCTGCTCACATTCGCAAGCAGACTTTCATTTTCATCTGAAAAAAGCAACATATACGATCCCTCTTATCCAGCAAAGACAGTGATGGCTTTTTAAACTGTAAAAGAAAATAAAAATAAATATTTCTTGAGCAGCAGAATTATTTCTAAAGGATCATGTGACACTGAAGACTGGAGTAATGATGCAGAAAATTCATCACAGGAATAAATTGCATTTTAAAATATATTTGAATAGAAAACGTTTATTTTAAATTCTATTAATATTTCACAATATTATGTTTTTTCTGTATTTTTGATCATATAAATGCAGTCTTGGTGAGCATAAGAGACTTTTCTGAAACTTTTGAATAGTAGTGCATATAGGACATTACAAGAGTCAAACTTAGTAGACTTAAAAAATATATTAATGGGACAAAATTTGCTGGGGACATGTTGCTCTAATCATAAATGGGTTACTTTCTTCCAATTTTGATGACAGTTTCACATATAATCCCCCCCATAACTCATGATGGCTCAATCTGTTTTCTTTCATCAAAATTTCTCTACTTCAATCCATTAAAGAAAGAAAATCATATGACTTTGCAGCAACAGAGTATATTATCATTCAAATATACTACCGTGAATGTCTTGCTGCTGTCTGTTTCATGCTGCAGTCATAAAATCTGCTGGGATGATAAATACAAAAACCGTCTACACCAACCCAAACCGTAGGCCCTTTCATGTGCCATGTTCTCATTATCTCCTGCTCAGGGGCTGGGGGTGGACGAGCCACAGGGCTTTGGTGGGGTTCAGTTTTTAGGGTGTAGGATGTTGGCTGTGGGTAGAGGTTTTTTTATGAATAATCTTAGCGGTTACAAACCTCCTTTAAATCACATCAAAGGTTGCCCACAGTCTCTGCAGTAAGCATGGGTGAGTGTGTGCTCACGTTGATGCTGAATTTGTGTAATTCTATATGCAGAGATCCAGGTGTGAATGAGGTTAACAGCAGAAACGTATGGTATTTTTTCCTTATGGGAAAGCCGGGGATGTATTAGCCGTGGGTTATAAAAGAGTTTCAGATCTTTAAAGGGATTAAAGGAGTAATTGTGCACCGTAAAATAGTTATCCAACAACGTTTTTTGGAATGGACACCAAAGCACCTGTGTCTGTACAGGTGTGTATTGGACTATTGAGGTTCATAACTGTGCTCAGATGTATGTGAGAATGTTATTGAATAGTCTAAAGAGACCTGTAACTTCTCTACATATAGAAGCCATAGAAAATGCACAAAGAGACTGGGAATTACTCTTTTTGTGCCTCATGTCAGTGCATGTGTGTGTTATAAGAGAAGAAAATGTGTTTCCAGTTAAATCTGTGGAAAAAAAGCAACACACACCCACATGCAAGCACTTCAAACGTGTGTGAGATCTCTCCTGCTGTAATTTCACTGCATAGCTTTACTCCCATCTGGCCTGTATACTACACACACACACACATACACAGAGACACAACCTAAACATCTGAAGCGTCTAGCCTATAACACACCCACACACATAAATATATCCCACCGTATACATTGGAAACACATGGAACAAATAAATAAGATAAACAAGAACAGATAAACAGCAATTGAGTCGATAATGTTTACTGGAACTTACTGGAACATATTCATCAACAGTTTTATTTGAAGTTTTCCATGGTTTCTATGTGATTGAAAAGGTTTCTCTGTTAAAAGCTGAGTCATTCTGTTCTCACGCCTTTTTGAATATTGATCGAGGGTAGAACTACTGAATGCAAATGCATCTCTGGCAAACAGAAACTGATCCTGCTGTGAATGTGTATGAAACAAAGAGACGCTTAGGAATAAGTTAGATAAATATAGACAAATATGTACTTGGTACAGTATTTAATGCTTTACATATATGTATGTGTGTGACATGCATTTCAGGAAACTAGTTTAAGTGACTCTTTCTTTGAAATATTAAAACATTTAATTTAAAAAAAGAAGAACCGATTCATTCAGACATGAATCAAGTGGCTATGTTTATGAACAATGCAATAAGTCAGCTGATTTGTTCAAAACTTTGTTTCATTCAAGAACTTTCACTGAGTAATTTAAAGAAACATTCAAATCTTTTGAATTTCGAAATTTTGAAAAATTTTGAATTGTTCAGGAAAAGATTAAGTGATTGTCTAAGAGTGATTGAATGAATCATTGACTCAATCAGTTCTTTCAAATGACAGAAACAAATGAAGAGACCATCTGAATGAGTGATTCAAAGAATCATTTACTCATCCAATTTGTTCAAAAATGCTGATTCATTCATAAGTGATTAAATGACTGATTTGCTGAGCTGATTTATTAAAAATGCTGTTTTATTCAAGATTGTTTAAAATTCAAAATGTAAAACTAAATTAAACATTGTCTTTTTAATTTGTCTCATATTTATGGTCTTGTTATATGTTTCATGCAATACTTTTACATTTGAGATTGCCATGCTGCAGGACTATTTAAATGAACTGGGAAAAAGCTACAATGAGAAAAATAGTGGAAAAAAACAACAACATATAGGCTAGAGTTATGATTTATCATGCAGAACTCTGCTGAGCCAAAAGAAAAGCAACTCTGTGTTATTCTCAGTGAAACAAAAGCTTTCAGAAAAATGTGCTATAATCGTCACCAGTCATAAAAGACAGAAAAAAGTCTGTGTAACATGAACAGATTGCTGACTCAGGAGCTGTGTGAATCAATAAATGAGATCTCCTCTCTTCTCACATGACTATGTGTGTCATTCATTGTGCACATGTCAGCAGAATCCAGAGAGAGTGTGAAAGAGAGTGTGTGTGTGTGAACCAAGACATAAACCTCAATGAGTATATGAGTCAGTGGAGCAGCAGAAATCATCACAAGAGAGCTTACAGCATCACTTACAGCAATGGAGTCTGTGCCTCTTACACACTCTGACCGCAGACCACATCTCTGCACTCACTTCTTATGCCCATCTCCACAGCCTGTGTATGTTGTGTGTGTGTCTTTGTTTAATGAAGGGCTCTCCTGGGAATGACGATCCACTGAAGAGGAAACTATATCATTATATGTATATCATTTCAGCCTTACGTTGTTCTTTTGTTCAAAAGGAGACAAGATAGTGCTTTTCTTATTCGCTTTAAAAGCCTGATTGAAATGAGAGTGAGTAAACAGTTACACAGTTTAACATTTTGGATGATTCCTTTAAACGTAATTGAAAAAACACTTTCTCTTTTCCCATCGCTCTCAGAGTTGAGCTGTTTTCTCATGCTGTGTTTAAGAGGAATGCTTTCATGCAGCACCGTTGGCTATTTCTGTATGAGAGAACATCTTTAGTCGGTCAAGCATTCTTGGGATTCTGGAGAAACTAGAACAATTTGGAGTTTGTTGATAAAAGAGAGTGAAGGAGCATTCTGGGCCACACACATCTGCAGTTTATTAAACTGAAATAGATACGTGTATGCACTTCAGGTGTTCCTGGATATAATGGACCCCCCAAGTCAAACACACGCATACTTGCATTTGTGGTTTACGGGGACTCTCCATATGCGTAACAGTGTTTCTACTGTACAGACTGTATGTGGTATTGTCCTACACTGACCCTAAACCTAAACTTACCCCTAACAGGAAACTGTGTACAGTTTTTGAATTTTATCAAACACTGTTTAGTATGTTTTTTCAGCCTTTAGTTTTACGGGGACACAGGAAGTGTCTTCATAAACCATGTTTACGTTGTAGTACCCATATCATTATACACATTTGTGTCCTCGTAAACCAAAAAACTTAACACACACACACATTGACAAATGTTTAATTCCACTCAAGAACTGTGAACTGCCTATACAGACATTTATTATGCTACCTTATCCTCAGTTTGACTATTTTCCTGGTAGCAATGATGATTCTGAATGAATTTATTCCTGCAATATATATATATATATGTATACACACACACATAAAAGGAACCACTGCTGTTATTGTTAACTAACACTCAGTGGTGGAGGTAACGAATTACAACTACTCACGTTACTGTAATTTACTGTAGTTTTTTCACGTAATTGTACTTTTTTGAGTATTATTTCAGCAATGTTACATTAGTTGTAATTGAGTACAAATTTTAAGTACTCTTTCCATCATTGCTAATACTTTTAATTGGTTTTGGCAATAAACCTGAAATTATAATAATTGAAACAAAATTTTAATATGATATTTTAAAAAATTAAGTCCAAGATTTATTGCAATTCCAAAATAGCACAGATGGGCACATAAATTTCTGCAATGTGGAAATTAAAGAACTGTTTATTAATTAAACTGAAAGAAATTAACAGTATAGGGGCTTTAAATAAAGACACAAATACCACAAACTTTAGTGAATCACAACTGCACAAATTATTTTGATACTTTCTAAGATCCAAATAGAAAAAAAATAATAGAAATTACAAAAAGCACAAAACAATTAACGATTAAAACTAAACAGTAAATAAAGATGATTAAGAAAAGCATTTTTTAAAGCATTGAAGGTTCTAATTTAAAAATACTAATATTATTCAAAATATTAAACTATTGCATATAAGCAACTAAATTAACTCAACGTTGATTTTAGGATTTGTTAAAGATCACATTTTGTGTACTAGTATGTGTTAAACACAGAGCACATATTATTTGTTTTGTTATTTGTATATTCCGCTGCTTATATTTAAATTAGAACAGACACTAGTTATGCATTAATATGTGACACACACAAAACTCCCTCGACAAAAGCGTTATCAGTTTATACGTCAATTTCTCTCACACACGTTCACAATCATACATCACTGTGTGTCCCTGTAGACTAAGTGGACAGTTTCCACATATCTCTTTCTCTCCTACTGTCCCTCGCGCATTTATAATTAAACAAGTGTAAATCTATCGCTTTGACCGGGCTGCTGCATAAATGCCCATCTCAACGGTTTCTCACTGAAGCTGTGATTGGTTATGTTCAGGTCAGATGTGAGAACTGAGCCCTGATTGGCTGAATCTCTAATTAGCTGTGTTGTGCAGGCACTGCAGACAATGAACTTCATGACCCATCACACAGTCTAACTAATACACAGAATATCAAACAGAAAGAGAGGAAATGAGTGGGACAGCTGGCCTGGACTACCCTTCATATCACTTTCTTAAACAGGAAGAAGCAAAATTCTCTTCCAGACACAACTACAGTCAATGCGAACTGCTGTTTACAGCCTATTTTTTAATCTGTGAGGAAATACTTGGATAAATAAAAACGGTAACTAGTAGCAGGATGGAACCAGACCTGAGCGAAAGTTTGCCAAAACTCCAGCTAAATTCTTATTACTTAAATATACATTACTGTAATAAACTTAAAAAGAAACCACGAGATTTAGTCTGTGTATCTTATCAAGACCACATATGCAAATTACCCAAAATGTCTGTCTGTTTAAACACACACACCCTTCACTTTAATGCTTGTTTACAATTCAAATACCAATATATCAGCATCTCAGCCTCCTCTTGACACGCTGATGTCACTATTATTATTATCACATGTATCACCATAGTAACAGAATCTGGCTCCAGGTGCATTTATCTCTCAATTCCTGACTGGCACTAAATCAAATCTGATCTCAGCACACCTGCCATGTCTAGAGAGCCTTCCTGGGAGCTGCATAAGTCAGATCTGGAATTCCTCAGAGAGCCAAGAGATCCTTCAGACTACATTTTTTAATAGATCTCTTCTCCCTGTGCACTAAAACATACTACTGTTTTAAAACAGTAGTAGTCAAAACATAACCACACTGCAGTGTGGAGTATTGTGCACAGTATGCAGGTTTTCTGTCTGCACTCCCCTGATAGTTTACTGATCACACTGTGCTGTGTAAAAAATCCCACAATACAACACGCTTAACTTCATCATACACTTTTAGCATGACAAATATAACTGATTTTGAACATATATCTCTTATATTCTCATAATACGATCATGTGACAATACAATGTAGCAAATGGAATATGACATTCTTTCACATTCTTTGTTTTTAAAAATTATAAAATATATAATAAACACATGATGTTCTTTAACCACACAATAATACTGATGTCATTCACTTGTAACTTCATTACTGATTTATTTATTATGTTAGCGATGTAAATTATTGACACGCAGATTAGGTGTCTTCAGTTTAGGCTTGAGAAGGGTGAGAGTGTGTTTGCATGAAATATTAATACAGCTTAATGATGTGCTGAATCAGGTCATAGGTCACAGAGGATGACGTAGGAGATTCTAACTGTAATTAGGACAATTTTCTGGAATATGCTAGTTTTCAACTCTGAATATGACAGCTTGTCAAGGCTCATGGCAGAGGTCAGCCATAGTCTTCATTATTGTAATAGGAAGTTCATTAAGTATCTCTTCCCTTCTCTCCCGCCAACAAAACAGGACTATTCTAGGGGTCCAAGGTAAGCTGTGTGATCTAATATTGCTCTTTTTTTCTAAAATGATTGTTTTGTTCAGCAAGGACAGATTAAACTGATGCAAAAAATGTATCACAATTTTACAAATATGTCATGCTAAAAAGTGTTGCATTAATACTATGTATAATATGTTAAGTCAGCCGCCATTGTGCAAGTTCTCCCACTTAAAAAGATGAGGGAGGCCTGTAATTTTCTATGAGAGAAAAAGAATCCAGAAAAACACATTTTTAAAGAATTTATTCGCAAATTATGGTGGAAATAAGTATTTGGTCAATAACAAAAATTAATCTCAATACTTTGTTATATACCCTTTTTTGGCAATGACAGAGGTCAAGCGTTTTCTGTAAGTCTTCACTAGGTGTTCACACACTGTTGCTGGTATTTTGGTCCATTCCTCCTCGCAGATCTCTAGAACAGTGTGGTTCTGGGATTTTTGCTCACAGTTCTTGTGATCATTTTGACCCCACGGGGTGAGATCTTGCGTGGAGCCCCA
>JAUYWG010000055.1:17332089-17359209 GCA_034779775.1 Enteromius afrohamiltoni | reverse complement strand
AGATAGATAGATAGATAGATAGATAGATAGATAGATAGATAGATAGATAGATAAATAGATAGATTTTAAGGAGGTGGTCATCTATGGATTGTTGAAAATTACTCAAAGTGGCCAATACTGTTCATACCTGGTAGACGGCTCCAACCAGGATGTCAGGAGCTCTGATATGTGCGTGCCTCAATCTTCTGAGTGCGGCCGAGGTCACATCCCATAATGCACTGTGCCTCACACACATACTCTCTCCCAGACTCATAAGCATCGCCTCCATGACTGACAAGCACACAGGTGCACAGGTGTGTGTTCCAATAATCCCCTCTCAGCACAGGTGTGTGTGGGAGAAAAGGTCCTCAGGTAATGCTGCTCTCCTTTCTGCGTTCTCCTCTTTCATTTTCTCATCCCTTCTTGCTTTAATCCTCAGAAATGCCCCATGGGAGACAGAGACTGTGACTTCTGTGTGACTCAGATCTTGTCTTCCAAATGAATTCGGTCCCACAGGTCTCTCTCCCTCCACTTCAGGACAAATTCCCAGAGTAACAGCTCTCGGTTCGCCCAACACAAACATTCCCACAAATAGAGAACTATTGGTCCCTCTCCGTCGTTCTCTCCCTCCTTCTCTCTCCCGCTCCCCTACTTGTTTGTTTTAAAGCAACAGTCCCAGGGCAGGGCATCGAGGGCTTTAAGCTTGCATGATTCTCTGAGACGCCCATCTAGGGCAGAGTGAAGGACAGTCGTCCCTCCCCGCTGGACGGATCCTGCTCGGGTTCATCGGCCCCGGGCGACTGAAGAGATACCCGATATGTGTGTCTCAGCTTTCCCAGTGTGGCAGGGTAGCAGACAGAGCTACTCATGGGAGTTCAAAACTCATTTTCCATGAACAGTTTGGATGACGTACAGATTCCAGAGTTTTGGAGTGGGACATGCCATTTATGTCAAATTGTCTCACGGCACCAAATATCCAATCCAGATACGGTCCCTAAACCACAGACTACCTGACAAACATTTACCCGACAAACACCTCCCACATTCCCAAAAAAACAACAATTTAGGTGTTAGTTCAAATCACTGATCATAATAGTAATAGTGATATAAAAAAAGTATATTTTATAAAAAAAAAAAACTAATAAATACAGTATAGTTTTAAATTAATTAATTTAAATTAACGAACACTTCAAGTACTAGTTCAGGAGTTTCTTCAAATCAAGAACTCTAAAGGAGCAATAAAATAAACCAAATCAACATTTTATTAAGTTATTAATATTTATTTAAATTTTTAACTACACGTTAATTAAATTGAATCAATTAATTAATTAATTAATTAACACTTCATGCACTGTTTGAAATAATTCTGATCACTACCCTTAAGTATGAACAATAGTATTACAGAAATAAATAAATACATATATACGTAAATAAATGCATAAGCTATATAATAAAAGATTTTCTGACAATAACTGATGCTGTTAAAAATGAAGCATGCGTTTAACCGGAATATTCAACTGGTGGCTAATCTTATGCAGTTTCTAGCTGCTTTAAGCTTGTTATTTATAGTCGTTTGCTGGTCTAAGCTAGTTTGGTAATGGATAAACTGGGCTTGAAGGTTATGGGGTCAGGATTAAGCTGGTTAGAGTTGGTCAGCCAGTCAGTGGGGACTCTGCAGTGTAATTTTTTACTAGCACAGATGTCAACTGTACCTTTACTGCTGTACGCATTGTAATATAACATACAAATTGTTTACTATTTAATTTGTTTTTAAAGGCCTTATTAGATATGTAATAAATCATGTAATAAATCCTTCTTTTCATTTTTGTTAATGGGTAACTCATGCACTCAGGCTAAAAACCAGATACTGTGATTTACATTGCAACTTATTTGAACGCAGCACATTATTCTTTCTGCAATTCAACAGAAAGCCTCGGTCAATAGTAAGCAAAGTTGAACAGCTTCTGATCTTGATTAAAAATGCTTCCTGTCCTGATTTTCTTTTTGATGCTGGCGTAGCATATGATCAAACTATATGCTATATCGGATTTACCATGATCAATAAAAATTAACATGGTGGCCATAGGTTCAGCTGAAGGGTTTAAAAAAATGAATGGAATGTAGTGAACAGCAACTACAAAAAATAAATAAATATTGTTTAAGCATCATTCTTTTTTTTTCCAAATACATTCCATTTTAATTTATTGATTTTACTTCATTAACAATAACTCTGTGGCATTTCGAAGAAATAGTAACCATGGTGATGAACTAAGAATTTAACTAACACAGTGAAGGAAACATTGTTTGCTTTTACAATAGTCAAATCATACGATTACAGTGAGTGTAATGACACTAAACCTTATTCAATCACAGTCAGTGACAGCTGGAGTCTAATGAATGAGCGCTGAAGCACATGCGTTTCTATTTGTGTTCATGCTTCTGTGGTACTGAAGGCCAAATACAGGGCTATAGAACCAGGACAGCTACAATAACTCATTCACGTTACTGTCCTGCCATTATGTTGCTCAATGCATATTGATTTGTGAACAATAAACCCGATGTGGAGTGCGATAGTACTTTTGTAAAGCATAAATGTGAAAGTATTCATGGAGTTGCTTGCGGGAGAGAGAGAGAGAAACTGAATTGCTAAGAACCGTCTCAATAGCTTCAACTGAATGTTTAATGATCTGTTACAAAATGCAGATGTTTTTCCTTGAATTCTGTTCAATGTGAGAAACAGAAACTTTAAAAATACACGAATTTCACATTAAGCTGTATTTAATTTAGGGGGTTTCGTTAAATGGAAATGATTGCATTTGAGGTCTGAAATTGTCTCATGTGCATATGCGAACCACAAAAAAGAATGAAGTTTTTTTTTTTGTGTAAAATCCATGTGGGTTTTCTGGAAAATGTTTTTTTAAATACAAAACAACAACAAAAAAGTTGCTAGGGTTGCTAGCAATAAAATAAAATAAAAAGTTGCACATGGAATTCCTGTTTTTGTCTCTGAAGGAAATGAGGACAGAAAACATGTTGTCCAACAATAAAGCAGCATGATGTCTCAAATTGTGAAATATGCAGCGTCCTGTTTCTCCTGCTGTGTTCTATTGGAATGTTCAGAATTGGCTATTCTTTTGAATTTATGAGTCACCGGCTGATTCCTGAGGGGTGGGAATGTCATCTGCTGTCATTTAAATGTGTGAATGTGTGTGAGCGGCTATTGTGTTCAGGAAGAGGATCAAATATTTAGAAATGGAGGTAGTTCTCAAACTTGTGTGCAAGCCGTCTATTTTGTGGAACCCTGGGAAATGCTTTGGTATTCAGTGATTTTACACACACTTGGGCGCACAAAAGACAGAAAGCATATTAATCACACAGATGTCGACCATCCACTTTTAACACAAAAGGCTATCTGCTTATTTGGATGTAAAAGAAGCTCACAATAAATGTGAGGTGAGACCTCTGAAATGAGTGTCAAATCATTTTACAGCATTTTTTTTCACATGTCGCTCGTCTTCCAAAACTGAGAGTTTAAAATGTTTGTGCTAATTGAATGCATGCTGCAATACATCACTCCCAAATTCTGCTTCTCCTTCTCCTTCTCACCCGAACACACAAAAGAACCTCTGGCATCTTCAGTGCCATGTGACAGAAGCAAAAAAGAGAAATGGAGTTGTGAAGGAGAGAGAGAGAGAGAGGGGGACTTGCTGTCCCAGTGCACCAGAGTTGTTTGAAGTTTGTGTTCACGTGCATATGTATGTGAGAGCGTGCATGTGCATGCTGACCTACTTCATTCTGCATATAGGCTAATAAGTGTTTGCTCCTCAATCTTTCTGTGTGCATAAATATTTATGAGGATTATAATATAATGGTGCAAACCCACGAGAGCGAAGAGGCGGCGGCCGCACACACACACACTGAGCCGGTGGAATTAAGCCTGGTGTAACTCCAATCTAAGGCCACCAGCAGAAAGCACATACATTTCCTCCCTAAACACCCAAGCGCACCATCACACACCCCCGGAATGGCATGAATAGACTATTGAGAGAGAAAGATGAGTCAAAAAGTGTGTGTAATGCTCTATGACAGGCCTGTTCCAGCGCATGTGAAATGATCCATTTTCTACTCCTATTTTTAGCACAAAGCTCTGTACTTGTTCATGTCTAAGAGACATTCTGGACATTTTGTGGGGGTGATGCATCCTGTTTTGGGGGACGAATGTGACCCTAGCTGACCCTGGGATCATGCACGAGTGTTTCTGGGAAAAGAACACGAGATTTAATTGAAACCAGTAGACGTCAAGTTCACATAGAGGTTGGAGTCATTTAAAAAGCTTTATGTTCTCAGACATGCATGAGATTGTGTGTGTGTGTTTACGATTAGGCTGCATTCCAGTCTAATATTCAAAGTAGTCAGAAGGCACTTCATATCTTCCACTGATACGAGGAAATGTGTGTGTTTGTGTGTAGAGCACTTTAATTCTATTCCTCCGGCTGCTTCAGGGCAGCTGATATTGCAGCTTAGCATGCTGAAGTCTGTGAGGGTATATGCTCTTGTGTGTGTTATGGGAAGTTTTTTTTCCTTCTAAAGATCAGTTTGAGCTTGAGGGGATGTCTAAATGGAGAGGAAAACAATAAAAGTGATAGCGGCAGCTTGGTGTGTGTGTGGGCCTGTTTTGAGATTTCTTGAGGGCCCAAGTGGAGAAGCTAGTACGTGATGATGTGACAAAGCCCTAAATGATCAATTTATCATCTTGATGTCATTATATTTTGACATTTACTTGGAAGGAACCATCAACTCTGCCATGTCTAAGGCCACAAATGTACTTTACGCAAGTATGAGGATGCACTGTTGGCATGCTGTACATTCTTAAAATACATTCTTGCTTTATGTTGGTGAGCTTGCTGAGAAAACCAAACCCCTTTCGCAGAATCGACTGTGAGATCATATTCGAGTCCACTTCCATCCAACTGATGGATTGAACCAAGTGCCCGCCCTAAAGGAAGAAGAATTTTGTGCAACTTCCATTGCATCATGAGTTTAAAGGGAAAGTCCACCCAAAAATGAAAATTGCGTTATTATTTATTCCCCCTCATGTCATTCCAAACCCATGACTTACTTTCTTATGTGGATATTTTGAACAATGCTTGTATCCAAACCAAAAAATAATCACCAGCATACTGCAAATGATCTTCCTTTTTTACATAAATGTTGACAAAATTTTCATTCATGACCTCTAAGCACAGCAACAATGGCTTATTATTTTGTCTTGTTTCTATTCAAAGTATTGAAAAATACCTAAATCAATATAACAAATCTCAGCCAAGTCAGTATTTGAAACTAAAGTACTTCCAGTAGAAACATTTAGAAAATTCAGCAAAGCATGAAATGCTTTTAAGTCTAGCCTTAATGAATACAGATAATACGTATTATAGATCAAGAGAAAACATGCACACATTTCTCCAAATTTTTGATCACAGACATGGCACAAATGCATTAGCAGCTGTAAATGTGTTACTTTGGAGCATTTTAAAGGACGGCTGACATTGCACAAGCTCAAGCACACACTTGCATATTAATCCACATTTTGTCTGCATCATGCCTGACCTGCTTCCTAATGGGAGGCAACAGAACGGTTAAACTTAACAAGACTCAATTAGCACTCTGCTTTAGCCGAGAGTTAGCACACTGCCCAGAGACAAACTCTATGGAGCACACAAAACAAGACCCAATTAAAGACACACACACACCCACAGAGCAGTGATTCCACCCAATGCAACAAAGCATCTCCAAGGAGAACCCCGGCTGCCTCCTAAACATCAAGGTAGAAAGGAACTGTTTTCTACAGCTAAACTGCTACTGTTGTTTCACTGAGAACCTAGGAAATCTGGCTTCGAAAACTCTGCAAGTGGTCACACCATATTATAGCAGAGGAACATGCTGGGATAAATTTGTAACTCGACCTCAAAAAGACTCAAAAAAAGAGGAAACGAGGAGGAGGAGGAGGATGACAAGGAAGCGGGAAGCTGAAAGGAGAGGAAATAGAACAGAAGAGCATGAAATGGTAAATGAATGACAGAAATACGTGGGTAAGTAAAAGAGTAGGGCAGATGGAGGAGGAAAAAGAGAGAAAAAGATCAGGGCTTCTTTCATTGTCTAAATCTAATGAAGCAGAACATATTTGTCCGTCGCAAATGACCAACAAGCATAAAGATTTGACTCTTATGGAAAGCCCTGCAGCTACATGATTACATTAACCTTCAATGAAGAAACATCTCACATGCAAACACACTCAACTCAAGTTATGCATAAGTTATTAGGATGAAACCCCAAAAAAGAAGGCCTTTTAATAGGTCATTAAGATTTAGCACACTATAACAAATAAATGCATTTCCTTCTGTCAATTAATAATAAAATACATAAAAATGTGATTATTTTATTTTAATTTTATAATTGCTGCATTCAAGCTACATAATTAATAATTATATTAATTATATTAACTAGATGATTTTATTTTAAATCATAATTAATTAGAATTATATTTACTGTTCAAAATGTTTTTTTTTAAAGAAATTAATATTTTTATTCAGCAAGGGTACATACATTTAAAAAAAAATGAATATATTTATAATTTTATAAAACATTTCTATCTCAAATAAATACTCTTTTTGAACTTTCAAAAAGCCCTAGAAAATTAATCACGGTTTCCAGAAATATATAATAAGCAGTACAACTTTTTTTCAACATTAATAATAATATAATAAGGAATATAATAATTGATAATAATAATGTTTTTTTAAGCACCAAATCAGCATTTTAGAATGATTTCTGAAGGATCACATGACACTGAAGACAGGAGTAATGATGCTGAAAATTCAGCTTTGCATTACAGGACTAAATTGTATTTTAAAGTATTTCAAAATGCAAAACAGTTATTTTAATTGTAATAATATTTCACAAAATTACTGTTTTTACTGTATTTTTGATCAAATAAATGCAGCCTTGGTGAGGATAAAAGTCTTCATTCAAACTCATATAAAAAAATCTTGTCCTAAATCCTGACCTAAATAATCTGAACTTTTATTTTTACAATGCAAATAAGCTTCATTTTCTTATTCAAAATATATTTTTTTGCATGCTTACACTTTACAAAAGTGGCCTTGCTGCCTTAAAAGTTTAAGTATGATAAACTTGGCTGTACAAATAATGTTTTCATGTTTTCAGTCCTCTCTGACAAAGCCTCTCTGGTTCTGTGATTATCCTGTGGTGTATGTCTGCTGTCTGTGAGAGCTGTGAGTCAAAATCACTCAAACAGATTTAAATGAGAGATGGCAGAGCACAAACACAAAAGACAAGGGGAAGGAAAAAAACAATGAGGGGAAAAGAGGGGGGTTTGAGAAGCCTAGTAATCAGAGAAGGAGAATGAAGCCCTTGTCCTTTGATTAAATCGCTTTGTCTGCTAATAGCAATGGTTATGCCTTATCAACCACTGCTGTCCCCCAAAACCTCGTCTGCCGTCCTCACAGGAAATCCCTAAATTACAACCGTGTTTCAAAAGAGCCAATCAACACAACCTGGCGAGACAGAAACAGGCCTTTATTAAGATTACCGTTGGCTCTTAAAGCCACGTAGCAGCCTAAAGACACATACTAATGAAAACACAAGGAGAAGACAAGTGAACTTCCATCATGTTTCATTAGTTTAAAAGTGACCAGTTTTTGGGTGATTGGCAGTGTCATATTATTCAAATCATCAGTTAGAGTGATTTTGGTTGAATGAACCATTACACTGCCTCGGTTGCACTCTGATTGACAGCTTATAATTGATGGTTAAACAGGACGGCAGACATCTGCACCCTAGTTATGACCCATATGGACATATGATAGATTAAACATGTCTTCTTGCATACAGACAGCTGGAAAAATGGAAGAGAAAGTGCGAGAGAAGGCCAACACAAGATGGAAGACATTACAAGAGAGTGGCAGACATTGCGCACACACACATGTATGTGTTTACATATAAAATATCATAATATGTAAAATTATTGATCAACATTTCATACAATAAAAATAACAGTTTGTACAAAGTTTAATGCCACTTGAAGATAGACAAACAAATAAAATAAAATGTATATTTAAAAAATATATATAAACATAAAAATATAAAATAAAATATTACAAATATTAAATTAAAAAACAATATATTTAAAAATATATATTTTAAAATATTTTGAAATATAAAAAAAATCTAAAATATTTAAAAATAAAAATAAAATAAAATACTACAGCACACGCATCTAAAACAGCCTTTTGGCCCGCATGTATCTGACATGTTTTTACCAGCAGGACTTCAGATTAAGTTTCCAGTCTATTTGAACTTATCTTAGCAGGTACAGTAGTATCTCAGATGGTAGTATGTTCCTGGGCCAGAACTAAGAAGCTTTAATCTCGACTGCCATATCCATTCTCTCCTAGCAAGTTCTTGCACATGCATTCGAAGCAGAGCAGCCTGACTATCAAGAAAATCTCACATTAGTCACAGTTGAGTTTTGCAGCATGTGCTAACGATCAGTTAAGTGGATGGATTCTTCTGCCTGCCGGCTCAGCGTTGCTGACGGTGGATGGAAGAGTGCTTTCTAAAGCTGCTTTTACAGTAATGAAGAACCACAGTGAATCTGAGTTAAATGCACAAACATATTCACACAGCATTGGATACTGCAGGGAGTGAGCATTTCAAGTCAGTTTGGCACGTCAGACTGCATGTACATGCATGAAGGCATCATGCCACAACGCAGTTAGGGCTATAATTTTGCCGCTAAAACTCACAGCAGCTGAAGGGACAGCCTCAGGCCACAGAGAGAGAATGACAGCGAGGAGGAGGAGAGCTCTGCAGGGATGCAGTAAAAGTAACGTGCATGAGGAAATCCTCTAATCAATAATTCAAACTGCTATAATTACACACATCTGTCTCAGCGCAAAACCAGAGAACGAGAGAGACGTAATGCGTACTACGCCATTGTGAAATATTAAACACTTCTTGTAATTTTAGTGCACGACGGGATTCAAATGAAACTGGCACACAACAGCCGTATGAAATAGGCATGAATATAGGCCATCAGGCAAAAATATATTCATTTTTAACATTTCATGTTTGAAGATTTATAGAAGTTGTACAGAAGTTGTCATTTTCCATGGCCAATGTTGAGCTGATCAAGAAAGCAGTGGCCTATAAATGCATTTTACTGATATTATTTAACATTTTGCGTAATTTACATAATCAATCATAATCAATCTACACAAATATTATAATTCTACTAAATATTTTTATTTAATGATTATCTATCTATCTATCTATCTATCTTATAGATCGATAAGAATAATAATTCCTTATTAACTGTTAAATGTTATATTTCAAAAAACATATATGCATTCTAAATTATAATTAAATAATATTCATAATATTCATAACTATTAAAACTGTATTAACTGTATAAATGACATATTTAATAAATAATTGAATGATATAATAAAAACTGCCTATATAATGGCTACAATATATCATGTGATATATTAACAAATATTTTATTACATATATTTATACAAATTTATATGACGAAATTATCTGAAATTATCATGCATTGTGATTTTTCGGAAACCTAAATTTCAATGATTATTAAATGATTAGGCAACTTTTATTATGGCACCACCCACACACACAAGCGCACAGAGATAGATTCAGAATGAAAGCAAACCTATGCGCACACACACACACACACACACACACATCTGTATGGACAGAACTTTTGCCCTGTGGCAGTTCCAGTAAATGACAGTCAGTGCAGTGAGGTGAAGCTCGCCGTATTTTTTCTGCTAACGTGATTCACATAACTGGGCAGGTTGCTGCATGTTTTGGGGTAATCACAGTCGTGTTTACCTAATACTAGTATCTTCAGTGAACGAACACTATTACACAACACCGTCATTCAAACTGTCACAGACCTCAGAAAGCCACAATCGTGCCGGTGACCCTCATGAGAGCCACATGAAGCATGAGAACAGCACATTCCCTGTAAAGCACTTACACGGGTGCACATCCATCATGCCAACACATAAACGGCTAATTATCTCCATCGTCTCCTTAGCTGCAGACAAACTAACACACAAGTGCTGCCCACTGACAGCCCTTAATAACCTTGAACCAGCGTTCAAAAACACACAAGACGTCTTACCCTCTCCTCACTATTTCGCCTCAGCGTCCCCACCGGCAGCTTGAGGAGAAGCCTGCGGGTCCTGCCGGGCGTTACGGCCGCCTGGACCACCATGGTGTGAGTGTGAGCGTTCGCCGTCTGCTGTCCCGCCACAGACAGACGGGTTGTTCCTTTCTCTCGCTTCGTCTCCACGGCTCCCTCCCGCCAATTTCCCAGCCTGTCTCTCCTTGTTCTGCTTTTGAATGTGTTCGCACCTTCTTTGTTGGTGTTCCTCGCACTCTTTCTGTTCGTTTTGCCTCTGTTCCTGTGTCTTTCAGCGGTGGATGTCCTCACTGTGGTCTTCAGCCCATACTGTGTCAGCTTTCATACTGCTTCCTCAGGAGAAGCGCATGTGAGCGAGAGAGCGAGCAGAAGGGAGGGAGGTTGTTGTCTCTCTCTCTTTCTCTGGAAGTAGCCGTGGAATGGCGTGTACGCTCCAGATACGTCAGCCTCGCTTCCTCCAGTCAAACTCAATTCAGGTCACTGGATTAATATGAGTATTATCACATACACACTCGTGAGTCATGTGACGCTGCAGGAGAATGTATGAATGTGTTTTGTGTACATGTCAATGTTTAAGATGAGGGATAAAGTGTGTGTGCGTGTATGTGCAAAAATATCCATTCTCCTGCTCAAACAGAATATCTGATGTTTTGCCATCTGCTGTTCAGATTAGCTGTAAATCCCATGGCTGCTTTCACCAGACAGACAACACACACACACAAAGGGAAAATACCCTCAAGCTGCCAACAAGATTACACACTAGGGATCGTTGCATGTGTGTGTAGGACATTATCGCCTGTATGTCCTAACAGGGACCATGTCTTGTTAAAAACTGCACTAAATGCCTGTCCGTCCCTTTCTGCTCTTCAGAATTCAATGAAGCAAGCAGAGGGCTATGCTCTTAATAACTTTCCATTGCACTAAAGACAAGTGGAAGCAAGACGAATGTTCTTCACACTAAAGAAAAGGTTCTTTTTAGAACTGTTCATTGAATGACATTTCAACATTCTTTTGGAACCATTAGATTTAGTTTTACGGTTATTGTTTATCTGGAAACTGCAGTGGAATGAGGTGACGAATACTGTTGTGTTTATGATAGAGCTTATGTTACAAAAACAATCCTGTAATGCTCAAGAAACAATCTGATTCAATTTTGGAAGATAAACTCTAGTCAGCTGCATGCTTCAACGGCATTTTAAAGGGAGAACACACCCCAAAATGTAAATTGCGTCATCGCATACATATGTTGTTCCAAACCTGCATGATTTACTTTCTTTTTGAAGTTTGAAGTTTAATTTCCAGTTGTTTGTTTATAGAATGTAAGTCAGTGCCGTTTAACACACCAATGGACACCACTGACTTTCACTGCATCAACAAATAAGAAAGAGAGAAAGAAAATTTGTAATAATGAGTAAATTATGACAATTTTTTGGTCAAATAGACCTAAGACATCATGGGTATTCTCCACTCATAAATGTGGTTTCAAAAGGTAGGTATTAATGTTTTACTGCATTCACGTTCCTTTAAAATATTATAGATATGTATTTAAATGAGCCTTCCCTCCAACAAAATATGACTCTATAGGTTGTTTAGGCAAGTACCTTATTACGACCTATATTTACATTTTAAAGGTAAGCGCCCTCTAGCGGGTGTAAAAATAACGACAGTGTCGTTTTACGTCTGTCGTCATGAAATACCGTATGACTGTGATTCTTTATCAAATCATGCGTGTTTTGTTTAAATGCAGTGAGTTTTCACACCGATCTCACGGTGATTAATACATATTTTACTAGGTTTAATTTGTTCGAATGACCACAATAACCCACCACTAAACCTACCCGTTACAAAAATTTAGCAAAACCAGGATTAAGGTATAAGGTTATATATGAGGTTTTATGAGCACATGCGTTCTCTGGGTTCAAACCCATGATTACATCTCGTCTTATAACACATCTCTCTACAAACTGAGCAAGACCAACCCTGAATCACATGGCCGATAAAATGTTCTGTTGCTGATAGGAGGCGCAATTTTAGAATACGCTCTGATGGGCGTTATTGTACAAATGACCTATACAGGTGTATTAGTTGGTGGACAGGTTGGTTCAAATAATTTAACAAAAATGTTTCCTGGTTTTTCAATCTTTTCCTTTTTACTTTTTATTAACCGTAGTTTTTACTTTTAGAATAACAAACTAAATTAACTGAATGATTATTAATTTATTATATTAATTACAATTTTGTTGGACAACAGGTAGCAATTGAGTCAAAAATGCTGAGAACTGCCCTCCCAGCATCATGTCGGCAACTTCTGCATGAGTAAGCAACACTCGCATGTAAGGTAGACATGACAAATTGTAAAAATCTAGTGTTCTCTCTAAAAATTTAAAACACTAAAATTTAAAACATTAAAGATTCCACCCCAAAATATTTTTCTTTGTGATAAATCACTTAAAGGGGTCATACAAAGGCAATTTTCCACAAGCTAATATGATTCTTTAGGATCTTAATGGAAAGTTTGTAATATAGATTGCTTTAAAATTTCTCAAAGATATTTCTCAAATAACGCTCATTTTACCCTGTCAAAAACAGCTCTTAAGACATCACTCTGGTCTGTGTACTTCCCGTTTAAATCTTCACGAGCTCCGCTGACCCCGCCCCTCTTTTCCGAAGCACTCTTAGAGGATCTTTTTTTAGCTGTATTCATAGTGAAACTTGCTTATTAGCTCATAATAAGGAAAGGCAATTTGCAAAGATACATTAAAAGACATTATACTCACTGTTTCTATAGGTGAGGCTGGATCATGAATAATTCAGATCACTCAGGGCGGGTCAGAGGTAAGACACTAGTTCAGTCTGTGTGACACGCTGCTGTCAATCAACTATTGTGGGAGTGGCCTCTGTCAGGGTGACGCCACACCGACGTGCATTTGAGAATGGCTTGATTTCAGAAGGGGCAACTTATTTTTATTGAATTAAAAGAAAACTACTGGTGGATCTTTATCACTGTAGGGTGGTGGTGTACACACACTCCCAACACACATTTCAGTCCAAACAGCTTGATAAAGTGCATGTTCCACCGTATGACCCCTTTAAAGTCAAGGTCTAGAAAAGTATGAAATACATTGTCAAAATGGTCCATCTTTCATCAGGGGTTCAATCTGAAAGTTATGATGTGATAGGAATACTTTACACAGGTTTGGAATGACAAAGGGGTAAGTGATTAAATTTTCATTTTGGAGAGAGTAACCCTTTAAACACTGTAATTACTCTTCATTTTCTTATTAGACATGCACTGAGCAGACTTTGTAAAGCTTTCCATGAGAACTTCTACACATTTACAGCATGAATTATTTGGTTACCAGTAAGAACAGGACAAGGCCGATAAAATGTAAAATATATACAGAGAAAGAAAGAGAAAGCTTTCCTTCTAATCCCTGCTCAGCATCATTCATTCAGTAGCTACAAGGTATATTAAAAAACGTTTCGATTTTTACCGTATTGCAAAGTCACTGAGGGTTTAGATGGCTCTTTGCCTTATATTGCTTATATACAGTCTGTTTTTTAATAGCTAAATTATGCCAGTGTGATAAACCCAGATAGGGAACAGGGGAACTGATAAATTTGTCACACCATGTGTGTTGGTTCCCTCCCCACTCTCACACTAAACCAAGCTATTACTTCCTGTGTAACCGTGACATTCTTAATACAACCCGAGAGTGGATAAAACGCCCAGGGGTACGAGTACTAACTCACACATATACAGCATACAGTATACACACACATTCACCTTCCAGAGCGTTTTCTCCAACACAGCAGGCCATTTTAGCAAATAGGTGAACAACATGTCACCATTCAAAACATGGTAAATGAACCTGTCACACTCTTACTCTTGGCTAAATTAATTTATCCAATATAATAACACAAACAAAATCTCTAAGCACCTTCAATAGTGCAGCAGGCGATGGGGGAGGCTGCTCGACTCTTGCTGAGATGTTTTAATGGAGTTCTGGAGCTCTGCCTCTGTTCTGGGACTGCAGGGGCTCATCCAGACCCTGTTTACACTGCACCCTGTAATCTTAGCCCATGGCACTCTGTGTGTGTGTGTGTGTGTGTGTGTGTGTGTGTGTTTGTGTCTCAGATGGCGTACATTGCAGTTTGTGTGGCTGTTATCCAGAGCGAGTTTTCATAAATTATCATAATTACTGCAAAACCCCACATACACAAAAAAAAACATCCACACCAACGCTCTTCTCAGAACCCGGTGTAAGTCCTACTTTGGTATAAACGGAAGACAACTTGATGGAGAAGGAAAGGGTTTCGTAATACTTATCGTGGGAAAGGGTGAGGCTGAGAACGCAGAGTAAAACAAGAGAGAGGGAAAACACGAGCACTGACAGCAATGATTTGAGTGCCATGTTGGAATAATTCACTTCGGTGAATCAAATTGATAACGCTTCTGGGGTTATTGAGTTTTTTAATTTTCCTCATTACAATAAAGCACATATCTGTTATAAGGCGATGCAGATCCCAGGTTTTGGGAATACTCATCCATTTCAGAAAAGAATATTCAAAGGGGCCATATTCAAGAGTTCTAGCATTTATTTTTTTTCCCTGAGAATCTTAGTCGAGGTATTGTGCTCAACGTAAACACAATTTTAGTACCCAAAGCTTTAATTTAGTTTCACATTATTATTTAATTTTCTCTTATATAGAAGCCAGTCTCTGCTTCAAGGTACAAAATAAAACAAACTTTGCGAACACTCATTTGTCATAACGTATTTTGAGATATAAAGTTACAGTTGTGAGATTTTAGTTAGTTACGGGGAAAAAAAACACAAATTTGCTATATATGAACAGAAGTCATAGTGTAAGATATAAAGTCACAGTTAGAGCTGCATTAACGGGATATTAATTTTATAAAATAAAATTTCAATTGGTCAAAGAAAATCTATGGTGTACAATACAAGTTGCGATTGGAGAAAATGCATTTCCTTTTTTTATTGTAAAATATAATGTCAAAATTGTAAGATTTAAGGATGTTGTGGGAAGTTGCATCTTCAGATAAAAAAGTCATAGCCTAAGAAATAATGTTACAATTATAGCAAATAAATTTGCATTTACGAGATTTAAAATGTGTGCGATAATAATGAACAGTAAGATACAGTATGTCAAAATTGAAAGCTTGTAAAATTGTGTTTATAAAAAATAGAAAGAAAATAGTTCTGAAAAAAATAAGTCACTATTATGGGAAGCAAAGTTTCATTTATGAGAAAGTTGCTGGTACATGAAATTCTAAAAAAGTTACACTGTAAGAGAAAAATTCTGAATTGTAAGATTTATGTTTGTAGCTACAAGAAATATAGTTGTAATTTTGAGATATAAAGTTATAGTGCTATAAGATATAAAGACACAATGTCAGAAAAATCATGTGCATTTACGAGATACAGCATAATAAGTTTCAATTAATAGAAAATACATTTCCAATTGTGAGATAATAATCATATTGCAAAATAAAAATTCACAATTTCAGTACATAAAGGTTTGCAGCCTGGAAAATCCTCTTTTTTTGTAATATTGGTTCCTTTTCATATCAAAGTGGCAGAAAAATCAATGTGAGACAATGCATGGGAGTCACCCACTTCACCGGGACATGAACTGAAAGACATCTTACATAACACAAGATGAAGGCGCATAAGGATCTTCCAGAAACCTATTCTATAAAAGCCAAATGAATCACAACAGGGTTTTGTCCCTGGTGCAACGTTTGAATACTGGTTGTTGCTGCTTCGTGAGCTGGAAACATGAAGAAAGAACCTGCAGTTTCTTCGGGCTGAAACATTGGAACAATGCTGTGTGTGTGAGGTGCACTCACAATAGAAATCACTGAATACCACACAACACTACAGCACTGCCAAACACACGAGCCAAAGCCAAACAAACACGCACAATAGAGTTTATCCCTCATTCTTTAGTGACTGGGTTCACCCTGTACTCTAGTTGGCCGTTCTTACTCTTGGGAGACTCTGTACACTGTGCAAATGTGTGTGTGTGATAGAGAGGCAATAAAATGGAGTCATGGCAAGCTTTGCCCTTTACACCACCCCACTGTTCCCATGGTGACCAGTGACAGACTATTGTCCATGCCCTCTGCCATTACAACTACTGAATCATCATCAACACACACACACAGTGTGATATTAAAATAATAAATAATGCACATAGTAAGACAGATTTTTTTTTATTTGGAAAAAAATAATACTTTTATTCAGGACTGATAAAATGTATTATGTTCTAAAATATTTAGAATTTAGATTAATATTGTAAATATTGTAATATTAAATATAAATATAGATTCTGGATTTTTTTTTTATATATATATTAAAATAGAAATATTTTACATCTTTGCTGAATTTTTGGTACAAAAGCAGCCTTGGTGAGCATAAAAGTCATGTTAACAATACATAAATGAATGAATGAATTAATTAATTAATAAAAATCAAACTATAACCAACCCAACAGTACATATCATAACATGCAAACTCCAGAGCCTCTACCTCAACCATTTACTTCAGAGAGCTATTACATCATATTCTTATATAAAAGGTGTTTGATTTGGGACAGCATACACCTCTGGGAAAATAACCTTCTTTTTTTGTTCCTAAATGATCTGATGGCAGAACATTACCAAAACCAAGCATTTAATCTGACAGACGGAAACATTTTGTTGAACTAAATTAATCTTTTCCAAAAATAACATCAAAGGCATTGTTAAAATATTTTACGTCGGGAGATTAAAATAAAGGGATTATGAACTGGTTGGGTAAAAATAATCAGAGCTTTGTTCTTAGATTTCCTGAAGGCACTACGAGCTCTTGATGAGAGACAGCAGAATCCCATATGCTGCTCGGCTCTCAGCGGCTGCACAGTCCACACTAGGACTATTAAACAGAGCATGTTAGCAACTGCACAGAAACATCTTTTTAATATCCAGAACGTTGCAGTTTTTAAAAAATAGTTGTGTGTGTTTACTAGCCCAGTAGAAAAGAGAAATGAGATTTTCCACTAGTCTTATCGTTCACAAGGCTAAAATCTCTTTTAGAAAGGTAACAGCGACTTTACACTGAAGTCAATCTTAAATCCTTACCTAAAATTCAGAGCAAGTTTCAAGTTTCAGTGAAATCATAATCATGGAAATTATAGCAGTTTTTCTTTAAATGGCACACATGCACAACTGCGCACACACACACACTACCAGACTGAAAAGTTTTAAGCATCTGTCAGGCCTGCGGTGTGTCACTCAGGCGAGATGATTGAATTATTTACAGTGAAACTTCAGCAGAACTTTTTCATCAGCATCATCACTTTCATCACCTTGCAAATACTGATGAAACACATGTTTGAGCACAAGCCAAGATCAGATAAAAACAGCTCAAGCCCTAAAGGGCTAGTACATCCAAAATGAAAATCCTCATTAATTCACCCATGTCGTCCTAAACCCATTTTTCTGTGTAATGCAAAAGAAGGTATTTTGAAGAACTGTTTTACCATACACTGAAAGTCAATGGGGTGCAAATCTACACTTTTTTATGTCTGAAAAATATATTATTTTGGATTACACAGAAGAAAGAAAGTCATACCGCTTTAGAACGACATGGGTAAATGATTATACTATATTTCTGCACTCTTATAATCTGCACAAAATAATGGTTCCAAAGCAAAAGCCTGTGAAGTACTTTTTACTAATCTAAATATTTTTTTTCCACAATAAGAACCTTGAATCTTCATTTTTAAGAGTTATTTAAAAAATATGACTTTTGATATCTATCATGAAATTATGTAGGTATTTAAATGGTATCCCAAGTTGTTTCAAAGAATATCATGGTGCCACCTGCAAAATGCCATCATGGTATTATGGGCCCAACATTAACACTCTAAAAAATAAAGATTATTTATTGGCATTTGTGGCTCAAAACATTCATTGAACCTTTGCAGTGAACCTTTAAGTGGAAAAAATCTCCAGAATATTAAAATCTTTACACTATAAGAAAATGGTTCTTCAAGGATCCCAAAATGCTATGGCATCGCTGTAAAAAAACCCAGTTTGAAAGCTAAAAAGAGTAAAAAAAAAACCGAAATTTGACTTACAAACACATCCATTAGCATGTGCTCCAGAGTCGTTTCCAGGTCATCAAGTCTTGCTGCCAGTGTCATGATGGACAAACCAATGACAACTTGAAATACAAGGAACTCAAAGTTGTTTACATCAAATGTTTGTGCACTACAGCCAAAATGGACATCCGCTTTCCAAAAATCTGAACATCCTTAACTGGAATGTTGACACGTCCACATGCAATGTCCAAATTATAGGATAAACTCCCAATACTTTATTTTGAAATCAATGTTCTCAGCCAGAAGATATCTCAATCCCTTTGCTTTGTTTCTCAGAGGCCCGTCCCAGTCCAAAAAGTATTAGATTGAGCTCCACATCCCAGAAAAACCTAATTGCATATGCGCTTGCAGCCACGTGAAGACTTGGCTTGATTCTTGAAAGACCGCACCGTATGACAACCACATGACACGTCTAAGTCTCTCACAGACTTCCTCCAGCCGTTCACACTCTCACACGCAGGACATCACTGAGACGAGAACAGACTGTCCAGCTCACTTCACATGGGGACAAAACTTCATTACTGAGGATGACCAACCATCTATGTGTGTGTGGAGCAGTGTGTCCGCCTTTTCCTGGGGGCAGTGGACCCACAGTAGACCCCATTGTGCACCGGGACCCATGAGGATGAGGAGGACCCGTGAGGGTGTCTGTGTCTAATGCCCGTCTCACTCACACAGGCCTTCTAATCAATGCGTCTTTGTGTTGCACATTAACGAAGGGCCAAGAATGTCTCTGTGATGCCACGGCCACAAAACAAGGCAGAGTCTGGAAACTTATGTAACGCATCGAGTTTACTGCTGTTTATGTCTCACGCAATGTGATTAGTGTTCTCAATATGGGGAGTCCAGAATGTGCCCTCAACATGTGTTTTTAACTTCAAACCATTGCTTCTGGATAAAATATGGGACCTCTATACATAATGTTGCTTCCTCCAGTATAAAAAAAGTCATTTTGTCTGAATCAGGAGAGAAAAATGCACAGCTCAATCACAGTTTACAAGTAAAAACAGTCTAAAACTGTACTGAACAAATATATTGATGGATTTTGATGTGAGAGGTCAACAATTGATGGACATTTTCACTGGAGGCAGTGTAATATGGATTATGGATTCTGGCCAGAAGCAATGGTTTAAAATTAAAATTATGCATTTGTTTCTTAGAAACATGTAACTTTTCACTTCACAGGATGTTGATTGATGGAACTGAGTCATGTTGATTACTTGTGGATTATTGGGATGTTTTTATCAGCTGTTTGGACTCTCATTTTGACGGCACCCATTCAGTGCTGAGGAGCGATGTAAAGCTAAATTTCTCCAAATCTCAAAAAAACAAATCTACATCTTGGATGGCCTGAGGATGACTAACTTTCCAGCAAATATTCCTTGTGAATTATTCCTTTAATGTGTGTGCAGCAAGCCAGAAAGATGAGAGAAAAATCACACAAGGGTGTAATTATAAATAGCAGGATGTGACTCCATTTGAGTCACAGTTTAAATTTCAGCTAGAGAACACACACACACACACACACACACACACACACACACACGCAAACTTACAGATGCTAACAGCTGTTGGCTAATCAAACAAGCCTAATCCTGTGAGCATTTGCACGCACGCCGAGTTATTCTAGCTCACCTTGTGCAAATGCAGAGCTACAAAACATCCCAACGCAAAGGCAGCCATATGCTGAATCAATGATCAAACACGAAATATGCATTCATGCGTACTTCACACTGTCAGAATTTAATTCAATCTATATACTGCATTATGCAAAATAATCAGAGGTCTTAGCATTTTTAAAGAGCTTTTTATAGAGCTGAACACCATAGAAACACATTTTCACATGTGTCCGAATACCATGGAAACTTATTCACTCTGATTATTCACTCAGCACAGAGACATCAGTAGACATATATATAATAGAAACTATTGGTCACTCTTCCTAAATCAATATCGTGTTGACTTAACGTACAAGTCAACGAAAATAATATAAGAATTCAGACTATGACATAGCATAAGATTTTGTAGTGTTACAAAATGTGCCAGGAGATAAAACCTGATCTAAAACATTTTTATTTGAAATAAATTGATTATTTTCTACATAATATTAAGCAATATAACACTAAATTAGCCTGTTATAATGATTTCTGACAGGTCATGTGACACTGAAAATACTAAAAAGTAATGACTGCAAAAAATCAGCTTTGTCATATAAACTACTTTTTTTTATATATTTAATCAGAACACTGTCTAATTAAATTTTAATTTGAATAATAAGTCAACTGTTCTAAGTGGGCCAAAGACAAAAAAAGAGTCTAAGCATAAAAACAATAAGTGTAATACTGCTGTAACAAATGAAAAGCTTTTCTGTTTAATTTAACTGTAATTTTGTCTTTGATTTCTGAGCAAAACAATTAATATCCTATATTTTAAAAAATGTCTAAAAATGTTGTTCAGTGTAATTATTTTGTCAGGCATATTTACAACAAAAATCAATTTATGACATTAAAAGACCACAAATACTATTTATTTGTTTTTCTTAAGATTTGTCACTATTCTAGGTTTTGCCCAGTTCCTAGTAAGATTTTTTTACAAATTAAAAACAATAAAATTGAACATGCTCCCTTATTCTTTAATTTATTTTTATATGTAAAAGTCAGAATAACCATGTTGTTTGAATCTTTACATAAATAGTGTTATACTGAATGACAATGCAACATTATTATGTATTCTCCACTTCACTTATTTGAAAGTATACACTTTACTTTAATGTGCTTTCCAAGAACATAAAATCACTTCTGTAAATTTCTTTTAATGCGGACATCTTAACGTCTTTGTGTATCAAAATAAATGCAGCCTAAACAAGCAGAAGAGATATTAAAAAAACATAATAAACAGTCTGACACCAAACTTTTTAACGATAATGTACACTTATCAACATCATTATAAATTCAATTACACCAACCCAGTACAAACCCACACTGCATGAACAATCAGATAAGATGACACGACTGATACAAGCAAAACGCTGATACGCAAAGAGTGTTGACCTCCATGAACATTCACAAACTCACACACACCTTAATTTGACTATTCATTACATCAAAATTTTGTTGACACCTTGAACCCAAAGTCAGTGTGGGTGATAGTGACCTTTGACCCTGCTGAGACACCTCATCTGCAGACGTCAAATGTGATTACATTCTAGTATATTTCTGTGCATTCAAAATGTAATGTACTTACCATTACATATATTTTTGTTCTAAACCACATGCCAATGCATTTAAAACAACATACACACCTAAACTGCAGGTCAAAACCCACACAGTGGCGGTGAGTTTTGCATGGGCAAGCACTGGTTACATAAAATCACAACGTCCTATCATTTTCATTATATAAAGCATGTATAATATAGATAATATATAACATAATATAAATTTAAATATATAGTGGGTACGGAAAGTATACAGACCCCCTTATATTTTCACTCTTTGTTATTTTGCAGGCATTTGCTAAAATCATTTTTTTTCCTCATTAATGTACACACAGCACCCCATACTGACAGAAAAACACAGAATTGTTGACATTTTTGCTGATTTATTAAAAAGAAAAACTGAAATATTGCATGTTGCTGTGACACTCACATATTTAGCTCAGTTTCTGTCCATTTCTTCTGATCCTCAGTGAGATGGTTCTAGACCTTCATTTGAGTCCAGCTGTGTTTGATTATACTGATTAGACTTGATTAGGAAAGCCACACACCTGTCTATATAAGACCTTACAGCTCACAATGCATGTCAGAGGAAATGAGAATCAATAGGTCAAAGGAACTGCCTGAAGAGCTCAGAGACAGAATTGTGGCAAAGCACAGAACTGGCCATGGTTACAATTTTTTTTTGCTGCACTTAAGGCTCCTAAGAGCACAGTGTCCCCCACAATCCTTAAATGAAAGATGTTTTGGACGACCAGAACACTTCCTAGAGCAAACTGAACTATTGGGGGAGAAGAGTCTTGGTGAGAGAGGTAAAGAAGAACACAAAGATCACTGTGGCTGAGCTCCAGAGATGCAGTCTGGAGATGGGAGAAAGTTGTAGAAAGTCAACCCTCTCTGCAGCCCTCCACCAGTCGGGGTTTTATGGCAGAGTGGCCTGATGGAAGTCTCTCCTCAGAGCAAGACACATGAAAGCCTGCATGGAAAAAAAACACCTGAAGGACTCCAAGATGGTGAGGAATAAGATTCTCTGGTATGATGAGGCCAAGATAGAACTTTTTGGAGAAAAACAGTCACTGCTCAACACCTGTCCAATACAGTCCCAACAGTGAAGCATGGTGGTGGCAGCATCATGCTGTGGGGGTGTTTTTCAGCTGCAGGGACAGGACGACTGGTTGCAATCGAGGGAAAGATGAATGCGGCCAAGTACAGGGATATCCTGGACCAAAACCTTCTCCAGAGTGCTCAGGACCTCAGACTGGGCTGAAGGTTTACCTTCCAACAAGACAATGTTGCACACAGCTAAAATAATGAAGGAGTGGCTTCACAACAACTACGTGACTGTTCTTGAATGGCCCAGCCAGAGCCCTGACTTAAACCCAATTAAGCATCTCTGGAGAGACTTAAAAATGACTGTCCACCAACGTTTACCATCCAACCTGACGAAACTGGAGAGGATCTGCAAGGAGGAATGGCAGAGGATCCCCAAATCCAGGTGTGAAAAACTGCATCTTTCCTACAAAAGACTCATGGCTGTATTCGATCAAAAGGGTGCTTCTACTAAATACATTCTACTGTGGGTAGGGGAAAAAATGAACTTAAATGATTTTAGCAAATGGCTGCAATATAACAAAGAGTGGAAAATGCGTTCTGTACCCACTGTATATACTCTAAACATATATATAGAAATCTATATATTTTAACCATAATTTTAGAGACTCAAGCATGAGCACTTTCTAACTGCTTTCTTACCATAAACGGGAACATGGCGAACTTTAGCTTTTAGTCCAGGAAGATACTCCTCACTGTCATATGAATTATTTCGTTCTGCACTGGGACTGACTCAAAGTTCCTTCTGTTCATGTTCAATGTCACAGCCAAGGTCCTCACCAGAGCACATTTTTTGATTAAGCACAGACATCAGCCAGATATCCAAAGCGCTTCGACCTTATTTTGACTCTCCACGTCCATTCAGTAGTAAATTATGGTTTAGTAGATTTACAAAATTTCTCTTCAGCACACATGCAAACATACCCAGCAGCAGCCCTCACACGCTCTTACAGGTTTAACACACATACATGACAGGAGAAAGACTAAGGCAATCCAATTTAGTCCTGACCTAAAGCCTCTTTCCAGCTTTTCTTAATTGACAAACATCACTTCTTTACTCTACTACTGTGCGTTACTGCTGTTTACAGATACTGCTTTTTATTAACCTATGCCTCTAAATTTAAGCCCTCAGGGTCTTTATTATTCAAATCCATAACTCAATACTCATAAGGTAATGCTTACCTTAGTACATGCAATTGTCCCTAGCAATTGCAAGATTCACTAAGCCATGGCTCCAATCACCAGCCTGTGTGTTTGAAGGCGTTTCAAATCAGAAATCATTGTTCATCAAAGAAAGATCATGGACACTATCAGCCTGACATTTACACACAAATACATGCTCATCCACTGACATCAGGAGTAAAAAGAGCCAAAACATGCTCTCACATCAGTTCTGTTTAATTATTTCTCTCCATCTGTTTAGTGTCTGTCCTGCACTGTTAGGTGGGGCATTATTTACACTGGCACATACGCAGACAATTTACTGATTTTGCCAACAAAGTTCTCAGTGTTTGCACTGACATCAACTACAACAAAGCGAAACGAAGCCAGAATGGAATTAAAATTCATGAAGATTCCGTTTTTTTAGGCTGTTTATAATTTCTCTATTACTTCTGTCTCTGCCCTAAAGCTCGTTTCGCATTTCTAACCTATTTAATGGGATTCTTTTAACACTATTTACTACATACTATTTTTTTTTTGCCCTAATTTGAATTTCACATTTTGTTACTTTTGCCCATCCTTTATCCTTTCATTTCTCTTTTTTAGCTAAAAAACGTTATGTGCTTTATTTATTTATCCATCTACAAGCCATCTTGGACAAAAATGAGATAATGACATTGTGTGAATGCTCTCCACACATTGTATATGTTTGTCAAGTACTTTCACTTCAAATGCGCTAAATTCCAACCCCAACCCATTCGGAAATACCAGCATGTACATAATAACCTACACCGAAGGTAATTTTAAAGAAAAATGTCAGATGTACTTATTAAATGATTCATTGTGATTAATTGCATCCAAAATACGTTTTTGTTTACATAATATTTGCGTGTATAATAATACTGTGTATTTTTATCATGTATATATACATACAAAGACACATGAATATATGTAAGAAACATATTTTATGCTTATATATATATATATTTATATATAATAAAAAATATGAAATGCATATACACATAAATATTTTCTAAATAAATACTGTATGCGTGTGTATTTATATACATACATACATTACGTAAACAAAAACTGGATGTGATTATCAAAATATTTCAGTTTTTTTTTTTAATTTAATTAAATATAATGGACAGTTTAATAAACATTCTTTTTAAAAAAAGCAACTTGAGGCCATGCATTCCAGATCTTTTAGCTCCTTGTCTCTCACACTTAGCCTGCTTGTCTTGTAAACAGGATTAAGCACTATAGTGTGTCCACTTTAACCCCTTAAATAGCCTTCGGGTCAAGAGTCTAAATCACAAGATCACAAACTGGTTTTGGTCTCAGTGGTTCTTAACCTACCCATACAACAGACAACAATCTGTTCAGGAACAACTACAATTCATCCTATAGGTATTGTCTGTTATATTGTTGCTAAACTAACATTATACAGTTTCAATGTTATCCAACACACAGAAATATAACTGAATAAATGAGGAATTCTAGGTTATGCTTTTTGGCCCAATTACATCTCACCTGTGATGTCAGTCAACACACCACAGATTGTGAGTGTGATTTCTGCACTGTATGTGTGTAATAAAGTGCTCTCTGTATTCTCTGTGCGCCTCTGTGTGTATCAAGGTGACCTCGACTGCAGCAGTGTGGACTGATATCGTACTCTTTCAGTCTTCTACCTTTCTAAATTTCGTTCCATCCATACTTTACTCTTACTGATTTTTATCTTTTACTCTCTAACTTTATGTCATCACTTTGTCTACTACCTACAATGCCCTACTTTTCCAGAGTCAGCGTTGGCTCTCTGGTCTATATAGCTTTCTGCTTCCCTCTCTCACACACACCGAAACACACACAGACTCAAATGCCCACACACCATCGATGGGAACCTGTGTTTATGAATCTCTCTGATAAAGACGCAGTACACGAGTCACGAGTCAGCATTTTCTGCCCTACTAAACTCAGTTTATACTGAGAACAGCCATAATTCAGAGGGATTCAAGGACACACACACACACCCACATATACACACACATAACATCTACTCCAGCACGTGGATCTCATATAAATTAAACATAATCTGAGTTAAAGGTTTAAGAGGATTTCACAGTCAGAACAGGAGCGTGTGAAGAGACCCCCAAAGAACATGGTAAAATACTTTAACATTACTGCATACACACACACTCAACATACTGCATACCAATATTAGAATATGGTATTACAAACAGCTACCTCCTTTCTGGGCTGCTTTTAAAAAACTCAAATTCTAAGTATTACATACTTAAAAAATGAATTCATAAAAAAATGGAAAGTCCAATATAAGGTGTAAAATGTAAAGTATAATGCAAAACAAATGCTAAATTAAATGGAATGTGGAATATACAATAAAAATGTGAAGTAGAATTTAGAGTTAAATGTGTATATTCAAATGTAAATTAAAATCAAATGCCACACTGTAAGTGGAATAAAATAGGAAATAAACGTGTAAAACCCAATTTAAAAATCAAGTGCAATGCAATGTAAATTAAAAAAATATAAAACAGAACGTAAAGTTAATTGTGGGGTTTAAAAAGTCTGATGATGATCATCATTTATACTCACACATAATATTACTGCAAACCAAAGCAGGACACCCCCTAAAACTTTTCAAATATCTGACTCTTTCTTACCCACATTGCAAATCAAATATAATACATTTGATAATTCAACTGTTAAAAAAGTAGTGCAATTTAAAATATCTATGGTGGGTTTTTTCACACTTTTTTCACACAAAAACACCACACTTGACTGCATGACTGCACATGTGGAGTGTGTGTGTTCATCTGATCTTTAACTCTCTCATCTAAGTGACATTTTGAATCACATAAACCAATTTCATGCATGAGGTGTACTAAAGATCCGTGTTCATAATCACCGTAAGTGTGTGTGTAAATTGTGCCTCCAGTCATTCAGACACTATAAGGGAAACGAGCAAAACACTGACAATTAAATATTCAATCACGACCACCTAAAATCTCATTGAGTCACCAAGCAGAAACAAGTGTTCTGCATAATAACAATAACAACAATTATAATTCATGTAATCATAAACACTCAGTGAAGTATGTCATGAGGAAATGGAGATAGATTAACAGACAGACAGAGAGATAAGATAGATAGATAGATAGATAGATAGATAGATAGATAGATAGATAGATAGATAGATAGATGCTTTATTATCAATACT
>JAUYWG010000055.1:17288520-17323169 GCA_034779775.1 Enteromius afrohamiltoni | reverse complement strand
AAGGAAAGGAAAGGAAAGGAAAGGAAAGGAAAGGAAAGGAAAGGAAAGGAAAGGAAAGGAAAGGAAAGGAAAGGAAACACTGAAGCAAAGGAAAGGAATAGAAAAGAAAAGGAAGAGGAAGGACACACTGAAGCAAATGAAGATAAAAAATAAAAGGAAAGGAAGTGGAAAAGCAAAAAGAGAAGTAAATAAAAAGGAAAGGAAAAGATAGGAAAAAAACTGCAAGAAAATGAGAAAAAATAAAGCAAAACAGAAACTAAAAACTCAGAAAAGAAGTTCTAAAAAGTAAGGGGAGAAAGGCCAGTAAAAGAACAGAAAAGTAAACTGGAAATGGAAAGGAACAGTTAGAAAAGAAAGGAAAGCAAATGGTACTAAAAAGGCAAGCAAAGTAGAAGAAAAAGAAAATCTGGAAAGGCTATTGTTTGCTAGCTATGAAGATCTTAGATGAACACCTCGTGTGCTGTCTACAGTTCCACAGGTATAGATATGCTAAGTTTGATTACTTTAAAAGATAGCACTACCTTATACATTAAATACAAAGTTTAATTTATACATTGAAAAAGCTGTCACAAAGTATGAAATGAACACCTACCAAACCCGCGTTAGCTCTGCGCAGTGGTGCGCGCTACATGTTCCCTTTTCCTAACGTTGGTTACACAGAATTAATATTTAGACTTACAGAACATTTGTTTACATTTTGCAGAACAGACAGAAGAAGATCCGTATTTGTTTTGTTATGTTCAGATGTTCAGCAGTGGTCATGTGAGGAGTTTTCCCCCTTCTTCAAGTCAGAGGTTATAAAGGCCTATATATAGCCTATAATACCATTAATATACTTTAAAATATAATTTAACTAAGTGATGCAAATCAGAATTTACATCAGCTGTTACTCCAGTTTTCAGTCATATGAACCTATAGAAATTATCCTAATATAATGATTTAACAGTTTTGCTGCCTAATATTTTTTTGGAAAGCGCGACATTTTGCTCATGATTCCTTTATGAATAGTTTCATAATTAATAATCACAGTTACAATCGCTAGTACAGTTTATGGGCACTCTACCCACCTCTGGAAGCGGGAAGGAAGAAAAAATGCAAAAAAAGTAAAAAGCCAAAAAAAGGGGATGAAAATGGGGGAAAAAATGAAGTAAAGTTGTAGTAATGATTTATGAATGTCCGTGAGACTCATTAGTATGAGGACAGGCGTTTCTACAGGGAGGGTCTGACAGAGGGGTCACGGCCTCAGTGTGTCTCTCCTTTCCTCGTCCTCTGTCCACACACACACACACCGCTTCCCTGTCTCGCTGCCTGCAGCAGTGACTTAAAACAGGCTGCCTCAGTCTGACCACTGACCCTGTTTTAAATAAGACAATATTCTAATCACACCGTTCACATAGCTTACTTGTAGGTTTGCCATGGAAACTAATTTATGCCAAAATATCATAGTTCATGATAGTTCGTAACTTATGCTACTACTGTTAACCATAATATATCAATACGGAAGCTCTTTCAAACACGACACCTTCATTATCTTTTTATTTACTTTTTTAATGTTGCTAAGACAATATCACAACTGCAAAAACAATAACTACAATAATTAGGGTATTCTTTAAAAAGTATGGATATCATGGTAAATTTATAATGATAACACTATGCAGTGAATTAGAACGTAAAGGGTCTTTCGTTGCATTAAAAACCAAATATCAAACCAAACAATTAAGCTACAGTTTAATCCGAGCTATATTTTGATCAACCAAATTCATAATCTTGTTGTTATGGAATTCTGAGAACACTGCAAGTCCGTGTAAATGTCACCAATTAAACCGAGTGATCACTGATAAACACCACTGGCGCAGTATCTCCCAGCACTTCACCCAGATAATCACTTCCTCATTAACTGTCTGTAAACTAGCTGCTCCATGACCTCCATCACTAAGACAAGTCAGATCCCAGATTCATTACTGCAGCAATGACAGCTGGGAGATGGAGTCGACAAACCCACTTCCAACATGGACACCACCTGCCTGTTACGCTCCAATAGTTTGCTCTTTTACAGAAGAACCAACAGAGAGATGGAGCTAGTTTTTGTTGTTTATTTAAGTAATTCAATCAGCTGTTTCTTAACTTGTGTTCAGGTTTTGACCATTGCTCTCTTCTTTGACCTGGAATATCCTGCCAGCTGTTTTCCTGTTAATTAACAGAGATGGGAAGGAAACGACGAGGGGATAGAAATGGAGAGACAGTCAGTGGGGTAGATCGAGGTCTGGGCCAAAAAACTCTCTGGTTTTAGCTTTGGGGGTCTGTGTCTTAATGGCTCCATCTGTTAGTATTAGCATGGGCAGCTGTAATGCCGCTTGCCACAGACACACACACATCCATTAATGACACCACAAACGCAGTCATAAATATAAGCATTATACATTTACAGTTGTACTGTAAAATGAAATGAAATATTATTAAAATTATTCTAGAATACTATATTTGTGACGTTTAACAGCAAAATTAATAAATTAATTTTTTAAAATATTTTTCTTATTTTTATTTAGCAATAACAGTCACTTTATTATTATAATTATAGCGATTATATATATATATATACATTGGCCAAACAGTGCTTCCCTACAAACAAACATAGTAAAAAAAAAAGAAAGAAAGAATATATGCATTTTAAATTGCAATTTGCAAAAAATTGCAGCCCCCTCCAAAAATAAATCATCCTATAGAAATCTAAAACAATAAAAAAACTTTGTGTGAGGAACAGACAAAAATGTAAGTCATTATTAAATCTCTATTGACAGAAGGTCACTTTAATGGAAAAAAGGGCTTTTGGGACATTCTGGTAAAAACGTAGTAGTCAAAAGAACGTAAGTCACACAGGTTGCAGGATGACAGGAAGAGCACTTTTCCTTTAACAGGAGGATTTCACCATTTTGGATTTATTCAACAAATGAAATTCAGCATTCTGTGCACGTCTTTAACACCCATTCCTCAACTAAAGCATAACCTCATCTAAAGTCTAATTACACGCGCAGACACACAAAATCACACACACACTCCCTCAGCTCCCTTCAATAGTTTCTGACATGTCATCCGAGATAACATCTGCTCATTGATCTACTCAGAGTCTAATGGAACTGATAGAAATCACCTTGTCTATACTCCTACACATCACTCAGAGCTTAAGACACACTGTGCGAGTGTGCATGTGTGCGTAGGTCAGCACACAGAATTTATTTTCTCATTTTTGATCCACTGGCCTATATACATACATTAAGGAGCCAGACAAACCTAATCTTGCCCATGAAAAACGAGAGCCGAGGAAAAGCAAGAAACTTTGCTTGCGTTCAGAGTCAAACATACTTAGCCTCACTTAATGGCATATTTTAAGCTGTAACACAACATTTCACAAAACTGCCACAGAAAAAAAGTGAATCTTGAATCTGAATTCACATTCTAGAATTAAATATATCCTTAAAATCCCACTTACAATTTCAAGCTTTTATGTGTCTTGAAAAAGGCAATTGATAACAAGAGCAAACTCCTTTACTCTCCAATCTGCTTTCACAGCCTTGTTGTTATTGTTGTTATATACTTCTTCTTTTGCAACCAGAGCTTATTTTCTGCAATAACCCAAAAGCTATGGAAAAATTGTTCTATTGGCTTTGCATCAGTGATGCTAACTTACAGGTTGGCCTACAAAATTACGTCATTCCTCCTATTGCAATACACTATAGAGTTGTCTTCTCTAGAAGGATATATGCAATGCCTTGGAATAAAACAAAAACGAGGCAACATAATGTTTCCTCTTCCCTTTGGGAGCAGCCTTCGTTTCAGGAGCATCTATCATGCTCTATGAGGTGGGCAGCAGCTCACTAGGGTTTCATGTGCTGGCAAACACTGATGCTCATCTAATACAATACACTTTCTACTGAGTGTGTTTCTATAACTCTAAAGAAAGTCTCTAAAACCCCTGCAGACTAAGATTGAGGAATAATGTATTACATTTCTGCTGTCTGCTCGCATCAGACAAGACTGCTGACGTCTCTTTATCTCCCTTTCTCTCCATCTCTGTTTTTCATGCACGGCTAGACTTGACTCGTTGACAATTGCTGCATCAGCACCACAATACAGTGGTGGATCTCCGCACACACACACACACACACAGATTATGAAGACCATTCAACAGTATCATAAGTTGCACTTTGTAAATGAATGTGTTAATTAAATGAAATGGAATTCTCCTAAAGCTACACAGTTTGAAATGGTTTATAATAGAATGTAGAACAAACATCCTGCTGTGCTGGCAATCTGTTGGCCTCACGTAAACACACACACACACACACACACACCATGAGCTTATAGACTGATAAGCAATAGCAAACACCAACAGCATGATTAGAGACCAATCACAGCCCACTCATGCTGCATGATGACTTTTTTGTGAATAAGTATATACAGTATACTGTATGTCTACAGCGAGATCCGAAAATCTCTCTCTATGTATACATATATACGCATACATACAGTACATACATACATTATGCAGTATATGCCAAATTCTGAATTATAATCATATCATGCTGTTCATTAAAGCAAAAAAATATATAATTCTGAAATGCATAATGCTTTTAATTATGAAACTTAATTCAATTTTAATTTGTTTTAAGCTGAATATATAACCTGCTGTTCAAAGGTAGTTGTTATTTTACATTAAATTGGTTTATTTGAGAAATTGTAGCTAAAAAAAATATTTTTTAACTTTATATCTATATTACAGTATAGATACAGTATGTTGTTGTTTTTTAGAATTTTTAAATTCAGTTGCTTCATTTGAACAATTCTAGTTAAAAAAAAATTCTAAACTTTAGATTATTTTATAATGTTTTAATTTTTAGTTTTTTTTTTTATTCAATTGCTTTATTTAAAAAAATTCAAGTTCAAAAAAGTTATTTTACACTTTATATTTATCAAAGAATCTCACAAGAAACAACAGTTTTCAACTTTAATAATACAAAATATCATGAGCACCAAATCTGCATATTAGAATTAATTCTGAAGGTTTACCTGACTTGAATAAATTGGTAAAGATATTAAAATAATTTATATTGTATAAATGTTTCAATAATACTGTTTTACTGCATTTTTAAATCAAATAAATCTTCTTTCAAAATATCTTCCTTTGTGTTCGTCAGAAGACAAAAAATCACTTGAATGGAATTACTTGAGGGTGAGTAAATAATAAAGGACTTTTGAACTGTTTCTTTAACTCCTCTCAAAAACTTCCAACCCTTAACGATTAAAAAGTACTGTAATTAATACTGTAATAAATAAACAAAGAAACAAATCTCAGACATCTTGGATCTGACGGTTAAAAAAAACATGAACGGTACTGTTTTTTAGCATTTGTAAGGCATGAAATAATCTCTCATAACCTTTTTCAAATCTCATCACAACCAATTCCCTCTCACACACACATACATATTTATTAAGGTATTAAAGTTTGAAGTTCCACTCTGTTGCTATCTGGAAGGCTTGTGTAGATGCATCACCTGTATGATTATGATTTCTATAAACTCACTCCCACACACACCGCTTCTGGATCTGCCTGTCGCACCAGTATGTGCTCACACACTATTCTGAAAACCGCACACGCATTTAGAGAGCTGGATGGAGTACGCCTAAAAAAAAAAAAGATGAAATGAAATGTCACAGGTTGACTCTTTCTATAAACGCGGATCACTGGACTCAAATGAAAATCTTTATGAATTCAATATGACTGTTTATACTTCTGCATCTGCAGACGATGATCGAATGACACTCAGTGATCTCTCTTTTCATCCTATCTCTGCATTTGCATTCAGCATCAAGCGCACAAATGGACACACACACACACACACACACTAAAGTCTGTCCTAGACTTCACCTCAACTTGCTGTTCGTGAATTCTACCTCTAAATTTGGCATCCACCACCACACTAGCTCTCAAAAATACTAGCATGAATGTTAGAAGCCAACACTTCATAAAAAAACAAAATAAAGCTACCACATCCTTTTAATATGGTCACCTCATGCTTTCTGTCCTTATATGCTGTCTCCAGGCAGAAACGGACATTATAAACCCACGTTTTTACCCACACTCTCTCTTCCCCCTCTCATTCTATAGCATTTTTCCCGTATCCCCCGGCAACCAGAGCACTTACCCGTGTGCGCATGGGAGAAAGCAGCCCTTCCATGTCTTCTGCTCATTCCTCAGAATACCCACAATCCTTTTACTTGGCCATCATCGCTCTGGTAACGTATCCAAACTGGTCCACGCTCACCGAGCAATGAGCGCAGCTCTGGGCACACACTCATGGACGCTCACACACACATGCATGCACACACTCAACGTCAGAGCATCCCCCACCCCTGCAGGAAAGCCTCTCAGAGTGAGTGTGTGTGTGTGTTCATAAACCGTAGGATTTTGTACTGGTACTAAAAGGTTGCTGCATTGTGTGTGTGATAAACAACCACTAGCATTATTAGCCTCTTTTTAAAAAAAAACAAAAAAACCACAGCAATTCTTTTTCCTCTTTCCTTCAAAATCACTGCTGCTAGAGGACATGTCGACTGATTTGAAATGAACATTACTTTGTTCTAAAGACACGTCAACTGCCTTCCTAAGCAAATAATTAAGACTACAATTAAATTATAAAATTATTTATTTTTAAAATTATATATATATATATATATATATATATATATATATATATATACTCATTCTAAAAATGAATAATTTATTGCTGAATAAAAGTATTGTTTTTTTATTAATAAAATAAAATAAAATTAAATTAAATTAAATTAAAAGTTCAAAGAATCCCAAGAAAAAAAAAATTAAATTAAAAGTTTCCAAAAAATATTAAGTACCACCAAAGTTTCCAAAAATTGATAACAAATCATTAATTAAAATTAAAATATATATTAAAAAGAATAAAGAATGTGACACTGAAGACTGGAGTATTGGCTAATGAAAATTCAGCATTGTGTTACAATATTTACGTTTACATAAAGCACTTCTTTTATAAACACTGAAAATCTTACAGCATATTATTCATGTAATACATGATACTGTATATTTCTAAAAAGTTCATAAGCATCATAAGCATTCCCTCTGGTAATGGTTGTTGAATAGAGTATACAGCACCATTATGCTCTAATTTGGCCAAAATCACATGTATACATCAGAAGGATGTCCCAGAATCCACTAGCAACAGGCTCAAAAGCAAAAATAAATGCAAGATGATGAACAATGTAAATACTGATTATAAGTAAACTGTGAATGGTGTTATATTATATTATATTAAAAAAGTGCACAACTGAATTTAAATGCATTAAAACCTTCACCCAACATCTTTGCGCTATACATTAAGTTTACTCAGAATCCATTTTTGTGCCATGACTTGTAGGTCTTGTGCTATATGGTTAGCGTGATTTCACCAAATATAAGATGTTCCTGGATCAACATTCTAATCAACCAATCAGAATTGAGGAATTACTTTTCTGGAAATATTTGTTTTAGGCTTATAATCATAGTTAGGTGCTTCTACACCCTTTTTAATAAGATATCATTTACCATAATTTTTGGTTACTTAGTATACTCACTATGTAGGGCAGTAAGTCAGCTCACTAGGTTTTAGCACAGAGCTTCTGTCTCTCATTAACGCAATCGTTCTCACATCCTAACACACACACGCTCACTCCATTCCTCTCATCTCCTGTCCCTAGAGCCTCAGCCCCGATTCTCGGATCTGAGAGATTTCCTTGCTGTCACAAGCCTGATCTTTCAGAATCAATTAAAATATGAACTGAACCGTTTGTAGCTTTACTGACAGATACATCTCTCTCTGCTACACATTTGGGACTTTTAGTGTATCACTTCAGTTCATTCAAAAGTCACAGACATGTTAATGAGTTTCAGCAGCAGCTTCTTTATTCCTTCCCAGTTCTCCCTCATGCACACACACTCAACTTCATCGTCTTTTAAGATTCACGCATCACGGTCACCACAGCACCTTGCATTTACATTTCCAAAATCCACTTCCTCTCTAGGTTCGCTAAAACGGCTCACAAGACGCACTCTACAAAGCCACTTGTTTTCAGTCTGATGGTTCTGGAGCTGGACTTTAATCTGTCCTGTGTTGTTTTCTGTCAATTCAGAGGCTTTTCTCCACGCTGACCTTTCAAAAGCCAATGTGGAAATCAATGAACTCTCTAGAGATCAAACTAATCTCTGTTCTTCAGCAGTCAAAGCACCTGTCATCACTCTGTTTACATTACATTGGACCTGCGGACCAACCAAGGCAGCGTTCATATATTTGTGACTATGTGTTGTGCATTTACAGCTCATAAACATACTGCATACACATGCTTAAAAAAATCTAACTACACCTATGTGTATTACTTTACTGAAGTTCGGTAGGTGATATTTGTGATTCATTTGAGGTAGCAACTCAAACAACACATTTTTTAAAGCAAGTGCACAAATTAAAGGACACTTCAACCAACAACTTATATGAGTTTCTTTATTCATTTGAACAAAATAGAAGGTATTTTGAAGAATGTTCTTTAACCAAGCGGTATTAACGGGCATTAACTTCAACAGATTTATTTTCCAGCCTATACAGGTCAATGGCGACCATGTATAGCAATTGTGATGCTTTAGCTAATAAAGTAAATCAAACAAGCAGCAGAAATCTGATGCAATATGCAAACTTATGAACAACTCATGCATCGTTGATATTTTCATACATGGTTCATGCACGTGATAACAAAATACTGTGCATTATTTATATATACTTGAGGTAAATACAGGGTGACATGAATTACTTAAGGTTTGCTGCCATTTAAGGGTTCTTAAGCAATCAGTTCTTAAAACTACATAAAGTATAACGCATTCATGAGTATAAAGGAAAGGCGAAATTGAGTTTCCTTCATTCCACCGAACCAGACACTGAATTCTGTAAAAAAAACTCAATAAGCAAATGAAATCTGATTCATATTTACTGAGCCAAATCATTTGAACATAAATTTGCCACAGCAAATTCCATTTCCACTACCAAGGTTTTTTGCAGTGTCAACACTGAGTGGCAAACTCATCAATCCTTGTGTTGACAGGAAGCGTTAAACTACTTAGGATACATCCTACCACACACCCACACACACTTTATGTCAGAAGAAAATGAGAAAAATCTGACCATAAATATTTCTTATCAAACATATTTTTAAATATTAAAGAAATGAAAACAACCCCCCCACACGCACATATATATACACACACACACACATATATATATATATATATATATATATACACTGTAAATATACATAGAGAATAATAAAATATATATATATATATTATTATTATTCTAAATTATTCTTAAATTTTAACTTACACAAAAATAATATAACAATTATTTCTTTTTATATTAAAATAAAATAAACTAAATATGTAAACAATAAGACAAAATAGTGATAACAAAAAGTTTATTTAAAAGATTTACAATTTTCAAAAATAATATTTTTTTCATTGTTTTCATTGTGTTTTATTATTTTAGTTATTAGTTATTATTGTCAAGTTTTTAAGATTAATTGGAATGCACAATGAAAAAACATGATTTTTGAAAACTGATTAATAAATTGTCAAATATTTTCAACATTGATAAGAATAAGAATAGCTGTAATATCTGTTTTTGCAAATAAACAGATATAACCCTTGAAATATAAAAAACAAACAAATATATCTTATATTCTTTACTCATATACAAATTAATGGCGTGTGTGTGCATGTTCTGGTTACATGACCACTGTAAAGACATTTTATTAATTCAATTCAATTCACCATGCATAAAGCTGAAGCGGTTCACGCAGTCCCTCAGTGTTGTGATGGCTGATGTATGTTTGCTTAAAACACACAGAGCACCCTATGAAAGACACAAAAGATGAAGTATTTACATCATCGGTGGCTGACATGGCAATAAAGGGTTGAACATTGTGTCTCTGGGTAAATATTGACTCTGATATCCAGACAGATCCAGGCTGGAGAACACAGAGGAGTATAATTTTCTCTAAGTATGTCTGCTGAAGGCTTTCATTAGGATCTATAGAGCGTTCGGATCCTGCTAATGGCTCTTCGCCCCTGGAAACAACAGAGAAACAGGCTTCACAGTGGGACAGCTCTGGACTAATGGCTGTAATCATCAATTAGTCACCATTTACATAACAAGCTAAAATGAACCAATTAAGAATTCATCAGGCCAATCGCTTTAAAGAGCGTTTCCATCTCGGCTGAAGGTCTCAATAGGAATTAGACTTTATTAATTCATTGTGGATGCCAGTTTGGGTATGTTTGTAGGATTGGAGAAAGCTTAATTCATTTTCTTCTGCTAATAGTGTATTCTACAAATATATGCAGGAGTTGTTTTTTTTTTGTTTAAGAATTGCCAATAAAAAAAAATAAATAAAAAGCTGTTAGTGGTACTTCAGTTTATATACAAGCACAGTTGTAATATTCATAATTAGATTTTTATTTTAGGTAAGTATTTAGCAATTGCAATTTTTATGACTAAAAATATAATGATTATATATATATATATATATATATATATATATATATAAATAACACCTATGTTGATCATTTACATAGTTATATACTCACACAGGTGCTATTATTTTCATCATAATTTTATTATTTTAGTGCAGTTGTCAAGGAAATATTTGGAATTTTTATTCCAAGTTTTGCTTTTTCTTTTTTAAATCTACAGTCACCTTTTTTTATAGCTGCATTTAAATTAACAATAAGTAACTGAGCACATTTTTACAAAAGTGCATACAATTTATAAAAAAATAAAATAAAATAAAAAAAACCCCACCCATAGTATTGTAACGCCCAGATATGGATAAGTGGCACAAGGTAAGTGAAATCAAAGCAGGTGTATTAAACAAAGTCAAGTCCATAATTCAACAATGAGAGGTGCAAACATAAATCAAGTACTGGTAAGCATCCTTTAAATGAACAAATTCGGTTCCTTTAAGCACAATCTCCTGATCGTTTTAACATAAGTCCTTCTTTTATAACTTGCAGGTTTCGTGAGGCATACGGTTGGCACGCATAAAGACAGCAATCTCTGGATCACTTTCCTTGAATAAGGACTGAGAGAGACATGCGAGTATAACAGTAGGGTTCTCACATGGTGTTGGCGATACTGCAATCGCCTGACAATAGTGCTGCAACAGGCGAGTAGATGAGGTGAGATCATAGTCCAACAGTGAAACTGAAGATCTCCTGATCGTAAAGACTTCCACAGTCTTACTGCACACAGGTAAGTAATCAGGTTAGCAATCACATAACACTCATAAAGGGGTTTTCTCACTAAGCGTTGACAATCTCAGATCGCCATCTTTGTCCATGAACATGAAGGTCCAGTCCTCTTAAAATCCAGGCGCTCGGTGCAGATTAGTGCTGTAAGTGAAGAGATCCTGACAAGGCTTAAACTTAACATAACATGAGTCAATAGTTCCAATGGATAAGACAAGAGGTGAGTTTAGAATGAGTTTGTTACCTCAAGCTCAGCCGTCTTCACTCTGGAGTTCTCAGCTTTTATGCAGGGAGCTTCATTGAACACGGGTGTCATCAATACCTAATTGGGTCACTAGAGGTGTGTAAAGACGGCTGTGCAGAGATCAGTACCCAGCGCTGGTGTGACAAGTTTTAATAATGATTTTTTGACAATTTAAAAAATGTTTGTACAGGATTTGCATTCATTTTATTTTTATTGGTTTAGATCAGTAGTTTTTTTATTTATTTATTTTTTAGTTTTAGTATTATTATTAGTCTTTTTCATGTGATCTTTTTAGTTTTTTATTTTATTTTTTACATTACTAATTGGATTTAAATTCTTTTTATTTCGAGGTTTAATTTAAGTTCAGTTTAAGTTTCAGTGCTTCAACTTATTACATTTACCAAGTTTTTCATTTAATATTTATATTATATTTTTAGTTAATTTACTAAGTACTAATTTAGATTTTTGGACAATTCAATATTAATACAGTGATTTCCTGATACCTTTGAAAACCACATGAGAACTGTGATATATAAAAATGGGAATCATTACTGTAGTATTAGCATCCAGTATCACGCTGTTCAGGACACTCTTAACACAGGCACAAGCAGCAGAAGCTACGTGAGCGGCTCAGTCGCCATGGCAACGGGAGACAACAATGAGCTGTGGCAGAATCGATGTGCTAAAGTGATGATCAATGACGAGCACGCGTCCCTATGCAGCCAACAGCAGAGCTGTCATATTATCTGCCAGCAGTTACAGCCTCAGGGCCGCATGTGTGTGTGTGTTATTGATAACTGCACTGCTGGATTGATTGGATGCTGATGCTGATATTTGGGCTTCGGGCTTGTTTGAAGAGCATTAACATGTCCTGTTCCTGTTCCATCGCACGCGTGGACCATGTGAGGCACACATGTATGAACTAGCAAATCAATCTGAGGTTCATGATGAAATCCCTGCACAACTTTGGTCGTTCATTCATCTCCCTGATACTATAGAGATGTGCTTTTTTTTAGTCTCTCTCTCTGAACGTTTTAATTTAAGCACAGGAGCGACTCTAGATTTTCTAGTGTGTGAATCATTTGACACTCTGAGCAATTTCTAATCTAAATTTTGTTATTGCCGAAACATTTTTTTTTTACTATATGTATCCAAAAAATTTGAATGAACCATGTATGAACATTGTTATATGCTATACAACTAATCCTGACTTTTTACTGTTTTGTGTATATAAATGTAAAAATCAAATGAAGAAATACATTAAACAAATACATAAATTAAATATAATATGTATAAATAAAACTAAAAATATTAAAAAAAATGTTAAAACAATTACAGACCACACTCAAGTTTTTACATGTGAAATTAATTTCACCATTGAAACATTATAACAGAGCTGTAGCTGTCCAGCTTTGTCGAGCCCAAGACCACGACTAGTGGAGTCAGAGTCAAGGCCGAGTCCAAAGAGGTTCGAGTCCAAGTCAAATCCAAAATTTCCATACAAGAGTAAAAAAAAAACCTCTTCAAAACCACATATTTAACTATTGATAATGTATTGAGATGCCAGAGAAAGCATATCTCATTTTGCATTCTTATTTGTAATGATTAAAAAGCATGTGCAAAATAACAAGGGTCTCCAAACTAGAGTTTATTTTAAAAAAAAAGCTTGATTAGTTGGTTCAGGTGTGTTGGAGGCAGGTTTCTGCAACAGTTTTGTGGCAAAATTTGCAGTTGGCCTTATGTTTCTCTATTGTTCTGTGGTTTGTAAAACCATACTGTATAATGCTGCTGTTAGTTGACATCATGTCTGTGGTCAAAAATTTAAATGACTGATGTCTACACACAGCACGCTCATCCAAAGTTCGGGATGTGCACACAGTTAAGACTAGAATGGATATGTTTGGCTCTACTGGGCATCCGCACATAAATGCTGTGTCACAATGTACAAGAATAATTAGTATTGCTTAGCAACGGCTTCAGAAGAGGCTGCGTTTACACTTGACCAATGACCAAGTCCGAGTGCAAATACCAACGAGTCTGAGACAACAGCCCTGCATTATAATATAAATTAATAAAATGATTTTAAGATTCATGATAAAAAGCTATTGGAAGGTAACAATAATTGTAAGACATTTAAAGTTAGTGTTAGATGACGGTGAACGAAAAACGAAGCACATTATTTTACAATAAAAAAAATTATTAATTAATATATTAAATTCTCTCTCTCGCTCTCTCTCTCTCTCTATATATATAGATAGATAGATATATAGATATTACAATAATATGTAATATTAATATTAATAACAACAATAATAGTAATAATACTAATAATAATTTTATATATATTTATATATCACTCTGGGGTCACTCTGGTGAAGTGCCTTTCTTAAATATGTAGTTACTGTAGGTAGAATATTTCCTATTCTAAGACACAGCAGCTATTAATGAGCCAGTTAAAATAGCATATATTTCATCTTATGAAATCATATTTCATATGTCCTTAATTTTGTATTTTCACTGAAATTAATGGAAAATATTAGATGGAGGACCACTGCAACTCTATTTCTGGGTCTGCTACTCATTATGTACAAGATACATACTTTTTTACCAACCAGCAAGGCCATATTCTCACTCTTACCAAGCTTAGGAGTGAGAATGCGTATGTGTTTTTGTTGCACTTTTACAAATTTGTGTTTCTGCAATACCCACTCACGCAATATCACAGTGTGTTACTGCAGGCCATGCATTCATATATCATTAAAGGTGACGAAAATACCCAGTAAAGCGGGTCCTGCATGCTGCGCTCTCTCTGTCTCACCCTGTGTGTGCGGAGACCCTGCAAACACTGAAGTATGAAGTCACTCGCTCCACAGTCTCCTAGCAACTGTCGTCAGGGGCAACCCCTGCCTGGCTTTCCAGACGGCAAGCAGTGATGGCTGGATCTGCGCTTCTTCTTCGCTTCTCTCTCTGATTTTTTGTGTTAGTGGGGGCGGGAGACAGCAGGAAACAAGCGGGACAGCGCAGTCTGTCCGTCATCTCTGATCTCCGTCTCTCTCCCGCCTCCAGTGCCAGGGCAAACACACACACAAAAACACACACCCACAAACAAAAGAAGGACAGCCAGCCAGTGTCTGCTCTGTGTGACGTCCATTCATTCGACTAATGGCAAAACATTATTTTTCAGGCTGTTCTTCTCCTTTCAAAGACTTTCAATCCATCTCTGCTCAATCGGTTAACGTCATCACTATATTCACAACATTAGCAGATGCAGTCAGTTCTTACCCATCCTGTACGCACAAGAAGTGGTTCTTAATAGGTGGGTCGCGACACAAAAAAAGGAATTGGTTTGCAAAAAACAAACTGAATACAAATTAGAAAATTGAAGTATGTTATTGTGCATGACAGATTTTGAGCAAACATTATTGTTTATTAATTAATAAACAAAATGTATGTACATAATTATAATATTCTTATTTTACAAATTATATATTTCTTGTCATCTATATATTGTAGCATATATTATATATATATTATACTTTTGGCATCTTATGTTTAATTATAACGCATCTTTTTTTTTTTTACTAAAATACTTAATGTTGAAACAAACAAAATTAATTTTGATGTATTATAGATTTTTATATTATATTATATTATATAAAAGTAATACATATTATAAAGTAACATTATTATAAAATTTTTATTTTAAATGTGACTGATTTTTTGCCATAACGATATAATTTGGGCTTTTTGCAACTATCATAATTATACAAATTAATGCATTATTTTGTATATATTTATGTAATAAAACGGCTTTCTCTCACTCTCTAAACATTGATATTTTGCACAGATTAATCTAGATGTACGTTTGATTTATTAACAAAATTGTACATTTTTCTATTCAAACTTTTTGACATTTCACCAGTGTAGCATATAATTCAGGCGTTTGCACCTTATAACCAGATTTTCATATCTATAATTTTATGATATAATAAAAAAAATTAAAAGACTTACCAAACTCTATTATTTTAGAATTTTATTATTTATATTTATTATTTATATTTACAAAACAAGATTTTTTTCTATTGACCATTTGTGTCATGTCAACAACATAGCATATAATATGGACTTTTTGCACTTTGTGATCATATTAATACATTTTAATTTATAATTTTAAGGACAGCTGTTTACCTCAGGTCACTACAGCACCTCTTCAGTACTGTGTTCAATGTAAAATCTGCATCTTGAAAGAAAACCTCTCTATTAAACCACCAGAACAAACTGTGTGACTCATGTGGAGCAAGACACCTGATTCCTGTCCCCTGCAGTATTGAAACAGAGAGATTTTGCCCGAATGTACGAGTGAGAAGACAGAGCTTCCACATATCATGTTGTGTCGTTGAGTACCAAAGGATTCAATTAAAAGAAATCATTCCCTCCCATAACGAAGGGATTACTGTTATCCCCACAGAGTCAGTATTGCAATACATTTAAGGAGATAAAAGAGGACATAATGAAATATCACTCCCCTGATAGTCTCACATTACTTTCTATATTAGCAGAGGATTTTTATCCCTGGTCATCTACAGACTCAAAGTGCACTGCTATTTTAAGATTATGGTAATATTTAAAAAGCATGGTCTGGGTTCAGTACAAGTTAAGCTCTAAGCTAGAGATGCTGCTGATTAACACAGACAATGATTTGACTTTAATTAAGGCAAGAAATGGAATGCATGCAAAGCTTGAATATGAGGGCACAGAATTAAAATTAAGTTTCAATTTGAAATGATGAAACAACAGACAGACGGACACACAGATGCGAATGACAGAATAAACAAACATTACATAGAATGAAAGACAGATACAACGATAGATAGATAGATATTTGTCCTATAGAATTATAAGAGAGTAAAGCAGCAGTAATAGCCCTGTGCTGTGAATGAAGAGTCACCTATAGAATACCTGTAATATGTGTCTGGGCCGGAACTCAAAAGCCAGACCTAACTCATTTTTATGGGGCCATTTCTTGTCCTTTGAAAAAGAGATCTGTTGCCATAATTCGAAGCAGTAACACTTTCTTTCACATCTGCACTGCCATCGTAACTCAGTCCAGCATTACAGTGTCATTTAGCTTTGCACGGGCCACACAGGCATCTCAGGCCGGGAGATGGCATTACACACCACTGACATGTCATTTATACACACACAGGCTCTTGGACAACTCCCTAGAGACTGTACATATGTGTGTAGGTACGTAGTGATGTATTGTTTCTGACAGAGGGGGATTTCTCTAGAGAAATGCAGCAGTCAGTGTCACATACACTAAATACTCAGAATAAGACAGCAGAATACAGATGTTAAATTCTGGCGTCTGTGAATAGATTTTGTCATGGGAGCTCGCACATGCTCCCCTCTTGGATCCAGGGGTGCGAGAGACAGCGGCTTCGTCCTGCTTGGACCTCACTGAATGTGGAAGGAGACTCGGCCCGGCATCCTGTAGAATCCGGCCGGAAGCAGTAGGTCATGCGGGTACTTCCGGGGACATACTACTCGCCTCGCATACTGTTTTTTGCATACTATATTGTAGGGAAGTAAGTGATTTCGGGCGCAGCACAGGTTTCCTGAGGAGAGGCGCGCTCTGCCTTTAACAGCGGTGGTGATGAGGCTTTATACATCTCAGGTGTGCCCCATCATGCACAACCAGACCTGCTCGTTCCTGCGCCCCTCCTCTCTCACACACCCACTCCTGTCAGGAGCCCGGTGAAGGGAGGCGAACAAGGGACGGGGTGGCGCTGATAGCTAGGGGAGGCAGCTGACACGTCACACTATAAATAATGTCAATTATTTACAACAACTAAATATAATAAATCAAATGATTAAAACTGAAAAATAAAATAAAATAAAGACAATAATAAAAAATAAATAAATAATACATATTAATAAATAATATTTTTCATAGTTATGTATTCTTACTTGGTCTCATTTAAGCTCTGAGAGAAAGTGACTGTGGCCTCATGAGAAATAAAAAAGCAACCTCTGAGCATTAAATATTCCTCTAAAGCAGGTATGCAAATAGATTGACAAATTAATTATTCATCAGTTCAGTACATACAGTATAAAGTACATTATCCAGCCCTGCATCATTTCACACTGAATAGTGACTCAGAATAACGCTACTTGTTACCAAAATTATTATTTTAGGACTGTTTTAAGATGGTTGTATGCTATAAAAAAATTGCGTAGAATGAAAAATGGGTTTTGTTCACATTTTTTGCACCTCTCCCCCAGGGCGTGTTTAGAGATGAAGTGACCTTAAAAAAAACGAGCAAAAAAACAAGTCGTTTGGCCCTTTTGACCTTTCACCTTTGAGCTTGGGAAGAGGGATTTGGAATGATTTAAAACAAGCAGACAGATGGAAACACACACTCCCAAAACAAAACCACACACAAACAGGAACTTGAACAGTTTAAGTGCTACGAGCTGCAGCTTAATGATCTGTGATGGCCACATTTATTCATTTTAGAGTTTTCACAATGTGGCGTATTACAAAAACTCTGAAAATGCTCTTATATGCTAAAGTGACGACATTACAAGCATGCATCATTAAGGAAATCGAGAAAGGCATGAAGACAGTAGGAAATGTCACATGACCCAAAAACAGATGTAATAAGCATCACTTCTCTGTTTATCATAAGCATATCTCACCCAACACTCACATGTGCAGAGGTTTACACACAAACTCCCACAGGTAACTGACAACAAGTTGTCAAACAAGCATCTGGTCACAAAATTGGTACAATCATCAAGGGACATACACACACGCCTCACACTCCTGAGCTCGATTTCTCATTTTAGCTGAGCAGGAAAAGACATGCAGCATGGAGGGAACGGAGATGGTAACATCTGTCAGGATTGGGGAGCCATCTAGTGGGACTTGGTTAATTAATTTGGCTCATTCTGAGGGTTTGTCTGGGCTTGGTTCATTTGCATCAGCAATTGTTTCATTTAAATAATATTGTCCCTGTTCTGGATTGAAATAAATGGATTCATTAAGCTAATGACCACTAACCAGCTGCACGTTACTCATATACTGCACAACACAAGGGCTATAAGAAATGCAAATGCTTGTCTTCAGCAATGAAATATTTATACATAGTAAATATTTAAAAACATTATGTATGATTATATTATATATAAATATATAAACTAATATGTATATTCAATTATTAATTTAGTATGTTAAATATTTAGATGTTAAACATACATATATATATTTATATAGAGAGAGAGAGAGAGAGAGAGAGAGATAAATAAATAGATAGATAGAAATTGTAAATAGATAGATAAATTATTATTGTATGTTAAAGTATTAAATATTAGATAGTGTGTTAAAGTAATATACTAAATGTATATAAAATATGAATTTAAAGAAATCGTTCACCCAAAAAATGAAAATTCTGTCATCATTTACTCACCTTTGAGTAGTTCCAAACCCGTATGAATTTCTTTGCTCTTCCAAACACAAAGGAAGATATTTGGAATTAAGTTTGTAACCAGGTTGTTTGGTCAATTGTTTGTGATTTTTGATAAATCCTAATAATCCAAATAACTTTCTAATTGTTCTATATGCATTATGGATAATACGACAATATGAATGCAGCCTCCCATCATCTTTCTCAAACTCACAGGATGCATGTTTTATCATTGAGCTCCCTCTAGTGGAGACATTCATCCCGTCAGACTTTTAGAAAGCACTTGTAATGGTACTCTCACAAACTGAAAGCTCAGTCTACACACAATCTTGTTGAGCTTAATGTCTTTAAGGACAGGACATTTTCACTGCGGAGGAGAATTATTTGCCATATTGTCTTGTTATTCAGATGTTGAGATTATGGGACTACAAAAGGCCATATAAATCAGTGGAGACAAAGGTGAAGCCTACTGGTCTTCTCTACATATTTACAGAAGCAGAGAAGTTTGGGATATCATGAAGGTGATTAAATGATAGAATGATCACTTTAAAGCTCTCAAGATGCACTCTGGATCTTAAAATGGATCCAGAGATTTTACACAAACATGCAGAGTTTACTTTCACGCCAACTGTCATTTTCAAGCAAAAGGGTAGATACTAAATACTAGCGCACTTTAAAATGGCATATATCTTTTTCAGGATGCCAAACAAGCCATCAGAACAGCTGTCTAAAAACATGAGCCATGGTACTGCAATCATTTTTTATATTCTGTACATTCTCTTCCATCTGTCAGAAAATCTTTATTCTTTCCAAAGTTCTGACTGTCAGATACTGGACTGTCAATCATAATTTCAGTGTGAATCATAGACAGATCTGCTGTTGAAGCTATGCGTGTATATTATGCATTCACTTCCAGCGCTGCTTCACTAGGACGGTGTCAGATGCAGCTCATTTTGACTGACATAAAACCCCCAATCATGCACGCACATCCCTAAATACCTCCCACTCCATGCAAACCCTCCAGAGTCACATGACAGTTCATCCCACCCATACCCCGATATTTCAAATTCCATCAGATAACACCAAATGCAATATTTTCACACTGAGACATATAAACAAGTGGAAATGTCAGGCATCAAATGCATTGTGCTTAACTAATGTATTCTTTGTAATCATCTCTTCTGCACTGTGTTATGCACAGATACGCAAGAAAAGCAGATAAAGAAAGAACCTAATCTGTAATATGACATGCAGGTGGATAATTCAATTTGTAGCATTTCATTTGCGGTATTAGGATGTGTTCTCTGTATAGACACCCAATTTAAACGTAACATGATTTGGTCGGCTTTCCCTCGGTACCGCAGCGTGGGTTTCAGTCACTGACATCTGTTGGGTCTGTGAGGCAGATGGTTTGATGCACACACACAGAGGCATGGCATTCTCCTCACTAATGCTAGTCTCCCGCTGCTGGAGCAGAACCCCGCCGGCATAGCTATACTGTAAGAGTGCATACTTCCACAAACTTTAAGAAAGCAAACTGCAAATGGCTGCATTCTGACATTTTTTTTTCTCTGACAAGTGGATGGTTCTGGACCATAATAAGCTGCAATGTAACTGGTAGGGTTAAATAAAAAAATACAAATAATGATTGAATTGCTATATATATTCACTGCTCAAAAAATAAAGGGAACGCTTAAACAACACAATGTAACTCCAAGTCAATCACACTTTTGTGAAATCAAACTGCCCACTTAGGAAGCAACACTGATTGACAATCAATTTCACATCCTGTTGTGCAAATGGAACAGACATCAGGTGGAAATTATAGGTACCGAGATGAGATCCTCAGACCCCTTGTGAGACCATATGCCGGTGCGGTTGGCCTTGGGTTCCCCCTAATGCAAGACAATGCTAGACCTCATGTGGCTGGAGTGTGTCAGAGACGAAGGCATTGATGCTATGGACTGGCCGCCCGTTCCAATTGAGCACATCTGGGACATCATGTCTTGCTCCCACCAACGTCACGCTGCACCACAGACTGTCCAAGAGTTGGTGGATGATTTGGTCCAGGTCTGGGTGGAAATCCCTCAAGAGACCATCCTCCACCTCATCAGGAGCATGCCCAGGCGTTGTAGAGAGGGTCATACAGGCACATGGAAGGCCACACACACTACTGAGCCTCGTTTGACTTGTTTTAAGGACATTACATCGACGTTGGATCAGCCTGTAGTGTGTTTTTCTACTTCAATTTTGAGTGTGACTTCAATTCCAGACCTCCATGGGTTAATAAATTTTATTTCCATTAATCATTGTTGTGTGATTTCAACTATGCACATTCAACTATGCAAAGAACAAAGTATTTAATAAGAATATTTCCTTCATTCAGATCTAGGATGTGTTATTTTAGTGTTCCCTTTATTATTTTTTGAGCAGTGTATATATGTATATATGTATGTATCATTAGTAACACAGAAGTTTGATCAAATAATAGCTGCATGAATTATAATAATTAAAAATAATAAATAATAAAATACCCTCTTTTGTCTAAAGTCGTTTGGGGTGCATCATACCTTCAAAAGTTTTCAAAGAAAAAATAAGCACAATTTTTCGAACTAAATCACCGTCCACAAACACATCATTAACTGACAGACACAAAAACTTCAATTTATATATTATTAGTATATATTTCAACAAAAAAAAATTGTAAATTCGATTAAAATATTACATGAACCATTCCAACGAATATCCAATACAAAATTAATTCAAAGATCACCATTATTTAATCACAAACAATTAGATATTTAACCTCCCAAACTGTTTAGATGATAAAGTCAAGAGGAAAACTGGCAAATAATCAAATTACTCTTTATTACCCTTGAAGCAAAAGACTAAACTACACTAGCATACAATTAGACAAGTGTATTGTATACATCGACATAGCAAATAAGATTGAGGTCCTTTCCAATCTTAATCGTACTGAATTCAATTGCTTCACATAGTTTTTGCATAGCTTTTTTCCAGGTTAAGAAAACCAAGCCAATTACATGACTACATTTAACATGTGATGTGAACGCTTGCGGTCCGAATCGATTACTCTTCATGTCAGAGGGCTCAGGCAAAACGTGTCGGATATATTTTAGAGTGTGGGAGTTTCAAAGTCTGTCTCTGAAAATATCCAACTCACTCGCCCACCTCGAATCCCCCTGGGTTTGTTTCTGTGTGTGTATTCATGTGTAGGCAGCCTAGTGGGTGTCTGGAATAGACTGAGGCTGTTTACTGATTAAAATGAATTTTTCTTTTCTTTCAAATTCACACACTTGCGAATCACACACAATATTACAGAGCCCACTTTACTATCACGCACAGTCGCACACATACACATTGCATTTCGCTCCATTGTCTGTGCATCTTTCTGTCAGAGCTGATTATGGGTTGTCAGCATCTGAAAGGAGACCAGACGAACGTAGAAAAAAAAAACCCAAAGACCTTCAGTGCCACAATGTATCTTTGCATCTGTGTGTGTGTGTGTGTTGCATGTCTTGTAAAGATCATATCTCATTATACAGGTTTTAATTGGCCCCTCATCATGAGACCATCTCTGTGTGCCAGGCTAAAGTGAGAACATGTCACACATACACGACGAGACACAGAAATACCGTGACGATATTAATATGTATAGGATTAGCCATAGAAAATGTGCACGCAAACACCAGAAGTGCTCCATTAATTCATGAGGATCGAGTCATTCAAAAAACGTCAAAGATACTCCCACGGGATTTAACTAACCGGCTACAGTCAGACTGTTTCCAGCTCAATGAAAAAACATGCATCCTGTGAGTTTGAGAAAGACGATGGGATGCTGCATTCAATGCATATAGATTTAATAAAAAAGTATTTGGATTTTTAGGATTTATCTAAAATCTTGGCATGGTGTGAAAAAGGTGCTTTGTTAGTCGGCACGGGTTTCATCAAGTCCTAAATGGTCTTAAAGTAATAGTTCACCCGAAAATGAAAAATCTGTCATCATTTACTCACCCTCGAGTAATTGAAAACCTGTAAGAATTTCTTTGTTCTGCTGAACACAAAGGAAAATATTTGAAAAAAAAAGTCTGTAACCAGTTTTGGGTCACCATTGACTTCAATAGTATTTTTTTCCCTACTATGGAAGTCAGTAGTGTCCCAAAACAGCCCGGTTACAAACTTCTTTCAAAATATCTTCCTTTGTTTTCGGCAGAAGATGACCGAATTTTCATTTAAGGGTTCCTTTAACATTATTTAATAACATTAGTTAACATGAACAAACAATAAGAATGAACAATATTTCTAAAGCATGTATTCATTTTAATTAATGCTAATTCCAGCATTTACTAATGCATTATTAAAATCACAAGTTGTTTGTTAAATCATTTTAACAAAGATCAATAAATACTGTACTGAATGTATTGTTCATTGTTTATGCTAGTTAATACAGTTAACAAATGACACACTCTAAAGTGTTTCCATACATATATATATATATATATATATATATACACACGCACACACACTGTAAATGCTGATTTGACTATACTAAGGATCAATGCCAAACAGTTGATTATCCATGGTAAAAATTGGACAATTCAGTTTTTTCTTGCTTTTCTAAAACCGTGGCCACATCAATATAATAAAAAAATTACAATACATTACATATTTTTCATATATTAAACTATAATCACAATTGATTAGTAACATAGCTCATTAGACCCTGTAGATTAATACATTTAATACTTCAGTTGTGCAGTTTCTGTCCCTTTGCTTTCTTTTTGTATCTTTAAGTCAAAATATATATAGTCAATAAAACATGTTTGCTATTATTTCTTCCTGACTGTCCTAAAAATTGTGACTCAAATTCTGGAAAAGGAAAAGTTCAAGGCTGTCTGACCAGAATGTATTATTCTACTACCACCTCATCCATTATAATAATACCCTATAAATAAACCCCAGTCCTGTTCGGATGATCTGGTCCGATCTTTCTCTAGGTCAGCGCTGTGACTCATGGACATTAACCTTTCCCTTCATCTCAGATGCATTTTTCTCCTCTATTGCTCTTTGTCACACACCCTGGGATATCTTCTCAGCATTAGCAAAGGAGACAACAAAACAAATATTATAAATAAAATTCAACTTGATTTTAGTTTGTAGTGTGTTATATATGAACATACAAATACGTTTTTGGTGGTTTTTGCTGATGTAGTGTAAATTAAACCGTGTTCTTAAAGGGGTCATCCGGTGCACTTTTACAAGCTGTTTGGACTGAAATGTGTGTTGGGAGTGTGTGTACACAACCACCCTACAGTGATAGAGTTCCACAGGTAGTTTTCCTTTTATTTAATAAAAATAAGTAGCCCCTTCTGAACTCAAGCCATTCTCAAATGCATGTCGGTGTGGCGTTACACAGACAGAGGCCACTCCCACAATAGTTGATTGACAGCAGCGTGTCACACAGACTGAACTGGTGTCTTACCTCAGACCCGTCCTGAGTGAGACGTCATCAGACCGAGACGCAGAGACAAGCAAGAATCCTAAGAGCTTGAGGTGTTTTGTTGTTGAATGTATTAATAAACAGAGCAGTAGTCATTTACTCCAGACATCTGAGTGACTGAAGGCCCCCTAGATCGACCGGAATGCGTTTATGTTCACGAGAATCATTTATGATCCAGCCTCACCTGCAGAAGCAGTGAGTATAATGTCTTTTAATGAATCTTTGCAAATCACCTTTCCTAATAATGTGCTAATTAGAAAGTTTCATGAATAATGCTAAAAAAAGATCCTCTAAAAGAGGGGCGGGGTCAGCGGAGCTCGTGAAGATTTAAAGGGGAAGTACACAGAACAGTGTGATTTCAAAAGAGCTGTTTATGACAGGATAAAATTTGCATTTTTAAAACTATCTTTGAGAAATTTTAAAACAAACTATATTACAAACTTCCCATTAAGACCCTAAATAATCATATTAGCTTGTGGAAAACTGGGTTGGTATGACCCCTTTAAGGCCCAAAATAGGTGTAAAATTAAATGAAACTTGAATATAAATTTGCACTGGATGAAAATCCACAGAGATGAGCCTTTGCTTCATTTCAGAAAACCACCAAACACACACACTTCCATTGATGTTGTTCCTTCTGCTGCTTCTATTCAGAGCTGTTTGCCATTGAAAAGAGTGGGAAGAGTGTGAATGCTCCACTAACCTGTGTCCTTTACACCAAGCGCTCAGATTTGTATTTATGTTCATAACTTAAAGAGGAAAGCACCCGGAAAGAGTCCAGAGGTCTTCCTACTCCAGAGCTCTGAACTGCTTCTATGCTTAACCATGTGTTAAATACGCATCTGGTTTGAAAGACACACACAATCTGCTACACACAAATATGCATAAACACATACAGTCTGCTCCTGAGGATCAGAAGAAAAGCCCAGTTTAAGGCTCTGATCGGGGAAGATGAGGTGAGATGGATCCACACCGTAGGACAAAAACCAGTGCTGTGTTGTTGTTTTTTGCACAGTTGGTGTGAACGCTCAAAGACTCGCCGGCAGATGGGATTTATAATTATCTGAGGCTCTCAAACGTTTGGGGGTCCAGGATTTTTACAAACACTTATGGATGCAGACACACTCTGGCACATGTGAATACACACACAACATAAAACGAATAAGGTGTGATAAAACTGCAGTGGAATAGCGTCTACACAACCTAATCCACATTTACACAGCAATAGAATCCACGTTTTTGGAAGGAATCTGAATAAAACATGCGGCTGAGAGCTGTGCTATTGCTTTTCTAAGCGACTGGATTTAGGATTTTTTACCTGGAGCACAAAAAATCCCTGAGGTTTTCACTGAAAAAGGGAATTGAGCCATATCTTAGAGACTAGAACATCATATTCTGGGTTGGCATCCAACTATTTTTCTGCAAATTGTGATTTTTTTAATGGAAACTGCTTGATGGGTGCATTAAAATGTATGCGTTACGCTAAGGTGAATTTTCTGGAGTTATGCAAGGAATAATAATAGTGCTGAAAGCTATTTTCCACTAGTGAAAAACATTTCACATTTAATTTTAAAAATGTCAAGGGTTAAACATTTGGGCGCTGACAAGTAGTTGACAGCTTTCTTTTAATTAATCCAATAATAAATAAATAAATAAGGGTAGAAGTGTTTAACCCACAGCTGCTTCGAACGGTTTTGAGCACTGGCAGCATTTATTATGCGAGCTATTGCACTCTTTCTGTGAATCTCCTGGCAGCATTTAATAACACTATATACAAATAGTTCAGTATGGCAAGTGTAACTCTCTCAATGAAGGAGGTCATTCAGCTGCTCCAGTGACACACAACACAGGTGGGCTCCTCCAATATAATGAGCAGAAGAATGCTGATGGAAATCTGCAATATATATAGCCTTGCCCTCAGTTAAATTTTCATAAATGTGCTAAAGAAAATTCAAGCAGTGAGCAATTAACTAAAGTCTTTTCTAAGAACTTGACACAGAATTGACAATATTTAAGTAAATTAACAAATAAACAAGAATAAGGGAAAAAATCAATACAATGTCAAATAAATACAAACATGATTCTATTGTTTTGGAATAGTTTTCTATACTCATTATAACAACAACAATAATAACATATCAACTAAATACAGATGTCTATCATTTGAATAAAATACAATTTTAACAAAATGAATATAAATACAATATTTTCAGTAAAGCTTTTTTCTCACTAAGGTATGTCACTTTTGTCACGAAGAAAACCCTTCATTAATGTTATGAATAATTAATTCTATTCTTATATATTAGTATACATTTTATATAAACATTTTATATATATATATATATATATATATATATATATATACAGTAAGGCAAAAAAGTATTTAGTCAGCCACCAATTGTACAAGTTCTCCCACTTAAAAAGATGAGAGAGGCCTGTAATTTTCATCATAGGTACTGTATACATCAACTAGTAACACACCGTGCCACCAGGGACTCAAATCCTGCAGTGCCAGAAGTGTCCCCCTGCTTAAGCCAGTACATGTCCAGACTGTCTGAAGTTTGAAGTTTGCTAGCTATATATATATATGCTGTTTATCTTTAATAAATAATCAAATATTATGTAAACATTACAGTACATATTTGCAATATCTGCAATTTTTCATTCCTAAAAAAATCGCTTCTTATTAAATTTGCTTTCCCGTGTACATTTGACAAAGAAATAAATGCTTCATACATTCCAGCAACATAGAGGAGACACACTCTATTCATTCCTCTTTTCTTTGTCACGTTAACTCACTCTCTCCCCTCCTGCACACAAACACAGCAGGACAGGACAAAGCGCTGCATGAAGTGAGAGGTTGAGCTCCGCAGTGCAGGGAGGAAATCTATAAGGTGTATAAATAGAGACTCAGAGGAAACAGCACCCCATTGATCATCTCAATTACGGACAGTGATATTTAATCCACAGTCTCTGCTGCTTTATACACACAGATTAATATTGATCATTGCTCAGAGATCAACACATACCGCTGGCCGCTGGTGATCCTGCAGCAATATCATAACCTCTGTCTTATTGTTTAAGCTGCACATCCTGAAAGAATTTGCTCGTGGGATATGAGCTGACGACTCAATAGTGAGACTGGCAGTTTTATTACAGGGGCGAATTCATTAATTATATTCACACTTTATAAATTTTAATAAGGAGGAAGTTTTATTTGGTTCACAGCAGCATGAGGTCTCGCCAGCAGTCTTGTAACCCTGTGTGTGTGTAGAAGGGAGGTATACTTCTCAATAGTGGTATTAATCATCCTCTCTCTCGCTCTCTTTCCTTCCACTTAGACCTTCTACTACATGATGTCATTCTGCAGAATATCAAGTAATACACACACACACAGACCCACAGGACTCTCAGACTACACCGTAAGCATGTGCAATTGCTGGCTTAAGCATATTTTTCCACTTGATCTGAAACCTAAAAATGTACTTTCATGTTTGTTGAACTTCCAAGATTTTTTTGGTTTCAAATGTTAAATGTTTTGTTCTAATTATTCCAATTCAAACTATGCAGAGCTGCAGTCCTCTCTAAAAAATCAGGTGTAATGTGCAATGATTCAGTCATACTTCAAGGGATAATTCACCAAAAAATGTGTCATTATTTTTCCATAAATTATTGTTTTCCACAGGAAATAAAGTCTTTGTGTTTAAGAAGCACTGTAAAAGTGGTCCATATTATTATTTTAGTATGTATTGCTGTATTTATTGAGATTGTGAATTAACTTTTATTTTTATATTTATTTATATAGTTTTTATTTTAATTTAAGTTTGAGTTCTTTTCATATTTTCATTATTTTTATTAAATTGTTTAGTTATTTTAGTCATTTTAGTACTTAAGCCAAAACTAAACTATTTCAGTTAGTTACCAAGGAAATAAAAAAACAAAAGTGTACATTATTTATCTAATATTTATATTTGTTTCAGCTAATGATTTGTGAATTTTACTCAAAGACTTTTAAAGCCATAATATTTTTGACTAAGGTAATTGTAACACAATTAACATTTTTTAGCTGAAAATGGAATTATACATTTACATTATATTAAATTATGATATTTAAATTACATATTTAAATACAAGTTACTTAGATATTACAATAAAATAATTTTTAGTTAACTGACAAATCATTTTATGGTATAGATAGAGCAAACCTCATCTGACCAACAGGATTGTACTTACTATACCCTCCCTCTCCTCTCTTGGTGAAGTACAGAGTGATGGATGTCCTGTTGGAGAGGTGTTGTGCTCCACTGACCTCAATATATCAGATATGTATGAACACGCACACATATACACACACACTCACATACACACGGGGCTGACATCATCGATAAAGCCAAACAACGGAAGGCCAGCGCCGTAATAAGCTCTAACGTGATTAAAAGTGAATGTAGCAGAGACATCTGGTGTGTATGTGCAGCTCTGAACTCGCATGTGTGCATCCCAAACCTAATTTTTTCATTCATGTCCCGTATGCAGGCGGTTTAATGAGGTTAGTGCGGATTCAAGGGCTGTTCTGTAAAAGTGAGGGAGAGATGATCCATTCCTCTCCATTAGCTCAGTGTGTGAACAGACTGCCTACTGCTAAAATGAAGACGCGGCGCTCTGTGCTGCTTTAATCAAGGGAAGATTACATTTAATGTACTGTGTGTAATGTACAACTGACCTAAGGTGCAGGTGACATCATCAGGCAAACGTAAGTAAAAGTGAATTCATGTAAAAATGCTATGTATTATATTAAAGTCAACATGACACACTGTTTACAATTTTTAGTAAAACAGGATATTCAATGAGAAAAAAGCAGTTAGGGATTTGATTTAAAGTAACAGCAATAGACTGGATTATGAAAAGTGTGCATTACATTTCAAAAAGAGAGATGAATGGTGGAAAGGGAGAGGTTGTAAAATTAGAGGGACTCATGATGTCAGCAAAAAAGCAAATTCATTTTCGGAAGAGGTTAAGAAACTTTTTTTCTAGGTAATTTTAGGTTTTCTTAAGTCACATTTCCATATATAGTTTTAAGTAACTATAAAATATTTTTATTGCTATTATTATTCAATTACATATTTTTAAATTAAACATTAATATAAAAAATAGACTTTATTAAAATATGTTTTAATAAAAACGTTAATATATAATTTGATTAAAAAGAAAAAAGTTAAATTACAATACTATACACTTTTTCATTTTAAAATATGAAACCATCCAGCTTTTATTTTGTCAGATTGTTGGCTAATAAATATGTGTGCAGCCTGTTGTGAAATACTGTACTGTGTTCAGTTACACATGTGCAGATTATGATATGGTGTTTTAGTGTCTTAGAATGACTATATTCAAGTCTCTTCATGAGCTGCACGTGTGTAAATGAACACAGTATCACACTTAACTCTGAAACCTGCACTGAATATATTTAATGTGATATTAAATCACATTACACAATCGCATTAAGCCATATTTTGTTAGCATGTTGACTTTGCTACGATTAAGAAAAATGACATGAACATCTGCCTCTCGGTTACTAAAGCAGCAACACTTTGGCAAAACTTTAGTAAGACCTTGAGCTTTGTTCCACTGTTGCTCTAAAGATGATTTTTGAATAAAAATAACTCCAAACTAATCAGAATATGCAGTTTTCCCCAAGCATATTTTATTTACTTGCCACTAAGTGTCTCATTTAGTGACTAGATCTTCCTCAAAGTGCCACATTCTAAAAACCTTAAAATCAACTTTGTTTCCAAGTAGACTGATACAAAACCTAGTCAACCAGTCAGAATCAGAGCTGGTGAGTTCATCCAGCTCTGGGCATTGTTGTGTTCTCTGAACGGGCTGTAGGCGGTCTGTGGGTGTGCTGTCTGAGACTAGCTTTACACCTTCAGAAAATGACGAAGAATGTCTCCAAAGCAAGGGTGTCCTTCACACTTGCAGAGACTCTTTGAGGTAGTGTAATGTTATAAAGAAGCTGACACACTTTCCCCCGGCATCAGTGGTTGTTTTATAAGTGAGCCTCTTGTAGAAATGTTTCAGAGAAGGATGGTGTCTCTCCAGTGCCGCATTAAAGCCGACAAGACAGAAAAAAAGCTTATAAAATGATAAACACAGAAGATAAAAAATTAATTCTCACTCATCCTAACAGCTCCCTACAGACTTCATAATGGCTTCTCTCACAAGAGTCTCATCAGCCAGCTCTCAAACCCTCACTGTCCAAACACCTGAGCAGGTACAGCATTTACTATGGACTCTATTCTGTAGCTTCTGCCAAAAACTTAGTTAGTATACAAAAAAACTTAACTAAAAGCAACATATAACAGTTTTGACAGAAACATTAATCAGTTTTTAATGTGCAATAATAAAAATACAACTCTAGAGCACCAAATCAGCATATTAGAATGATTTCTGAAGAATCACCTGACACTGGAGTAATCTTTCAAAAACAAGCAAAATAACATTTTAATGTCATAATTCATAGTGGCGTTCGTTTAACACTGGTGTGTGTTTTTCACTACGCATATGAAATGTTTTCACTGGCAGATTTTGCTTATCTCATCATTTTTGCCACTGCACTCCTGGGCCAAATATGCAAAATGCAATTCAGGGCCAAGAAGCTGTCTGGTTTCATGCAAAAAAAAATTCCTTTCAAAGGGTGAAATACACCCGGCCGGCACTCTCCATTGGACAGCAACAAACTCTTTGCTGTAATTTGGTATGCAGCTGATCTTTAAGGACAGAAGGCTAGAGGAAAAGAAAGAATGAGAATGAGAAAAAGATTTTGACTCTAATCTCCTTAACCTTTGTGTACTGTTCTGCAGCGACTGTCAGAGCCAATACAATAACACCATATGCAACCGCACTAAGAACTTCTGTGTTCCCCATGAAACGTTTGCAAAATTAGCATACCGTAAAAGGCGAGATTCAGTTAAACTTAAGAATAATTCATAAACAAAATAAAGCTAGTTTTAGCTAAAAAAGTGTGCTAAACATGCCGTAGCTATAGACAAAATCAAAGGAATAGTTTACCAAAAAAGTCTAAATGTCCACAAAATAACACTGAACAAAATATAAAACCATGAAACCATTTCTTTTGGGCAAAATACCATAAAAATAGCTTTCTCCAGAGAAAAAGTCCGTCCCCTGCTGTTCTCCACCAACATACTTGTTTAGGATGGTTTTGGGCTGTTTTAATTTGATCTGTCCATATTTTCCTTTTTGAGAGAACTTTCCCTTTAAGTGTTTTGAGACATTTAACCAGTACTGATAAAACTACTATTCATTCACCAGCACTCTAATTACCTTAATTGTCCCTAATCCTTTATGCTAATTCGTTACTCCTTTCATTCAATCACATTTAAACTCTGCTATGCTTTTATCAAGCCTGATTCACAGCTCAAGCTACACATTTTATCAGCTCATCCATGCATCAGACTCAAACCCATGATCTTGGGAGTTGCTAAAACCATGCACTACTGTTTAAGCTACAGGAGCGCTAGACAAACGACACAAACAGCCAATACCAGAATGCATTTTAACGCCACTATCTGCAGTCGTAATGAGATTCTGATGGTCGCAGAGCTGCAGTGAACATCCCAGAGGATCTCAGACAGATAAGGCTATTGATCTAGACGGAAATAGTACGGAGCAAGAGATACGGGTTGATGATGGAGCACAGTGCACACAGATGCCACTTCTGTGCACATGCAGTTCCCATAAGGACCACAATTTCCCAGAATGAAAGCTTGCATTGATGAGCTAATACCCTGCGCTGGTAATAACACGATATGACAGCAGGATACTGAAACTAATAAAGTATTCAAAGAGACAAGTGTGATGAGAGATTGTAGCAGACACTATAAAAGTGTGTTAACAATAAATAAAATATTTTGCCAAAGCAGAAGATCTGAGACTGTTAAGCTAGCATCTTCCGTCACAGACAGTTTGTGTGAAATTATTTAGTTTGATGCTGGCAAGATGGCTAAGGAGGAGCTGATAGGTGGGGTCGTATACAATTGTTGTAACCATGGCAGTGGAACAGATGGGTCGGGACAGGAACCGCATGCGGTGTGGGGCGGGAGGGCGTGTCATGGGAATCATCAGACATGACAGGTGTCATAAATCCATTAAATCTGTATTATCATCATTATGCAGGTGAAGAGTTAAGTGCTATTACTATTGATATTAAATTGTAAAAGACAAACATATTCTAATTAAATGCTTACGTATTCCAAAAAAATTATTTTCAACAAGGATGCATTGAATTAAGTGTATAAAATTGTCAAAAGTGACAGCAAAAATGTTACAAAATACTGATTTCCTAAGAATGCTAGTTATTCCATTGGATTAAAAACTGACTGATTATCTCAAAAAGTGTACAACTACCCACAAAAAAACTGATTATTTTTTATTTTTTTCTGGATTAAAAAAAAAAATTGTGATATACTTGTGGTGTTACCAGTCAACAAAATGGCTAGACAAATTATATAGATTATATCTGATCCAATGCATCTCAGTTTTTGAGAATAAAACGATACACAAAACAAGTGTTCTTTTTTCCAAAAAAAGTTCAGATCAATCAATTCCAAAAAGTAATACAAAAAAATGTGCTAACTGAAAGAAAACATGAAAAGAAAAAGAATAAAATAATGTAGCATAATGAGAGATTTACAAGCAATTGTTTAAAAGGGTGTACATTTCTGAGCAGGAATTAGATCATTTTTTGCACACTACAAGAGCTATTCAATCCCATGACGTACGGAAATTATAAATGACTATCAAAAACAACAATAAAAATCCAGTATACTCTGATCATGTGCAACATTCCACCAGATATGCTGAGAAAAACAGCTAAAGATGTTCAGTTTTACTATTTATGAATGCTACGGTGTGACTTTAGTCCCCTGATACATGCAAATCATAAACAGTGAAAAAAGGAGCCAGTTTTCTGCTCATACTGTGCGCATAATTTTCAGCATCCCCCCAGATCGACCGATAACTTTGATCATATTTTACCGTCTAGGTTTTTGTGCTTCAAAAGAAAACGCTGTGTGTTGTGATGTCACCATGACATTGAACCATGTCTGAGCGTCTCGGAGAAATGCAGGAGATGAATGAAAATATGAAGTGCTCACTGCTTTTATTGGAAGACTAATGAAAGCAAGAGGAACGAGGGCCCTTCATCAGCCAGGCTGGCAGCCATTTACCCACAGATGTCCCCCTCAGAGAGAGAGAGAGAGAATGACACATCCACAGTGTTTCCCATGGATTCCTGCTTGTGTTTTATTGTGGTTTGTTGCTTCTTACAAATGTCAAGCATCTTAATTAATGTCCTGACTGAAATATTAATGCTCGCTGCAGATACATCATTAAAATTCATCCAAAGGCAGTCCAAATTCATGTTAATATTTCACGTGTTACCACAGATTTAACACAATAAAATGTGTTCTTGAGTGTGCACTCTGGTGTTATAAAAACATACAGCCGCTGTGGCTGTTTAATGAATAAAATTATACAAAGGAAATGCAATCATCACTGCCTAAAAACAAGGAAAGATGAAGTGCCCTTAGGAATACTCAACATGTTAAGCTATCTATATTTGGAATGGGATGTATATGCGAACGCATGTGTGAATGTTTGTGTGTGCGTGTGTGAATCATTTGACCGTCCTGGGAAAAATTCTGTATTATAATAAACAGAGAGAAAGAGAATGTGACAAGCACAAGGAAAACTTAAGATATACATATATACGGTTTATCCATACGTATTACTTCCCACAAAGATGGATTAATAGAAAAGATGGATAGACAGAAAAATGAACAATAGTTAGAATGACAGACAGGCAGAATGATAGATACTTAACTAATAAAAAAACACAAACAGATGGATGGATGGAACATCAGAATGATACACCGATAGACAGAAGAACAGGTAGAATGGGTAGAATGATAGATAGATAGATAGATAGATAGATAGATAGATAGAATGACAGCTAGCTAATTAGATAGATAAATAGAACGATAG
>JAUYWG010000055.1:17266819-17282354 GCA_034779775.1 Enteromius afrohamiltoni | reverse complement strand
GTGGTCTCGTTATCTCTTACCAGGTGTTCTCCAAACGCTTCAGACATTACAGGAGAAAACTTAGAGTTGTTATCTTGAGAAAAGGATGTAGCAATAATTGGGTGCCAATAATTGTGGCCAACATGTATTGAAGAAAAACATTTCATCATGAGTTTCTCTCCCCATTTTTAATTGTTTTATTTCAATGATAGGTTAGAATTTTGCAAATTGTTTGAATGAAATATCAAAAGGATAAACAATGCAGATTATTTTCACATTCACCTTTTCTCAGATTTACCAAGGGTGTCAATATTAGTGGAGGACACTGTATTATAAGACCTTTGCTTTGTGCAGTCTATGCTGTATTGTCAATAAAATAATTAAAAATAATTAAAAGTAATGCACACTACCATTGAAGTTTGAAGTCAGTAAGATGTTTGAAATATTATATACAGTACAAGCAGTAATACTGTAAAATAATATCACAATTTAAAATAATTGTTTTCTATTTTACTATATTGGAAATGTAATTTATTCCTGTGATAATAAAGCTGATGAAGCATCATTACTCCAGTCTTCAGTGTCACGTGATCCTTCAGAAAGCATTCTTATATTTTGAATTGCTGCTCATATTATTATGAATGTTAAAAACTGTTTCATATTTTTGGAAACCATGATACATTCTTGTCAGGATTCTGTGTTAAATATAACAATTCAACAATTCAAAAAAAGAAATCTTTTGTAGCATTATTAATGTATTTACCGTCACGTTTGATCAATTTTATGCATCCTAGCTAAATAAAAATATCAATGTCTTTAAAAAAGACATCCTTCTGACCCTAAAATTTTGGAAAAAATAGGGCATATGCATCTCCTTTAATAAAGATTGCATGTTTAAAAATCATGAGCTAAACGGGCCACTTACTGGGGTAGTACAGGTAAGAGCTATCCTGTTGAAGACCGCTGGGAACGGTCCGTCTTTTCACCTCCATCTCTCCTCTCAGTGGGGGTTTTAAATGTCAGAAGAAGAAAAGATCTAAAGTCACAACCGGAAGAGGGCAAAGGCCAATCTTGATACGCTTGAAGTCAAATCCTCTTGCAGTTTTAAACTGTCTGGAAAATAAACAAGATGTGTCATATACAGGATTGGAAAAGGTCTAATTTACATAAACGATTCAGCTCCTATAAATGAGTTTTGGCATCTGATATCACCGTTTAGACTACAGCTACAGTCACCAAATACACTTCAGATTTACAAAGTATTTTAAGTGAACAAATAAATAATATAGCATAATGCACATCAGCTGTTTGTAAAACAATTTGCATATGTATATATAACATTTTCTGTGACACATAGGACTTGCTCTGCAACAAATCCAATAAATAACTTCCATTCAACTATATACTTAAATTAAATTAAATCAAGTGAAACCTGCTGAGAATATAAAGTATCTCTTGGGATCTGTGAAGACTACAAGTGGGAGGAAAATCAATACTGTCTAGTACTGCAATAAGATTTTATCACGATACCAAATCAATGCACAGACGCCAGGTATCGATTTCAATTATTATTTTTGTTTTGCAATTTATTTATTTATTTTTGTGTGTGTCATTAACATAATGCAAAGCTCTAAGATATGCCAAATAGATAGGTGAATCGTCTCATGTGTTGCCAAATGCGTCATACTCCAGTCAAAAATAAAAAAACTCATTAATGGAAATTCAAATATATATATATATATATATAATGCATTGCACAGTATTGCTATAAAATACATTCTATTTATCATAATGTTCTCACAAGCTATTGAGTGTCAGCTGGGAGAAAAGAGCATTTAGAGGTCTATCATGCAGCCATTTGTAGCCAGATCTGTATTGATCTTGTCACTGGACAAATAAATCATTCACACCTGGCCACATTACACCACAGGCTGATACAGGATTTGCATGCACGAATTGTTATATATGTGTTACTTATTATGGGATGCATAATAATTTGGAGACTAATCCATCATCAAATGATGAATGAATTATTAACGCGTCGCCACCTAAGAAACAGTTCAATACTTCATAATTCAATACTTTAATCATCTTTCTGGTTTTCCAGACAGTGAGGAGGTTGGAAATGCTAATGCAAAATGTTTCATGCTTTTACATTCTCCGTGCCTTGAAAAAAACACTGAAAGTCCTAAAATCACTTTTAATACAGTAGTAGAGAGATAGAAGAGAGAAAGAACCCTATGCTAGTGTGATTTGCTTTCTGTGCCCTATTGATTTAATAAAGCATGCCGCGCTCAACAAAGAATCCAATAATAATATCACACAATAAATCTGAATTGCATCTCAAAGTGCTTGTATTGTGCGGCTGCTGAAGGACATGCTTTTCAAATTCTTATCTGTGCAAAGTGAAGTGCAAAATGTTCTTGCATTCAATAAAGCTTATCTCAAACAGAAAAATACTGCATGGCCTTGTCCTCAAAATAGAGGATTTTATATATATATATAATGATTAACTACATTATTTAATCTCAAATCAGACTGATTTTCTTCCAATAATAGGCAGAGCTGAAGATGAAAAAAGCAAGCTTTGAGAATGCATTTTTGTTATAAATTTGTTGCATGTTGCTAGCAAAACCTATTAGAAACTGGAATCTTGATTTATGTATCTAGGGGACAGACAAACTGTAAGTAATGTTTTTTTTTTTAATTATTAATCAACAGTGCCCTCTGCTGGAGTTGGATGAATTAAATTTCACATAACTGTAAATGTGTAAGCATGCAATAAGACAAATCTCCTCATTCACACAAAGCTAAGCAATAAAGAAAAACATAAATATATGCATATACTGGCGCTGGCAACCAAGCAGTAAAAGGTGTCTGGAAAAGAGCTGGATGCACTATGACAAAATTCAGTGCTATAATTTCCTGAGTTCCATTCTTTTTGGGGACATTCTAAAACGCTTAATGCGGCTTAAAGCACCTAAAAACCGATGAGGGAAACCTTCCTTGTAATAATCTCTAACTACTGTCAAAAGAACGAGCCCATATTCAACAGATAAAGTAAATAATATTACGTTAAGCGTTTTAGAATGTCCCTCTTTTTGTTCCTACCCTTAAGGAAAACTGAATAAAAACTTACACAACCATATAACATCACACAGATAAATGCAATAGCACATGACTGTCGACATATACAATAATGCTCATTTGCCTAGCTCCAATAACCAAATGTTGGTTTGCACAATACAGTTTGATATATCTAGTTTAATAGATAAATCAACCGCAGCAATAATCTCTAAACTACTTCTAGTTCACGTGACACAATGGTTAGATAAACAACTGTACTGAACTTCACATACTATTCTGTTTCAATATCTTGCTACCACCTAAAAAAATTTAAATAACACTTCTTATTCAACTCGGGTGTTTCCGTGAACTGAAAAATGTTTTACCTGAGGTAGCCTATACTGATTCATTCTCAAGTTGCACGTGCAGTGTCGATAAAAGGGTTCGATAAATAAAAGGGTTTGATTCAATGAATTGTAGGTAAATATCAATATCTACTCAATTCAACACATTTGTCTCCTGTGCTTTTTTTTATCTGCGTCTACCGCATTAATTTCGGGAAATGAATATCGTCCAAACAACTCGTGAGGCGTCTGATTCTCCGCAGTTTGATTCAGAGTCAGAAACCTGAACCGATTCAAACCGTTTCATTGAAAAGAACTGACAATTATAAATACTCTGTACAAATGAGCTACTAGTACCAATGACCAATGACATGAGTGCATAGGCCTTAATCGTACTGTAGTTACTTTCAAAGTCACTTTCACCAAGACGTCAATGACCATACTAAACTGGATTATGTCGTCATCTCATCAGGTGAGCGTCTGAATCATTTTTAACCGGAATATTTAGTCAACAAATGTTTCCACAGACACACACAGAGAGAGAGAGAGATAAGAGTTAATAGGGTAGATGATTCTGTCACATGTAGTATAGCAGAAAGAAAATGTGAGAAAGATGACAAGCCTGGATTGAAAGAGGTGCATGAACAATAATATGATTTAAACCTACACATGACTTCTTTAGACACAAAGCTTTATTCATTCATAAACTTTAAGTTAATCTGCATGCAGAAGGCTGTAGTGTGTGTGTGTAGTAAACCTGCAGTCTCTCAGCAGCATTGGGAAGCTGCAGTCAGTGCATATAAGAGGCTTTCCTACCGCAATCCCCTGCAACTGTCACAAGCACTCTGTCACTTACAGATGAGACTTTTCATCAGACCCTTAGCAACTCTGCCTTCTTGTTAACGTTGATGAGGTTGTTTGGTTTAGCTATGCTTATGAGGGCCAAACATCCTCACTAATATAATTAAGTGTCATAAAAAACAATCTGTGAAGATATTTTGTTTGTCCTAATTATTCGAAAATGTTCATACATTGGCCAAATCATGTTAATAGTTTAATCCAATAATACAGGTTTCTGTGGGGGTTAGATGTAGGTCGTATTTTTGTCTTGGGTTTCAGTAAAAATATTTATTCTGTCATTATTTGCCCATCCTCATACCATTGCAAACCTGTGTGATTTTTTTCCTGTGGGACAGAAGGAGTTTTTAGATATCTAATTATTTTTTACTATATCATAAGGAGAAGATGTCTGTCAAACTTCATCATGAAAAAAAAACCCCAACACAGTATAACAACAAATTAGTATGCATTTTGCGAGGTGGCAAATTTGTAAAAATGTGTATGACCTTACTCGGGGTTGGGTGTGGATCATTCAACAAATTAATACGAATTGGCAATTCGTAAAGTATGCACGATTTAGCAAAAACGTATGAATTAGTTAGAGTGAGGTCGTATAAATTAACCACCTTGTAAAATATGTACGAATTGCATCAAGGTCAGGGTGCTAAAAACACCATAAATGTATTATGAAGTAGGCCTACGCTCAAATTTGAATCTGTTCTTCTCACAAAAATACTGTATAATTTCAGAAGACTTATAGTACAGCACACAAACTCAATTTAAGAATACATTTATGATTTATGCTTTTTTGTCCTTTTTGACATTTCACTATCACTGCATAAAAAAGGGGCCACAATATTCTTTAAAAAATAATGTGTTTATGGTCCATAGAAGAAATCGAATCAAACATGGATTGGCTCATAATAATACACATAAATATTAGCAATAATAATGACAGTAAAATTTCAACACACATACAAACATACTGCAACAATACTGATTGAAATAAATAATATTTTTCCCAGTGTACTTAACAATTGTAATAGTTTATTTGTTTTTAAAATGACAAAATGTACAGTATATGTGTAATTATATGCCCCACCAGGGTGTTTGCTGAACACATAGTTCATTAGTTTCCAAGAATACACACCCCATCCTGTTCTTTTGGAGGTTTGCCAGATGGTGGCAGTGTAGAAACAATTGCCTTCCTTACATAAGTTCATTCTTCCTGCTTAGTGATGGGGAGACCCAAACATACGTCAGGGGTATTTGAATACCTGGCTCACCCGTCAACAACGTAACATCCTACGACACAAACACCTATTTGTTCACCCATATCCCCTTTCTCCTCTCCCAAAACCCTCCCATAACATGCAGACATACACAAACCACACACCTTCAATCACAAGCTAATTGCCTTTTCCTCAAAATAAATGGGTCAAAACAAGTGTCTGATGTAAGGAAGGACACTTGTTTACCTGTGCACACAAACAAGGGTGCATGTTTGTTCAAGCCACGGTTTTGCCAGAGCACTCCTTGCAGTGCGTCTGCATGTAATTACTGTAGCCGTCAAGAGCCGTTTTCTGTTGCTCCAACCCGAAACCTCTCCAGGGTTGAGCACACTCCATCAGTGCACCCTGGGATTTGACTTTGTTTGTCAGAAAGCCGTTTCTAGGCTGTGTGTACACGTAGTGACAGAGGCGCATGCATGCATGCACGTGCAAAAGAATGAAAATGACGCCCCAAATTAAACTGTTAACACAGATTTTATTCATCACAAATGCATGCTTTTCATAGCCACACAAAATCTCAAATATGCACTGCAATGTTACAATACCTTTTGAGAAATAAGAGGTGGGGCATGTAAAACCCATCCCTTGTCTATTAGTGAACACCACAAGTTCCTCCCCCTGTTAAAGCACACACACAAACACACATGCACACTTAATGCTGCAATCCTCTTTGTGAAAGTGACGCGCTTCTGTCAGAAACAGAGCTTAGCTGAAGTGAAACAGGGAGAGAGAGAGAGAGAACCAGGCTCATTCAATTTCTGCTTGTCTGCCATCCGGTGAACTACTGTCTGAGGTTCTGTGATCTGGTTTATCTTGCAGGTTGGGACTACGAAAAAGATCTTAAATTCTCAAAATTCTCTTAAAATTCTCATTTTGAAATTTGGGATTGTCAGTTCCTGATAAAATTCTCAACTTTATCTACAGGTAACCTGCTTTGCACTCGCGCAAACTCTACAACTTCGGCCTGTGGTTTGGAAGATGCTAATAGCTTATGCAAATTGGATACAAATCTAACTCCTATACCTAGATTTTGTATTCTTTTAAACTTTGTGGAGGAGTTTGAATCCAAGGTATAACCTGGTGTGTGAGCTCACAGCTGTGACTGTGAGGTGGTCTCAGGTGAGGGGGTGAGACAACCGTCAAGTGTATATTGGAAGGGCTGGTCGGGCCAAACAGAGCCACGGTGGAGGACGACCCGCTGGATTTCGCTGATATGGATGGGCACGGGTATGATCGTTATGCGGATGGGGACAGGGACAGCTACCAAATTGATTACCGGCGTATCGTGGGAGACATGGAGCCCGCCAGGCCTCCGATGTCTTTACGAGACTCGGATCATCACTTTCATGGTCCGTTTACCCATAATACACTACACGGGCATGGGCATGGGCATGAGACGGCAGCCCAGCGTTACAGTGCTACCCGAATACAGGCAGGATATGAACCAGAGAGGTGAGAACATGTAGAGTGTAGGTCTACTTATAAAGAATGAGCTGGTCTTGGTTTCTTTTTCTCAAGTTATCTGATTTAACCATATATATATGTATATATAATTTGTTTATTGCAGACATGAAAACCAAACACATGGTATATTATAAGATATTCATGCTACAATAGGAATTTTATATATGATGGTAAAAATTATGAACTAATGACCAACTAAATAATTATGATTATTATGATTATTAATAATGTATTTTGACCCATCAATATTTAATGCTGTTTTAGGAATAATTCATGTTGATTTTGGTCCCCTTTTGTGTATGCTTATATATTAAACTTGTGTTGCAAATGTAGATAGAATAATAGAAAAATAACAGCTGTGAGTGAATGGAAGGAGTAGTAGGAGTGGGCGGCTCTGTTGTGTCTGTGTTGACCTCTGTTTTGTCCAGTCAAAACAAGTGAAGACAGTAATGTATTACTGATGAGCTGTAAAGAGTCAGCAAAATAATGAATTTATAAACAAATAAGCATAATTTAAGCATTTAATCATCACTGAACTAATTTGAATTGGGAATTATTATGATAAAGTTATGATAGTTATGATAAAGTGTTTATAATAACTCTACTGACAGTTGTTCCAGCTTCTTAGCTTGAGAACTATTGCATTGGATAAATGATACTATGGTATTTTGTTACCTAAGATGGTGACATTCACGTGTCCAAAGATTTTTTGGGTCTACTGCATCATTGGGTCTCAATGTCTAAGCAACAGCCTGTGATGTAGTTTTGACTCTTAGGAGACCTTTTCAGAAATCCCATGAGCTTTCAGCTGGCTCTGGCATCACAGCTTATTACCTCATCCCAGCTTTGACACCGACACCTGCAACACAGGTGCATTTCTAAGGGTCAAGCATGGGTCTACACCTCTGCGGCTACATTATCTGCCTCAGAACTGCAGATCTTCAACTATAGTTCAAGGACCATGTGAGAATGTAAGACATGACCCATCAGTCTATAGTGTATCTGCATGCTCTTCAAAGCTCCTTACACATCTTATGTGTTGTGCAGCATCTGAAATGCTAACTGTGTCATGGTTCATGAAGCTCATTGCTGTAAAACGACTGAAATCTAGAGGGACTTTGTCATTTTTCTACCACATCTTTCCTCTTTCTCCTTAGTGCCAGCTCTCTCGGCAGATGAGAAGAGAACTTTAATGAAGGATTACATTGATAGAGCACTCTTTAGGTCTAATCTGCAGTTTACAGTATAATTCCCACTAGGAAAGAACAGCACGTCTGTGTATGTTGAGAGGGCAAGATGAAATGTCCATCAGGAATAGATTCAGCTGACGGCATAACCACTTAGAATTATCTGGTTGTTAGATGCTGCCTATACTTTAATGGTTGATTTTATTTAACGTAAGTGCATCGCAATTCTAGTGCAAAATGCTTTACAAATACCATGTTGAAATCAAGACTTTATTAATCAATTCATGATTTTGCAATTTACAATACATGAGTTGTTAAATACAAAAATGCAACACCTTCAGGGAATTAAGTTTTGTATGATAAGTGCCTTGAAATGTAGGGTTTTATGCTCAGAAAAAAATAGCCAACTGGCATTAAAAACCATGTCATTTACATAAAATATTATTTTATCCAATGTTTTTTGTCTTTTTTCATTTAAAAAATAAATATGCATGCAATAGTACTGAAAACGAAGACTGAAAACGACCTAAATAATATCAAATACATTTGATATAAAATTAAAAAATACAATAAACTATTACATGTCAACAAAATACATTGCGTCATATAACAATATAACAAACAATTATAAAATGATAGCACAGGGTTTGCTTCAAATAACAGGTTTCAAAAATTAAATAAATAAAAAAGAAAGAAATGCTTGATTCCTTAACTTATTTCTCGCATCTTGTGCATCGATTCAATCGAGTCATCGAAAAGATTCAAAACTCAAAAGAACGATTGGTTTAGCTTTGCGTCTGTAAGTGCTTTCTCTCTCTCTCTCTCTCTCTCTCTCTCTCTCTGGACACCTGTTTTAATATCACTCAGGTAAGACGAACATTTATAATTGCATGCATTAAATTGCTTCAAGATAAGAGTGGCGTATGCAAAAAAATGTTGACTAAAAGAAAACGTGTAAAAACAGGTTTGGGGAGTGTTTAGCTCAACCTTTCCTGTTCGCTTTCCAAGCGTTATACTGAGCGGGCAGCATGTGACAGTTCACACGGTAGACGGTCTTCGCTCTCACCACGAGACCCTTCATACAGAGCAGCCTCAGCCTCCTCAGAACGCTGCTGTACGGGATGAGAGACTGCTGCTGATCCATGCATTGATCTCTAATGCACTTTAATACATCATGTGAGATACTGTACATGAGGGTGAATATTCAGCACAAGGAAGCGTGTGCATAACACTGTTCCGAAAAAGAAAGTAACTCGAAACTGTAAGTTGATTCCTATTTGTTTGTTTTTTTCTATTTAAAGCGCTTATAAACATAAAAGAATGAGCAGCAAGTTACCTTCACGTGAAATTGTAAAAATTTTAATTTATTGGTATTTTTGATGTATCTCGCCTAACTATCAGTAGGCGTTGTTCCTGTGTTTACTTCTATGTAGTCAGCAGACGCCTTTATCCAACGAGAATGTGTGTGTGTGTGTGTGTGTATTAAACTCCAGGAAACTGTTGTTTTTTTGCCATTGTAACACACATAACCAAGTCAATCACTCTCTGTAAAGGTTTTTTAAAGTTGTTACATTAGTTTATAGGTACAACATTGTTTGTATGCACTGTAATACAGTACGTTTGGTCTGTGGACGGTTGAAGCTGAAACCAAATTTCATGTTACAAACTCTCTTTTGTACATTTGTAGCATGGCAGATTACCTTATCAGTGGTGGAACTGGGTACGTTCCAGAGGATGGACTCACTGCCCAGCAGCTCTTCGCCATCGGTGATGGACTCACATACAAGTAAGTCGAGTATTATGTGCACAGAAACCTTTTCTAGATTCCATGCTTTGTTAGCAGTTGCTAATATGTACAGCGCAGGTGCTATCAGGTGTAGTTTCACTCTGGCGCGCACACACACACACATGCACTCTAGGTAGGCATCTTTCTGGACATCTGTCAGTGAGATGGCTCTCAGCTCCATGGCAACCCTCTGTGCATCTCCATAGCAACGGGGAGCTCAAGTGCTCGGTCCCAGCACATGCAACCTGTGTTTATGGGACAATGCAAAACCAAAGTGCATGCGTGGTCCCTTTTATCCCTGTGCTTTAGTATCAAATATAAATGCAGAACAGGGTTTTATAAACATAAAGTCAATTGTAAACCAGTGCATTAAATGAGCTTGTGTTTGTGTTCATGCTTTCCCAGCTTTATGAAAACTTGTTAGCAGAGCAGTGGTCTCTGGATCTATTTTTGTCATGCTGGTGTTTAATCTGGTCTAATGGAGGTTTTATGAGCGTTAGGCCACATGGGGCGGGACACTGAACAGTGGCTTCTCACACATCCTCCGGAGGCAGACAAATCCGGTCCCATTTTTCCTGTATCAAAACATTATCATGCTTTAAAGTGAGGGATATCGTTGAACACCTTCTATTTGTAGCCCTGAAACAATAAAAGCTCTTTTAAGTGACGTTAGATTCTTACAACACTGATAACAAGCTTTTGTATATCAAGTTTTGAATACCACTTTAAGTTCGGGTCAGATTATTTCATACTTTTACTCAGCAAGGAGGCACTAAATTGTCAAGTGTCTTTTTTTATTTGCACACACTTTTGTAGCATAGTACCACTGCATTAGAAAGAGGCTACGTGTTTGTGCGTGTGACATTGGTGACACGGTTAAGAACATTAACAGGACGTCTCAGTATGCCACATCTTAAGTAGATTATATAACTCCTCTTGACAGGACCAGAGACGTACTGTAAGTTTATCATTTGAGGCTTATTTGAGTAATAATGTAGAATGAAACACATTCATTTGCTCAGTTTTCTGAAAGAAGTCTCTTATGCTCACCAAAGCTGTATTTATTTGATCAAATTCAGAATTATTGTGAAATATTATTACAATGTAAAATAAATGCTTACTGTTTTAATATGTCATTTATTTCTGTGATTCAAAGCTGAATTTTCAGCTTCATTACTTCTGTGTCACATGACCCTTCAGAAATCATTCTAATGTTCTGATGTAGTGTCGCATACATTGCTGTCATGTTTGCATAAACTAGCCGTACTAGTACCCGGAATTCTGAATCAAATGCTTGGTCTGTTTTTGACACTGATTTGAGTGTTTAAGCATTTCGTAATTTTGATAATGTTCTGTTTCATAAATTGTTGATCTAAAGGTCATTGTTGCCTAACTCTGCCATCTGTCCTTCCTCGTTCAGTGATTTCCTAATACTGCCTGGCTTCATTGACTTCACATCTGATGAAGTGGTGAGTACCGACATTTATCAGAAAGGTTATCAGCAAATAGATGGAACAGATCTCAAAAGCAGTTTTAGTGCAGAGGATCATTTTTGAACATGTCAATCAACTCTGATGCTAAGCTGATGGAAAACGAGCTCTTAAACTCTTAGTGAGGTGGAAGATCTGCAAAGGACAGTGTTTGTGCGGATGGCTGTGTTAGCATCCACACAGTCCCTGGTGTTCAGGGCATGTTGTCACAAGCAGTGAAGCTCAGGTGTGTGCGTGAGAGAGACAGAGAGAGACCAGGACGACACAAATATCAGTTCCCCTGGAACCACAACTTTAAACACATTTTTAATTAAAGATGGCGCAAATTCTCTTTCCTGTGATAGATTATTAACCAATTATTTAGTTAAACAGGGAATCTGTTGTACTTAATAGGTACTATTTCAACTTAGTTTGTTGATATATGTTTTGGTTTAGGGTAGTCTATGAGTCTGTTAAAAAAAAAAAAAAATTCTAGCAGGGCAGGTAGGTTAGCTTCCTGCTGATGTAAATGCTGTTTGTGTTTTCTTTGAGCACTTCTGAGATTACGCTGAGCTGTGGATAATGATGGGACACAGGTGTTAGAAAGAAAGAAGAAAAATAAGATGTGACAGTGTTTGAGTGTTTATTTGTTATTATAGTATTTATTATAGTGCTGTCAAGCGATTAATTGCATCCAAAGTAAACGTTTTAGTTTACATAATTTATGTTTATGAATGTTTTATGTATATATAAATAATACATGCATGTATATATTTGATATATATAATATAAATGAATATGTATGAATATATATATGTAGAATAATTTGGCTGCACTAATTCATTTTTTTAATGTGATTTTGGTGGCTTGCTTTATATTTTAATATTTCTATTTAGCTATATTTTACAGTTAAATAGTTAAATCAGAAGAATTATAAATAGATTTAAAATAGAATCTTGGTTACACTTTATTTTGATTGTCCACTTTAGTCATTTTACAAACTATATAAGCATCTTTGTAGCTACATGGCAACCCTGCGATTTTACACTGGCTTTGTGGCCCAGGGTCACTTTTTATATTATTTTTGTCAAATGATTAGTTTTGCTTGAACAAAAACAACACTGTACCGTAAATGTTTTAAAGCAATCGTTCCCTCAAAAAATACATTTTTGTTTTATTATTTCCCCACACTTTTGCTGTTCTAAACCTGTATTATTTTATGAAAGCATGTCATTTTTACTTGCACTTAAGCTCCTAAAATGAACAAAGGCTATAAATTAGCTTTGCTTAGTTGAACATGTCTAATCCATCCATCCAATGATTTTTTTGGAACGGTCATGTGTTGTCATAGGATTTGACATCTGCCCTGACCCGCAAGATAACCCTGAAGACACCACTCATTTCCTCTCCCATGGACACAGTCACAGAGTCCTCCATGGCCATTGCTATGGCTGTAAGTAACAATCAGAGAAACATTATATATTATCACTTCTACTGAATCGTAATTGCTTTTCCATTTCATCCACTGGTCTTTCCCATAGCTCATGGGTGGAATAGGAATTATTCATCACAACTGCACACCTGAGTTCCAGGCCAATGAGGTCCGGAAAGTCAAGGTCAGTCACATGAGTGTTAAGGAATTAATAAAACAACAAGTCTGATGAACTATAGAGTCTTGATATAGGCTCCAGATATAATGAGAATTGTCTGTATAATTAATGTGTTGTGTGTTTCTGTCATATTGGCAGAAATTTGAGCAGGGCTTCATTACGGACCCTGTAGTGATGAGTCCACGGCATACGGTTGGCGATGTGTTTGAAGCGAAGGTACGGCACGGTTTCTCCGGCATCCCAGTTACAGAAACTGGCAAGATGGGCAGCAAGCTGGTGGGCATCGTTACGTCACGAGACATCGACTTCCTGTCAGAGAAAGACTACGACAGGCCACTGGATGAGGTGTGTGTATGTTTGAAGTTTCTAAATTCTAATTTATTTTTTAATAAGTTTACTTCAAACATCAAAAGTGATGTTTCATAACCTAAGTTGTCACTTAACTTTCATAAAGTGTCATTCTGACTGAAACTATATCTTCAGTACATATTACAATTTTTAGTGTAGTTGTGATAAATTAAATGCAGCCTTGGTGAGCATATGGGGCTTCTTTTGACCCCTAAACAATGTATATAATAATTTAAATGGCATTATTTTTGAATGGCAAAAAAGCATTGTTCACTGATGAATCATTCAAAGTAAAACCAGCTGCTTTTTTAAAGAAAATAAACACTTATAATAGTCATTAATGCTACTAATAAGCATCAATGAATTTCTTGAATCTTTCAGGCAATGACAAAACGAGAGGATTTAGTGGTTGCTCCAGCAGGTGTAACGTTAAAAGAGGCAAATGACATCTTACAACGCAGTAAAAAAGGTATGAGGCTCAACTTCAGATTTATGTTGTGATGTTCAGCGCACACTTGCTGATCTTTTTCCTGTTTTTCTCTCTCAGGTAAACTGCCTATAGTGAATGACAGTGATGAGCTTGTAGCTATAATAGCACGAACCGATTTGAAGAAGAACAGAGACTATCCTTTAGCCTCCAAAGACTCTCGCAAACAGCTGCTGTGTGGCGCTGCTATCGGCACCCGAGAGGACGACAAGTACCGGCTGGACCTGCTCATGCAGGCCGGAGTGGACGTGATAGTTCTGGTGGGTCCTAAGGGGAATAGGATGACATTAAACTTTAGCAGAACGCAGTCCTGTTTCTGGAGATCTGGCTTTTTGCATCGCCTTTGCTGCATTCCATTGAAATGTCCAAGGCCGTCCAAAATGAGTTTGTTTCTTCATCAGAACAGAAATGTAACATTACATACATGCATTGGATCCTCTGCAGTGAATGGGTGCCGTCAGAGACCAAACAGCTGAAAAAAAACATCACAGTAATCCACACAACACCAGTATAGATGACTTTTTCACTGGAGAAAGCAATACTATTAGTAGACATCTAGCAGTCCTTTGAATGCCAGAAGCAACATCTTAAAAGTTAAAAACATCTTACAAACATGCAACTTCTCACTTTACAAGACATTAAATGATGCACTGGAATTACTTGTGGATTATTGTGATGTTTTTATTAGCTCACTTTTTTACAGCACCCAGTTACTTAGGTTAGCAAGTGATGTAATGCTAAATTTCTTCCAAATCCAGTTCTCTCCAAACTCATCTACATCTTGGATGGCCTGAGGGTAAGCACATTTTGAGCAAATTTCCGTTTTGGGTGAGCCATTCCTTTAAACAAAAAAGGAATCAGCGAGTCAAAAGAATACCTTTCAAACCTGTTTAGCAAGCAGAGGCAAATGTGTCAAACATAGGTTATGATCTTCTCTATGATCATACACCTGCAAAAAACATGTTTGTATGGAGAGTTTATCTACTGTTAAACACCTGCAACGCTAAAAATAGTGTTTCCATTTTATTTCTTTGTTCAGGTAATGTAATACAGCATTAGAATGTTTTCACGCTTGAGATTTTCAGCGTTAAACTGTATTGGGAATTACACAAACAAGAACATCAAAGTGGTTTGTGAACTGCTGGGAGGCTTGTAATGATCAAGTGTGAGACACCCTTAAAGTGTGAACCACATAAACAAGACGTTTGACTTGGAAAATTTTGGCAGGTGTTTTGGCAAAATTCTGAAAGCATGTAAAATAATCCATTCACATTTGGTTCTTAAGAAATATTTCTTAGTATTGTCAGAATCTAGAAACTAGAGGTCGACCGATGTATCGGTTTTGCCATTTAACCGAAACTGCTGGAAGTGTGTAATAAAGATGAGTTCTCGACTTCCCACTACACTTTTATTTTGATTAGATAAAGAAAAGCAGTTACAGTGTAAGACTATACATACAATATCCATATGTATATAATTATAATGCTATAGCCTTTGCATATGTACTCAAAGATGCACATCTTAAAGCTTGAATGTTGAAATGAATTGACAACACTTTAAAATAAGAGTCCAATTATAACATTAGGATTAATGAAAGCTGAGTAAGTATTGTTCCTTGTTAGAGTGTGTTAATTAAAATTTGGTCAGTATCCATTTTAAAAAC
>JAUYWG010000055.1:17245162-17266719 GCA_034779775.1 Enteromius afrohamiltoni | reverse complement strand
AAAATTTGGTCAGTATCCATTTTAAAAACAAATTAATTAATTAATCTGTATCGGCCAGTGTTGTCCAACCTAGCTATTGGCATCGGCAAAATTGGTTGACTTCTAGTAGAAACTGTGATGGATTATTTAGGATTCTTTAATTAAAAAGTATAAAAGAGTAGTATTTAATTTTAAGAATAACATATATAATAACACAAATATAATAAATGTCTGCACTCACTTCGATAGACTTGTATTCATTTCTCACTAACCGCATAACTTGTCAAGTTTCCAACTTGTCAAAATGTCCAACCTATGTTTAAAAAGGTATTTTTTGTTGTAGTTCCCAAATATTGAACGGCTTTATCTGAACAAAGAATAATGTCATACTAATGTACAAAGATGTAACCAAAATGTACTGTTACACCTTTTGACTGCATGTTCAATCAGACACACCTGAACCAGCCAATCAAGTTCTTTGATTTTACTGGGAAATTAAATAGCAGGTGGATTAGAGCCGCAATTCTACAGGACTGCAGGCTAGAATTGCATCAAGCATTCAATCATACCAGCAAAACCCGGGCCAAGTATACACACTAGTTGTTTCTTTTAGCTCTTAAGCCTGCATGATATGTAATAGTTTTTCTGTTATTCTGCCTCAGGACTCTTCCCAGGGGAACTCAGTGTTTCAGATCAGTATGATCAACTACATCAAACAGAAATACCCAGAACTACAAGTGGTGGGAGGAAACGGTGAGGCTTTTTTGTCTTTTGTGCAGTTCTTTTCTGTGTAACGTGAATAACAGAATTAAACATATTTAAGATGCATGGTGCTTAAATGGAGTAACAGAATATTCTTTGTGTATTCTCTTTCTCTTGTATACAGTGGTGACTGCTGCTCAAGCAAAGAATCTTATAGATGCCGGTGTTGATGCTTTGCGAGTGGGCATGGGCTGTGGCTCCATCTGCATCACACAGGAAGGTGTGTGTGAGCTTTTGGCTGATTTGGAGGACAAACTTGCTCTGGAAATTTGTTAAAAGTTAGCTGAGTGTGAAACAACTTTTAGGAAACACTTTGAAATATAGTCTTAATTCACTTTTAGAAACAGCAAAATATTAACATTCAGGATTTTTTTTTAAAAATATGTATATTTTACTTCGTTCATTTTTTCTAACAGCAAAAAACATTGGGGATAGCAATCACCATTTTATGATACTTTTATTTTAATTACAAGAAAAAAATAAGAATTACCTATTTATATAGCAAGGTAGACATACTCCACAGAAAAGGAAAATTATTCTCACAATCATGTTCTTAAAATAGATTAAAAATATATATATATATAAATATATACATGTGCATATATATATATATATATATATACATATTAAGACTTTTGGGATTGTTTTATTCTATTTTACTTTATTTGATGAAAAAGCAAATTCGAAAAATTGTAATTGAAATTGTAATTGCAATTATTTATTACAATTATCACAATTTACACTGAATGATATTTATACCATTGTTTGAAGCAAAGTCATGCCATTTTTTACAAGAATTTTTTTTCTATAGAATAAAGCCACAAATGTCAATTACACATTGGATTGGTTTATTGTATAAATAAAAAAACTAAATAATGAATGGTATTATAAAAACCCTTAAGATAACCTTTAGAAAGAAAAAAAAAAAAAAAAATATATATATATATATATATATCATAAGTGGAATTTGAATGATTATTTGCCACTTTGAATATCTGTAATTGTAATTGCGGTTAGAAAATCAATGAAATGTGCAGCCCTTAATAGCAATGAAAAGGTGTATAAATTGTAAAAAGTACTTTTATTAATGGATCAAAAAAATGTAGGGTAAAGATTTTGGGTATAACAATTATTGTTTTATTTTATTTTTAAGAACGGGACATATTTCATTAGATATTGAACAGCAGTATGAGTATGTGTACATGTTGTGTGTATCATACAGTGATGGCGTGTGGGAGACCGCAGGGCACGTCTGTGTATAAAGTGGCTGAATACGCCCGGCGTTTTGGGGTCCCGGTCATTGCAGACGGTGGCATTCAGACTGTTGGGCACGTTGTCAAAGCCCTTGCGTTGGGAGCTTCCACAGGTGTGTGTTTTTCTGGATGATTTGCCTGAACGATCATTGTTATCAATGGCTGGGATTTGTTTGCCTACATTTTACTGTCTGTGCCAGACCATGCCCTTCCCTTCTGCCTGTTTTGTTTTAGTGATGATGGGGTCATTGTTAGCGGCAACCACAGAAGCACCCGGGGAGTATTTTTTCTCAGATGGTGTACGACTGAAGAAGTACCGTGGCATGGGCTCTTTGGACGCCATGGAGAAAAATAACAGCAGTCAGAAACGTTACTTTAGGTAAACACTCTTAAACTCAGGTGGGCTCTTGTACATGAAGACAACATTGGGTGTATTATACTCATATATGCTCTTTATAATTTTTAGAGTAGAGCAATGATTCGAATTTTGTATTTTTAGAGTCTAGCAAGGTTAAAGCAATAAAATGATGTAATGATGATAAATAAATGATGAAAAATCAAAGTGTTGTTTTGTATGCAGGGCATAATTGTGTGTATGTGTGTGTGTGTTTCAGTGAAGGTGATAAAGTGAAAGTGGCTCAGGGAGTCTCTGGCTCAGTTCAGGATAAAGGCTCGATACACAAATTTGCTCCTTACCTCATCGCTGGAATTCAACATGGCTGCCAGGATATTGGTGCAAAGAGCCTGTCCATTTTGAGGTAAGTGTGACATTTTCCCTTAGAGACATCTGACAAAAGACTTCATGGAATTAAAATTGCAATTTGGTGACTTTGAATTTATGTTTAGTAGATTTGAAACCACATCTGTGATAGTATCTGCTGTATTGCAGTCGTTTTTAAAAATACACTTGCAACTACTAGATGAGCTTTTAGAAGTCACACTTCCTTTCTGGACTGGTGAAAAGTTTGTTTTTTAAATGTTTTTAAAAGACATCACCAGCTCAGTACAGTGCAGTAAAACAATAATGTTTAAAATATAATGTTTTCTGTTTTAATCAATTTTTAAAAAGTTAATTTAATACTTTATCTGCCTATTTCTTTGTATGCTGATTATTTTAAAAGACCCAATAAAATAATGTAATAATAATGACAATAACAATAGCCATTTTTAATAATTGCTTTGCCATCACATGAATGCATTAAATTTTTAAATATATTAAAATTGCTTCTTTTTTTTTTTTAGTTGCAATAATATTTCACAATATTGTTTTTACTCTCACTTTGAGAGTATGCTTAATATACTTATTTTAAAAATATTTAAACATCTTAATCATTCCAAACGGTTAGCTGGTAGTTTTTTTCTATTGCGGAAAATATAATATTATATACAATATAATATACTCATTCTGCACTAAAAAAAAATTATATTTAATAATACTCTCTAGAAAAAGAATATTGCCTTTCCTTTTCTTTCCTACATTCAACTAGCAGTAGATAGTAGTGAGTCATGGTTAGCTCTGTCTTTAGTTGTGCTTCTGCAGTATTTTGTTTCATCAGAAACAACAGAAATAGAAAGAATGTAATCATTCTTAAAGCATTTTTCATTGCTTTCCATCCATTGAAACTGACAAATCTTGATTTACCAGGCTGTGATGTAAACCAAAGGTTACTGGCTTCATCAAATAAGCAACAAGCTTTCATTTACTTGCTTTTAGTGACTTGCAGTGAGGGAATTGAGATATCATAAGACCAATAAGCACAAGCAATTCATCATAAGACAAGTGCTTGTTCTAAAAATGTTCCGTCATCATTCAAACAACAAGAAAAAAAGCTAGGACAGGAAGATATTAAACAAAAATAAGAGCATAAGAAAAAATGAGGAAGGGAATATTGTTTCAGACTCAACTTCCTGAAAGAAAACGTCAACACGAAAAAGAATGTGGTTCGTTTTTACCTACACCTGTGTAAGTCTCACCTGCGTTACATATAGATCCATGATGTACTCTGGAGAGCTGAAGTTTGAGAAGAGGACCATGTCTGCTCAGGTTGAGGGCGGAGTTCATGGACTGCATTCGTAAGTCTCCGCCCACTCGTTTAACTCCACCCACTTGTCCTACCATCGTGTTTCTTTCCTCACAGCGCACATCCTCAAAAAATGGCTGTGAACAGATTTCACATTGGAATTCTTGTGGTTCAAATTAAACTAAAAGTTTAGCAATCCCCTCTCTGTTTTTTGAAGTTCCTCTCAGACACCCTCAGTCCATCCTTTCTTACGTTGTCATGGAAAAGTAGAGTTTACATGTGAAAATGTCTTCTCTTCCTTTCTTTTATGCTGTCAACATAGATATTCTTTTGTGCCATGTAAGTATAATAGCATCTCATGTCTTTTATAATTGCACTAAGTTCTGGTGGAGGGGATTGTGTTGTAAACAGCTGGAAGGTCTGGGCTCTTGAGTGGGCACTGGGACTGTTTTAGTTTCCTCTTATCCTTTAGACAAACCTAGAGTCCACTATCCCAGTGCTGTGGTTGTGTAATCGTAATACAATCACAGTCTCATCTTCGAAAAGGGAAATTATCTTGAAAGAAACCCACTCCTACATTTAAAAGGATATTTTTCCCAAAAATGATAGTCATCATTTAGCCACCCAAAAAATGTTCTTCATACTTCACATGCAAATGGTAATAGGACAGAAAAAGACCATTAAAAAGTGCACTAACATTAAAAAATTGGGGTCAGTAGGATTTTTTTTTTGTTTTAGAAAGTTTGTTCTCAATGCTCACAAAGACCAGTGAAACAGTATTTTTGTGATTACAAAATAAATAAATAATTATAATAATAATTAAATAACAGCTTTATATTTAAATATATTTAAAATTTTAATTTATTATTTTTAATAAAATAAAATAATTTTAATTTAATATAGTATTTTTAGCATCATTAGTCCAGTCTTCAGTGTCACACAAATCTTCAGAAATTGTTCTAATATACTAATTTGCTGCTTAAGGAAATGTATTATTAATTATTTAAAAAAAATTATGTCATACTGCCTATTCTTTTATAAATACAAAATACAAAAAATCTTTATATTATATAAAATTTTATATATATATATATATATCCATACACACACACACTATGATAATATTAGCTAGTATGGTATCGTGTCATATATTCATACATACGTACAATACTGACCTTGAACTTTTAAAGGTTAGTGCATCATGAAAATAATCCACATGACCTGGTGCTATATTTCATATCTTCAGAAGCTATATAATAGGTTTGTGTGAAGAACAGACTGGAATTTAAATAATAATTTAAGCCTGACACTAAATTTGACATTTTTAAAGCGTCTCATTGACATCTCAGAACCAATGACAGTAAGCAAGATTCAATGTTTGGATGCAGAAATTATATTTGAGACTGAGTGACAAATTAAATTGTAGTCTGTTCTTGCTGAAAGGCACTATGATACTTCCATGCTGCTTTTTCATTTTCATTTTTGGGCGAACTGTTCCTTTGATTGGTTAAGCTGATGTGTTTATAAAAACCTTTAATGTAAACCCAATCAGTGTAACAGCATTCATTAAGGCTTTGGTGCTTTGTTTTCCTCTGCAGTTACGAGAAGCGGTTATATTGAGCCAGGCAGCAGGGGGCACCCGAGAGCTGGACCCAATGTCCCATCACCAGCCGTCACTAAACACAGCAGCTGAAAGTGATTTCTTCTGTCCTCAACCCCTTTATCCTTTTTCCTTATGGCTCTTGACTCTAGATCAGCATCAAATTGAAAACCGTCTGATTGTAATAAAAGCCAGCACACAGTTCTCAATGTGCTATGGACTTTCTTGTATAGATTTTTTATTATGCTTCCCTGTAAGAAATTAGACTTGGCACTAGAGATATTATTTTCGAAATCTTATGAATGTACAGCATCATCTGAAATATCAGGATGCTACTTGTGTTTATGTAAAGAGAGAGTATGAACATTTATGATCCATGTGAGTCTTGCTGTTTCATTGTAATTCATATTGTGTGTTGTTTTAATAGTTACAATATTTTTGTGACCATAGTGGTTTAAGATAAAATCATGTGCATACCACATTGCCATTAGAGTGTTATTATTTTAGTTTTAATGTAATAAGAAATGCATTTGTTTTCTGTATTTTTCCACTAGTGCAGGTTTGCAGACTGCTTGTGTCACAATACTTTTTCAGATAGAATTTTGTCATTTTATGGACCAGATTATGAGTATCAGCCTTAAAAAGAGGTATTCTGTACTGTTACTCGCCTTACACTAGTCAATAATGTACACCGACATTAGAGAAGCTAATTTTTCAAAGTTTATTTAACCATTTCACACACTTGCATCATTTAACTTAGAAGCATTTACATATATCAAACATTTTACAGTATAAAAGAGGTCTGAATTGAAGGACAGTCAAAATCATTTGCTGTAAAAGTGACACTTTAAATTTTGGGCACCATTTGGTAGGTTGCAAAGACTTGCATTGTCTTTCTGAATATAATACAGTTTATAGAATAAAGAATGAGTTTCGTAGATTGTGTTTCTTATTTTGTTCCTCTGGTATCAGTTTCTGTCTACTTCCTGTATACTTTGCTTAAATATTTTAGATGTTAATATACCCCTTTATAAGCATGGTAGCATAATGAGCAATGCAATTCAGAGCATTAAATTGACATGTACAAGCGTAGAAGTCATTGAAGCATTTACTAGTCACAGAGAGAAAATGCACATCTCAAAAATCAGGGAAAAAAAGGGAAGCAAGAGTGAGACAATATTAAATTTGTTGTGATGAGCTACTGCTATCAGTCACAAAGATCTTTACTAATATCACAATTGGACAAGCAGTCAAAACGTCATGTTATTACGTCTCGATGGCCAACAGAGGGCAGTATTTGTGCAGCGGAATGGCTATGAAAGATTACCAGTAGGATACAGGATAGAATAGATTTTTACTAAGCACTAAATGTTATGAAATAATCGTTTTAAGCAACAGTATTACTAAAACGCCATGTTTTCCATACATACAACAGCTAATTAGCATGGCTTTCATGGTTACCTTCATGCAGTCTTTTGCTAAATATGTCTTGGCCCATATGTATGTGCTCCAAAAGAACCCCCAGGTCTCGTTCCAGAAAATGTTACAGTATTAAGTGGCAGTGCAACCACAAATAAGTTGGTTAACATCAGTGATAGCAAAGTGGTTCTAGAGAATATGTCTCTATATTGTAGATTTGTAATGTGTGGTATGAGTGTTTAGGTGAACTGTGCTGTAAGAGCAAAGCCAAAAACAAGTGCTAGCTTTATTGCTGAAAGGTACACAAAAGCCTCATGTACAGTAGTTTTTTTAAGTCTTTTGATCAAACCAAGGATTGTCAAATATGAGAAGTGGATTTCTTATCGTTGCTAGGGAACATTAGTTAACACACAGGTTGTAGATTGCTGTCAATGTCATGTCTTCTAAAATAATAAAAAACTAATTCTTTCCATTCAAGCAAAATGCATCAACATCAAATTCCTCTCCACATGTATGTCAAGCAAGGTTCTGTAAATTGGAGTCGTTAGGGGTTGAAATTACTTAAAGGTGGTATAGTTCAGGTCTGGACTAAGGATTCTGGTTCGTAATTGAATACAATTTACCTAAATGATCAAGGCCTTTAGGATTACTAGAACTTTCCAAGCCGGTAAGCTGTGCTTGGAACACCCCTGGGTTAAATATCAAGTATTAAAGGGACCCTCCACTGTTTTTGAAAAACGGCCTCATTTTCCAACTACCCTAAAGTTAAAAAGTTGAGTTTTACTGCCTTTGAATCCATTCAGCCGGCAGCACTTTTAGCTGCAGCTTAGGATAGATCATTGAATCTGATTAGACAATTAGGATCTCCAAAAATGACAGATGGAAAATGAAAATATGCAAGTTTCTAGACTGATGTGGCTATGAACTATACTCTCCTTCCAGAGTAATAATCAAGGAACAGCTGGCGCAAAGATATTATGCAGAGTCTAAAAATACTGGGGACTATTTTCAGGCGCTGTGTAAAATCATTGTGCCTGCTGCACCTTGTTTAACTCTAGGTGAGTTAAAAAAAATGAGCCTATTTTCAAAATAAGCATGTTCCTTTAAGGTTAATTCTGCAGGTAAGTATGGCACATGCTCTACTTCAGGGGTTCTCAATGACTTCCCTGCAGAGTTTGCCTTCAGCCTACATCAAACAAGCAGCAACTTTCTAGTCATCCTGAAGACTTTGATTAGCTTGTTCAGGTGTGTTTGATTTGGGTTGGAGCTAAACTCTGCAGGAAAGTAGACCTCGAAGGCAGGCCTTCAGTTGATTTTTACTTCCATATTGTGAGTTGAAAAACGCTGCTCTACAGCAATCTGTAGCTGAATAAAGATTTTTTCCCCTATAGGTCAATTGTATCGCTACTGATACTGAGTGCATCTATCTGCCTGCAGACGTTGATGAATTCAGCCTGAACGGCAAGCTCATCAACATGAGAAGTTGTCTCTACTTCCACGCTCCCTCTGGAGGACGTAGATCCCAAGGTTGTGTAGCGTCTGTGGAGTTGTTGCCCAGACTGAGTGACCCTATTTAGGCTGCTCTGGGACTGTTGTGTTGAGTTTAACCCACTGCAATGGACCGAGACGTGAGCTGGTCTCCCAGATATAGTGCTCCATTGCCTGGGACGGCTTGGGACTGTAGTGGGGTCCACATCCCCACAGGAAGCAGTGCGATATAGGCTAGGTTCAGTGGAGTTTCCCCGACAGGGTTGTCCATCTGGGGGTCCACGTGTGCTGAGAGAGAGCCTGGAGGAGCCAAACAAACTGTGCTGGAACAGAGCCTCACTGTTCAAGGCCTCGTCGATACTTCGCCGCAGATCAATTGGCGAAGGGGGTCGCAGATCTGCCGTAGAGTCAGCATCGAGGCTTGCAGAGGAGGATGCATTGGATACTTTGCTCTTCTTTGTGGTTTGGGTGAGATGTGTGCAAGACTCGTGCAGAGGGCTGCTGGGATAGTGGAGGTCCAAGCCATCAGATTCGCTGTGTGGAAGCTCTACCAAGGTGTAGAGTGGCACACTTTCGCTTTCCCGTCGTGCTATTCCCTCACACAACCCAAGCTTCTCTGTGGGCCGGAGTGACCAGCCACACCGACTTGAGAGGCTGTTGGGTTTACCCAGTGTTGTGCTTTCTGTGGGTGGCTTTTTGAAGAGCCAGCTGCAGCCTCCTGGTCTGGAAAAGGGCACTCCGCAACATAGAAGGGGGTGAGTGATAACAAGAGCGAGGGTGAGACATACTCCTGTTTCACAGACTCTGCAGCTGAGCTGGAAGCCCCACCAGGACCAGGGCGTCAGGCCAACCATGACTCCACCTGTCAGCCCTCCTGCATTTAGCATAGCATAAAGTCGTAGACTGCCACATGCTAGCAGAAACAGGGCAGAGAATACCCCTGTCTTAGCCGCCCTTTCCCACATCCGTGCTTCTGTGAATGGACACCTGTTAGCATGGCACGATGGCCGCTCAGGAGAGCTCTCGCTTAGGCGGTAAATGTGCTTGACGTCTGCACGGGCACAGCAGTAAAGAAGCAGGTACGTGAATGACAAAACAGAGGACATCAACACAAATGCTGCAGGCGGTAATAGAGGCACGACTTGCAGGGTGGGAAAGAGTTGCAGTATTGCCATGGATGCCATTACTACAGCTACGTGCAGCAGCACTAGGGCAGCCAACAAGCAGGTGCTGCGCTGCAGGGTGTTTTGAGAAAGTAGCTGGGTACAAGAACGAGCAGTTAGCAGTAGAAGCAGCAGACCAAATGACGCCGTAATGCAGGGATAGGCAGCTTCATGCAGCAGTCGTGCCCAGGCTATGGGTAGGCGCTCTTTTTGGCCGTATGGGTCGTAAAGGAGCCACAGAGCTCTGCTGGAACCTGTTAGTAGTTGAAGAAGGTGCAGGAAGCTGAAGTGGGCACAGCCAGAGGGCCAGCGCAACGGCAAACACATCAGGCTGAGCACAGATAGCACAGCCACCAGCGAGAACACACAGCCAAGCCCATACACCTGCAACTCCCATGCCAGGCCCCATGTAGCCATTGCAGCATTCCAATCAGTCAATAGAGGGACCAGTAAAGGCGGGGTGAGGGCTTCAAAGGGTGGGGTTATTGCACCAGGGGATGTGGTTTCATACTCAGGAGGTGGAGTGGACAGAGTGTTGTTAGTTGAATCATGATTCCTTGAGGAATCAGTTGACTGACAGATCCCAGTCCCAGCCAGGATGCAATCCGGACGTGTGGAAGATTTGCGCCAGTCATCACCTGGAGATGTTGAAATACAATATTTAGCTTAGTTTTGGATGTATTGTTATACATACAGTCTCAGAAACAATACAAATGCTGTCACTGGGGTACCTTAAGAAAATGCCAAAATGGTGTGCATTAGTACCTTAAAGTCTGCATAAACCGGAAGTTTGCAACCGATTTTTACTTCCATATTGTGACGTACTTCAGAGAAAAACAGAATATTGAATGAAGAAAATAGAGGGTGTGGCTTTTTTTTCTACTGCAATTTGATTTGAATGTAGTAAAGTAGGTGTTTCATTTAGAAATAAACACTGACTGTTGGAGGGGCATGGTTAATGATGTCATACTCATGCTGACATCGTCAGAGAAGGCCCATTATTTTAAAGGGGAGAAGCATTTTCAGATTTGGATTAAAACTTCTTTTTTTTGTGGATTGACCAGCCCAGTCTCATGGCAAGTCGTACATATTTTACGAGGTGGCTAATTTATACAAATGCATACAACCTCACTGATTTTTGCTAAATCATACGTTTTACGAGTTGCCAATTCGTATGAATTTGAATGAATGACCTACACCTAACCCTGCCCCTAAACCTGCCCGTCACTGGGGTTTAGACAAATCATACAAATTATAATTAGGTTGTACAAATTTGTACGAAATAGCATGAATTTGCCACCTCATATGAATACGTACAAATTGGTTATGAGACTGTTGGATTGATTTGCCCAGATTAATTGTTCACCACATTAATAGCAATGTGTGCTAATAAAATCAATATAGTCATTTTGATTTCACTCAGACGTTAAAGGTACATATAGTATCGGAAGTGAACAAAAAAGAGAACCTATACAGTATTTATACTGGATATATTTTGGAACATTTACTGTTTGAGAAACACGAACATTCTATTTCGAATTTCTATGTTATCAAATACTTATTTAGTTAAGATTTTTGGCATACTAGTTAGACTTTGCACTAAAAACCCAGGAAACATAGGCTAAATAAGTGTGTTTTCCTTTTTTACAAAATTGCTTACAAAATTAATGATCATGACAATCCTGTGTGAACCATTTCAGCCCAGTCTCATGTCAACGGCAGTTCGTACAAGGTAGCTAGTTTGCTCAAGTTTGTACAACCTCACTCATATGAATTTATAAAATTTTTGCTAAATCCTACATATTTTACGACTAGTGAGGTTGTACGAATTAGCAAGAATTTGCCCCTTAACCAAATACGTACAAATTAGTCATGAGACCGTGTTGACCATTTTGTATTATTTACTCATATTTTTTAACTGTTACTTATAGAATGCTGCCTTTTATATGTTGTAAGATATTGTAATGCAGCTTCAAAGTAGATTTTGTCTGTTTATGGACTCATGAGTTTATATTCACAAAACACTAAGCTAATATTCTCCACAAGCTTATGAAGTTTTTTCATACGAATATGATGAAGATACACTTGATACAACGCAAGAGGTTTTTAAATAGATGAGAAAACATATAACAAACCACACACTGATGTTTCACAGAACAATCCTGTATCTAGAAGTGCACACATGATCTAAAGGAAGATTTATGTAGATAGCTGTCCCTTGCTCCAGTATGTAAGCCAGTGTCGTGTATCTTAGCATAAATATAAGAAGATACATCTTCAGCCGTAAATATGTAAAACAATGACTGTGTTAATTAGCTATAGAGAGATGTGGAACTAGGCTGTTGTAAATGGGTCGCACACTTCAGCGACACACATTCACATACGGCACAGATAAGAGGGCATTGACACTGTTGCCGTTCTCAAGAGTGTGACTATTTAAAATCTAGTAACTGACACACTTTCATGACATTACATCACTTAAATACCTGTGTGTGGAAGTGATGAGGTGGGGCTCTATGTAGCTTGTGTTTCTGAATACAGCCTCATTTTTACCAATACACTGCTCTAAGTGTGGATCAGAAGGCATATCATTTCTTATTGAAGGGTTGATTGATTAACATAAATTATTAGTAACTGTTTTCACTTGAGTAACGATCCAGAATACAGAGAATCGGGCTTGAGTTTTCCTCTCTTAAGATTGAATGATTGACCTTTGTGCAGTAGGAAGAGGTTTCAGTACCACCCTTAAAATGATTTTGGGTGATCAAATATGACAAGTTAACTTTTTTTCAAAAGGGGGATGAAAAGATGCAATATATATATTGCATGCAAAACCCTGAGTTTAACTATTGCAAACATACATTTTCTTGTAATCTCTCAGATGCATATAAGTTTAGAAGCATTGTGAAGAGGAATGCTTCAGTACCTGCTTCAGGATAGGTTTCAGTGCCCTTGATCACAGTGGTGGTCAACTGGCCATTTTGTTCCTTTTTCACTTGGTCAGCACCCTTGCGCTCGTTTCTTTCAGGGTCAGGATTTGTCATATTGAGAGTCGGCTCTGTCAGACTATCTGAGAGAGAGAGAAAATAGAACTGTAAACCTGTTCTCAAGCAAGCAGAACTGAGAGCTAATGCTACCTCAAAGAGAAACTGTATCATTTGTTGTTGTTCTTGTTTCATACCCATAATCCTCAGCCAAACCTTAATTCCAAAAGATTCATACAAAAGAAGCTGTAAATTGCATTACGTTTCACAATGAGTCGCTAGGGGGCTTGTATCCCACTCACATCTGCAGTGATGAACGGCTTGTTCGCTGCTGAGGTTTTTACTGCAGCTTGAGGAACAGAAAGCTAAGAGCACAATGAGGATGAACTAAACTGACGCAGGCATTAAAGCAGAGGCTGTTATGCCAAAACAGTATTACCAAATAGATGCGGTAAAAGTGAAATGATACTAGCATCACTTTAATACACAACTCTGATGTGTACATTTACACATTTTGTTCAGTTTATGTCATCAGTGTAAATAATGGCAAGTTGTCCTTGGAGTATGAATGCAAAAGCTCACAATGTGGCACTTCAGATGTGTCTAATTCAAACATAGATTACTTATTTTTAGTAAATCAAAATTTATGCACAAATGACTCTTATGGATTGATTCATTTTTGTGAATCATACAATGCACTTATAGATTCAGGCACAAATGCCAGTTTTAATGATTGTTTTAGTGAATCAAAAACATACAGTGCACTTAATTTCAGATTCTTGCACATATTACCTTTTTGTTTTTTCTTTTGTGAATCAAAAACATACAGTGCGCTTAAAGATTCAGGCGCAAATTTATTACTCATTTGGATAATTATTTTAGTGTTTTTTTAGTGAAAAAACATACAGTGTAACCAGAGTAATTGGATTCACAAATATATTACTCTTCTGAGCCAATTCTTTTTAGTGAATCAAAAATATACAGTGCAAGTGTAGTCCAATTCATGCACAAATGACTCTTATGGTTTGATTCTTTCTAGTGAATCAAAAACATACAGTGCACTTATAGTCAGATTCATGCACAAATTCCTCTTTTGGATGATTGTTTTAGTGAATCGAAAACATACAGCGCACTTATAGTCAGATTCATGCACAGATTAATTTTTGGAATCGTTTTTTATTTATTTAATCAAATGAATCCAAATCAGGTGAATCAGAAACATACAGTGCAACCAGATTAACAAATTACTCTTACACTAACATACTCTCCCATGAGTAGTCTGATTCATGAACAAATGACTCTTATGAGCAAAATATTTTTAATGAATCAAAAAAAACAGTGCACTTCTAGTCTGATTCACACATAAGTGACACTTATGAGCCGATTCTTTTTAGAGAATCTAAATAATACAACACGACCAGAGTCAGATTCACAAACACATACTCTTATTAGCCAAGTTACTGGTTTAAATCAGTCTGAGAAATCCTTAACTAAACAGAATTCTTCAGAACAAATGACTCGCTATGAATATTGTGATTTATTATAATGCTCGGTCATGAGCACCAGAATAATATGAACCATCAGAATCCTACATTTTTGCATGTGTTTCGTACATAGATGTACATTCACACACTATCAGGTTCAGAGTTTGCGGTGGTGTATCATTAATTTGATTACCTGTAGGAGCATCTGTCAAATCCTTTGTTTCCTCAGATGGCTGCAGATTGTCTGTCAGCCCTCTTCGCAAAGTGGTATCATCTAAAGTTCCTCTGGCATATGGTGTTTGAGTAGCACCAAATGACTTCCACAGTGTCCGGTAGGTGCTGAATCTAGTTCCAGCAGGAGGCGTATATGTCTCTGTATTCCAAGCAATAGGAGTCTTGGATTTGGTACTCCTGGTCTGAGAAGAAAAAGGCTGAAGTGTTGCCAGCGAAGATGATTTAAAAGATTGTTTCATGTTGCCTTGCTTACTAAAATTTGGCCAATCAGATGCCTCTGTTTGAGGACCCTCTTCGTCGTTCTGGATATCTAAAGGAGGTTCAGTCTTAGCGAAGATCAAAGTTTTGATCCATGGTGTTCTTGAGACTGGAAGTCTCGACAAACCACGATCCTTCATTGTAACATAGGGGTTTCGATCAACTGAAGGGTACACCTCAAGGTCTCTGCTAGTCACCTCTGAATATAATACATCGGTTGGACTTGTCACGTCCATGTCTGTTGATCGGGACGTCCATGGTGAGCTGGTAGCTGGCTCTGGGTCCGTGCTGCCCCAAAGATTGGTTCTTTCATTGCTATTTAAAGAGGCAGCACAGAGACTACCACACAGAGAGAAACTGAAGACCAACAGCAGAGCTTCAGTGTGAGGGGTCATGCTGATACTCCTCTGAAGATGTTACTCCACACTATATCACCAAGTTGTCTCCATTTGACTCTCACATTCTGCACTGTTTCTGGCATTGACAAGATAAGAACAGATAGCTGAAAAATATGAAAGATAAGCTGGTTAAAAAAAAGAAATAAAAATGAAAGATAAGCTGGTTAACTTGGAAGCTAAATTTCAAATACATATTTAATCAAATTAACCCTCTGGAGTCTGAGGTGATTTTGGGGTCCTTGAGATGTTTGGACGTGCTCTGATATTTGTGATTATTTCAACTACAGATAACATACTATTGACCAACATAAAATTGTTTTTGTATACAGCAGAAATTGTGCTACAATAATATGTGACCAGGATGGATGTGCATGTTTGCATTTTTTAGAAAAAAAATATTATGCGTCGTTACTAAGTTTAGAGAAAATAAAACTTTCTAAAATAAGGCCATCCAAGCCATAGTGAATGGTCCTGAATAAGAATTTAGAGTAACCAGCCTATTATGTTAGAATATTTACTTCAGAATTATGTGAAAATCATTTCAATTACTTATTCACAGAAAACAATATAGTGTTTTAAATTTTAAAAGACATGTTTTGAGCCTGAAAGCTTGTATCGGGGGTGTGAGAATAGCCATGAATATTAAGTGATTATCACCTGAAAAGACAAAGACCCCTCCTCTAATGGGCCATTAGTGAAACTGACAGGTAAGGCCGAGGTTGAAAAAACTTTTTAAAATGATTTGTTTTGTTTTTTTTATTTACAACACAGTATAATTCAAATATACACAATAAAGGTCAAAGACACATTATTGAGCAGAGCTACAGAAATGTGAACAGACTTTGAGTCAATCCTGAAAACAAGTGATCCCTGGAAATACCTGTTATTTGAGTGTTTGCTGCTGCTTTGCATGAATTCTAAGCTAAGAAAGAAACATTATTTGCTAAATAAATAAAAAACATTCATGATTATACATTTGTATAATTCTATACTTTTTTTTGCAAAATATTATAATATTTATTCATTCTATACATTTATTCTATATATATATTATAAATTATACAAATTAAAGGGTTCTACACTTGATGTAATATATATATGATTCAAAGGGGTTAAATGTTTACAATAATTGTTTGCTATTACTTTATGTTTATATATATTAGATTTATTATTAACCAATATATCCAATAAATATTCCAATAACTCTTATAATACTGAAATTAGGGATGCATAATATAATAGTATAATATCTGTTACTGTATTTATTGTATTATATATAACTGATAATTAAATACATCTCTAATGTTAAACATGTTTATTTTTACATGGAACAGGACATACTCAGTTCTCCAACAGTAGCACTGAGCTAAAGGTTGAGTGTTGAGTGGCATATTACAGCCAGAGCTTTTAATTTACACACCATCAGTCTTATTCGATCCCCTCGAGTCATGTGACCCAATTCAGAAAAAAATGTACCTAACAGAACAGCCACCAAACACCAAACTTCACAGTGCATACTTTTACATGGACAAAAGCTATATATTTTGCATAATTAACATGCATCTGTGCTTGTTAATAACATAATTGCAGATAAACCATGACTGTAACAGTTTACAATTCCATTAGACTGATGAGATTTATGTCAAATGATCTGACAGCTGCTGCAGTGCGAGCTCCGCTTCTTAACTCACAACAACCTTTTCTTTTCTAGCCTTTTTGCATTTCTCAAAACTCTTTCCTCTTATTTCTGCTTCCAGAAGTGGATGCAGCATTTATCATTTATATTTCAGCTATAGAGTGGGGGATGCTGGTCTACACTACCAACCAGTGCAATGCACCTTCTCTTCAGCATTCAGGGACACATTTTCCCACAGAAGCAGCTGAACTCACATACACATATAACATGCACAGACACAACGTCTGATTGTGACAGAAGAGATGTGCTCACCCCGGGACGCATAGATGAAGAGTCTAAAATAGGAGTAATCCTTCAGCTTCCTGTCCTGCAGCGGAAAAGATTTGATTCTGTCTGTGCCTGCGCAAGCGTGTGTGTTTTAGTGCTTTCTCTCTCTCTCTCTCTCTCTCTCTCTCTCTCTCTGTCTCTCTTTCTAACACACACAGACACACATGCCCATCTCTGCTTTTTCACAGGGACACACACGCATGCTGCCTGACACACCCCCTTTTAGTATCTCATCTCCAATCACTCTCTCTTCAGGTGTCTGATCCCTCTCTTCTGATTCATTTAAGCTGTGCCTCTTATTTCCAGAGCTGGATTAGCCATGTTAGGTGTTTGACTTCCTTTCTCTTACATCATTGAGTAACAGAGGCAGGGCATTTACCGCAGTGATGCTCCTAAAAAGGTGGGGGAAATACACGTTCACAGATCTATTCAAAGATCTAAATCGAAGAGGATGAGCTTCCAATTTAGTTTAGCAAATCTATATACAATATTGAACGTAATTTTCTGAATCCCTCAGAGAAAGTCGGAGATCAATATGCAGCAATAAATCAATCACAACAAAATAAAATAAAATACAATTTAAAAAATAATTAAAAAATAATTAAAAGCAAAGCAAAGCAAAGCAAAGCAAAGCAAAGCAAAGCAAAGCAAAATTAAATTAAATTAAATTAAATTAAATTAAATTAAATTAAATTAAATTAAATTAAATTAAATTAAATTAAATTAAATCTAATCTAATCTAATCTAATCTAATCTAATTTAATTTAATTTAATTTTAAAATGCATTTAATTGATTAAAACTGTAGCAAATACACTTCCCACTGGCATGTAAATCTAAGTGGGTAAATGAGTAAGCGGCAATAGCTGGGCAAATAGTCCACTTTCATATTCAGAGCATATAAACACTCAATACATATTTAAAGCCATTCCCCATCAGTGAATCCAGGATGGAGTGTCCGCTGGGACACACCAATGTGTGTGGTCAGACAGAATGAGCAGGATGTAGATCAATCCTTATTAAAACACACCCCGAGAGAACACAAACTGGGACAGGCCCATAAAAAGCTAGTTGCGAGAGGACTAGTTAGGGCTCAGAGCATATAAACAGATTATAATATTTGTTAAAACCATTAAAGTAATCAGTGATGACTTTAAATTGATCGTATGTGAATACAAAGGGATATTGTAAATTGTTTTCACAGATTGACATGCGCTTTGAGTGCATTGCAAATTGCATTCTCTTATAGTGTGTGTACAGGAAGGCACCAAATGAGCTGGAACTAAAGGGGGGTATGGTTTAGAACAATGACCCAGATGAGCAACATATGACATCAGTGTGGTCCGCAGCCAGATCCCCCCAGGCTAGGGCTGCTTTTACGGCCCCACCAATCATCTGCATCACTGCTGCTGAGAAGAAGGCTTGTTGGGTCGGACCCAGCAATGCTGACTTCTGCAAACAAGACAGCAGCAATAATCCACAACACACATTATGCAGAAACAGTTCATATACATGGCTATGAGGCGGAAAGGATGATGTGACAAAATCTGTCATTTTAAAGGGGAAACAGGTTTTTATTGAAGGCAAGATATAATAATAAATAGATTAGTGCTGTCAAATGATTAACGTGTTTAATCACATCCAAAATAAAAGTCTTTGTTTACAATATAATGTGTGTGTACTGTGTGTATTATGTATATATATAAACACATATACAGTGCATACTGTATATGATTTATTTGTAATATAAATTATATTGATATAAATACATACATGTAAATATTTTCAAAATGTCTACTCTGTGTATTTATATATACATAATAAATATACAGACATATGTAAACGAAACATATTTTTGAAATTCTTTTACAATTTATTGTTTGACAGCATAAAATAAATTTACATAAAATGTATTAATTCTATTTGTACATTGCCAGTACAGAAAAAAGCTTTGACCAATAACTATTTTTAGTATAAAAGAAAATGCAAACACAAATCACATGTTTGAAATATGTAAGGTTACTTACTGTACTGTTAAAAAAAAAAATCTTTTTTGAATGTTACATTTTTATTTTAAATTTAAAATCCAGAAAAATACACTCATTTCTGTCCTGTTAAGCCTTTATATTTTATGCACATCACTTTAGTGGTCATGTAGAATAACGATGATTTAACTCATGTAGTTCATTGGCAACTGTCTGATCACGTTACTATCACGTTACAGAAAATAGAAAAAACATAGATTTAATGTGTTTAATTGTTTAAATTCAGTTTTCAGTTTAAACTGTCCACGGCTGGTTTGAATGTGTTTGCAAAATGCGTGTTGACAAAACCATTCCTCGTCCACGGCACCTGCTGGTGGTAAAGAGCATTACACTCACCGTGTCATGCGTTTTCACTCAAATATAACACGATTACTTACTGTGCAAAGATTAAGGTGCGCTAGTTGTATGGGCTATATGTATTTGTTTTCATTTATTATATTTATTTATTTGTTTGTTCAAGTTATTTCGTTGTTTATTTTTGCTTGTTTGCATGCGCTGGGCTGCTCGTGCACGCCAGCATCTGCCTCAGCTCTCGAGTCCATGTTAGCAGCAGGTAAGACCTCACTCATATCCCTGTTTTTTGCCGTATTTTTATAAACGTATTGTCTGTTTACGTATAGGCTGACCAGTAGAGAGCTGAGGCAGTTTACGGAACGGTTAACTTAAGTAATAAAAAAGTTGCTATGACTTTATCCTTCAGTTTGGCGTTGCTAACGTAACAGCTAAATTCGTCGTGTCAACAAGTAATCTCTCCTAACCTCCGAAAGGCTGCTAAATATAATATATCAGGATGAAATGTAGTCTTATCTTCCAAATGTTTTTTTAAGCTCGTGTTTTTTGACAAACATTTTTTGAATACTTTAATTAAGCTCCAATACGGCTAATTGTGTTAGCATGTTTGAATGAGCGCTATTTGATGTGATTTTCCGCGGCATCAAAAACATAATTATAGTCATTCAGACAGAAGTGGATGACCAGGCCTGATGATCGAAGTTTATTTTTAGACTGGGTTTTGTTTTGGGTCAAAATATGAGTGGAGTCATCGACATGTTGACACTGACCTTGGAACAGCTGCATAGTTCACATACTGTGGCTCGTTTCCACCGTCAGTAACGTTACAGTAAAGCACGGTACGATTCAGGACGGAACAACCTGTGCCTGAAAAACTGGTAAGATCTGGTTTTGAACCATAAAAGCAAATGTCAAGACTTTGCGAGCTTCTGCCCAATTTTAGTTTATAATTTTCGAGTAAATAGTGTAATGAACTATGAAAATACTTATTTTGAACATTTTGTACTCAACAGGTTTTGTTTAATAGACACATAAGCTTGACACAAGGAACGATGCAGATGAATGAACCATTTGAACTTTCATACCAGTTCTTGTGAGCTATTCTTGATTTCGTGCCATAACTTTTAGCCCAGTTGCTTTAGGGGTTTTTCAAATATATATATATTTATATTTTAAAGAGGGCACTAACTATTACACGGTTGTGATCCTAAACATAATGCTCTATAAAAATAAAAAAAAAAACAGGGTGAATTTATTTTTACTGCAATCATTTTTTCATATGGTAAGTTCAAGTTATATGACATATTGACAAAGAATCTGCATTGTATAATGAAGCATCACAGAATAGAAAGCGTCAGTAAGTCAAGTAGGTGGATTTGGTCTTGGCATGTGTGAGGTTTATTAGTATGTGTTGTGCTCTCACTTGTGATGAAAAAGTCTGTCACCCATGTGTGTTTTTTTTCTTTGACCTTTGATCACTGGTCACACACGTTCCTCTGTATTTGCCCGTCTTGCTGTTTGAGGTGCTACATATTTTGGACAACTTCCTTACATAAGATTGTTTAGATTCGTTGAGGACAAAAATAGCATTAGCTTGGATTATGTGCAGCTACGCATTTTGTGGGTTTTCTGACATTCAGTTGCTGATTTTATAAAATGATTTGGCAGACATGTTCAAAATGACTTGTTGCTGTTGTTCTTAAAGCTGCAGTCCATAAGTTTTGTCTCTTTGTAAGCATCAACCTGGAATTGCAGTTCCTAGCGGAGTTATATTCCATGCTTTGGTTATACTCTGGCGCAGCTCCAACGTAGATGAAGCTATTGTTTTGAGGTGAATGTGTCAGTTCACCAGAGTGAATCTTGTACTTAGTTATCACAGATTCTAGCATGTCTTGGAGTATATGACTCAAATAAGAATTTTAACCGTATATTGTCATCCGAACAAGTAAGTAACAAATCTGTCACGCTTGTTTTCTACAACTGAGCAAAAAAGGATTACAATAAATTGCATTACCAATGGTGATTAATCCACCGATCAGTTAGCTTATATTACATCAAACTAGGGATGCAACGGTACAGTGAGCCCACGGTTCGGTTTGTGTCACAGTTTTCTGGCCACGGTAACGGTTCGGTTTCGATGCATCATTATTACTGTACAGTACTGTATGTGAGCTCTAACATAGCGGGAGGTCATTTGCCCTTTCTATTTCAAGTTAT
>JAUYWG010000055.1:17228487-17244951 GCA_034779775.1 Enteromius afrohamiltoni | reverse complement strand
TTTCAATAATTGGTGAGGTAGCATCACAATGTGCCGTATCAAACAGATAAGAGAACACTTTAAGCTTACACTGAACACTTACAAAACCCCTGGGTTAAATAAACCATCTAACCTTAACACTTTAAACTACTTTATTATTATTACATTATTATTAAATAATCTCAAATGTAAACATGGTAAAAGTGCACCATCCAGTCAGGATAATTGTGTGATGCAATCACTTCACTTTTACTCGCGTCGTAAAGTTCTGGAAAAATTTTGCTGCTGAAACCTAACCTGTTAACCAAAAAAAACCCAGAATTGATTCGTTCGTCTCTCGAGGCTTCGGGTTTTTTGAGTCGTTCGTTCATCACAAAAATTAACGAACCGTTCAAGAACGACACATCACTAGTCTTGAGAAGTTCTGACCATCGCCTGATTGTAAATGCGCTTAATACACAGAAAATGCCCATTTGAATTATAATGAAAGTTTATTGCCTCAAATAGGCTACCGAAATATCACGGTTCACGTGGGTGTACCGAACCGTTCGATAAAGAACCGGAAACCGTTGCATCGCTACATCAAACCATGCAAATTATTAATAGTGTTATACTCTATTCTCAAATTATAAATGTAAACAACATCAGCATTTCTTGACTATGAGCATGGTGTCTATTATCATGTCGAATAAAATTTCTGTACATTTTAATATCTCAATTTTCATACCATTAGAATTTCACATTAAGAAATTCTTTTAACCTATGTAAACTCCCTTCGAACTGGTTGTCTTGTGGTTGGTGGGCGATATGTATCAAACGATATATTATGCACGTCTCGTTAGTAAAGCCGTTTTTTGATTGGCGGTTAATCTCCATCAACTGTTTTCAAAAGGAACGACAGCTTTTACACAGAGCCGTAGATCACTGAGAAGCTGCGCCTTTGAATCACCCGCAAAACTCAGCGCGTAGCTTGTCAGTGATACATATTTGAGTGCGTAGTTTATTTATAAATATTGAAAAAATCTAAGTATGCTCCATATCTTTTGTACACAGTACTGAGTAAAGGCAAGATGAAAATGTACAGATGTGCACACAATTAAATTTAATTACAATTTAAAAGTCTCAAATAAAGTTGCAGTGTTTTTTTGTGGTTTTTAATAACAATGTGAAGAATAACAATATTATTATTATTATTATACTACTACTAATATTAATAGCTTTATCTATAAAAGGTTCTATACTGCCATTGATGGTTCTATTTAGAACATTTAACATGTTTGAAACCTTTTCAATCAACAAAATGTTCTGCAACTTGTATATTCATTGCATTTATAAAAAGTCAGAGATTGACTTAACACAAAAAAACAAGTTAGCAGAAGCTGTTTTAGATAAACTAGAAAAGTGTTGCTCACGAAACTGAATGAATGTGTTAAATGTAGTTGTACAGAAATTTTGACAGATTTTTGCTGAACCAAAAGAAAAAAAACAAGCAATTTCAACATTTGTCAAGTTGGATTTTTTTACAGTGTGGTCTTTCAAAGTCAGATTGCTGTTATATTACACCCAGTGTTACATTTCAAAGTTTAATGGTGCAACAGGTTAAATATTTAGAGTTCCCCGAATTATAGATTGCTCTCTCCCAGGGGTGAGGTTTCTTCACCATGTTTTGTCTGATACCATGTGAACACATCCGAAATGGTTAGTGTCTGAGGAGCAGGGCTGACAAACACACTCTTTTAATTGATTTAGACTGTTACTTAAAGAATTGCGAAAATTAAGGCAGTTAAGCATGTCATTCACCCAGAAGATTATATATTGCTTTAAAAGGCAAATTTCTAGAATTCAGATGGCATTGAGTGGATTTCTTTTCTGCAGACAGACACGTGAGTAAGTTGGAGTCAGCTATGCCTTTTATAAAAACGAACTGTTCTTTCCATTGTGTCTTTTCTTTAGCTCACCTGCTGTCATGCTTTCCAGAGGGGCAACCATGGCAGGGGTCACTGCTCACAAGATCAGTAAACACATCACGTTCCTCGCCAATGATGTTGTCGGGACTGCCACGGCTGACGTTTCACCTGCACACTCCAAACCAATTCTGCTGTTGCTGCCATGGCTGGGCTCCAGACCACAGGCCATTGCCAAATACTGTGAGATTTACTTTCGCACAGGCTTTGATGTGCTTGTAGTGGAAAGCGAGGTGAGCCAGTTCTTGTGGCCTCGCTGGGGATTGGAGAATGGTGGCCGTGTGCTGGAATTATTAGAGAGCGAGCGCTTTTCACAGCGCCCTCTACTGGTCCATGCTTTCTCCATTGGTGGATATACATTCTCTCAGGTGCTTGTTCATGTGGCCAAAGACACCCAGCGTTACCAAGGCCTGACAAACAGAATCAGGGGGCACATCTATGACAGCCTTGTCATGGGATCGCTGGAGCATATGGCCAACGGTATGTACAGAGTTTGCAATGTAAAGTAAGTTTATCTATATACATCATAGTATGACTATATCATACCATTATTATATACCATGCCATATTTCTCTCATGTGTAAATATCCTAATGGTGCCACATATACATATAAAATATAGAAAAAATAGCCTATTTAAATATCGCAATTTCAAAAAACTATCTGAACTTCTTTCAGATTTTTTATTGCGCATTCCATGTAATATCAATCAAACTGCAGTTGGGTTGTTTTGATTAAGTAATAATAACTTACGGATACGGATAATTTACAAAAAAAATTTTTTTACATATTAAAAGATTATAGCAAATACAGATAACTCCACATTTCAAATCACTAGTTTAATCTCTGTAATCTCCTCCGATAACAATGTAGATGCTTGAAAAAGGTTGTTGTTGTGATCATAGATTGTATGGATGTGATTACACGCAATGCACAGAGCTTTTCCACTTATCATTTTAACCATTTTACCGTTTTTGCTTTTCACGCGTTAGCTTGTATTTTTATTTTACATCTTGAAAAAGATATCACAGGTTCATCACAGGTTTCATTGTTGTAAAACGTGAACTCATGATGGCTTAAAAAAGTAGACCATACTGGATTTTTTGGCAAAACGTGTTTAGGATTCAGATCGTGCTATATGTGGAGAATACTGCACGGCAATCAACTTTTTATTATTATTATTATTATTATTATTTGCATCCTTGGTTAAAAACCTATTGTTTTTCGATGTAACCAAACTAGAAAGACGTGTTTGTCCATTGTGTTCACATCTTTTGCAGCATCTCGCACATGACATGCCAGTTTTTCCCAATTTCACTGTTCTCGTCTCATGTTTTTTTAAAGCAAAAACATGTTTTTTTTGTAAACTGGCACATAGCCCATTTTGTTTTAGTAGTATACTGAATGTGTTGTTTTCTACATCTCTCTTTTTTTAAATTTAATATGCCTGTGTAGGAGTGTGGAGTGTGAGCTAATCACATAACAGATGCTTAACACATACTGAAAAATTTAAGTTGGCACTACAGCCAAACTATGAGTCAAAGGCCATATAAATCAATCAGCTTGTTCTAATAATTAAGGTTATTTGATTATGCAGTGTCGTGTTATTATTTTTTTATTTGGAATTTGATTACAATGTGCAATGTATGTTCTTGTCCAAAAACTCACATTTCTCCAAAGTAAACTCAATTGTCCCTCACTGAAAATATAAAAGTATATCTAGTTGTTGGTCAAAACATTAAAAGATGAAAAAGTCACTGGAAACTCTTGTTTAATTTTTTGGGGTTTGTTGTGCAGGTCTGGGTAAAACCATACTCCCCCGGATGGAAGGTCTCGTGAGGTCGGCTAGCCTTCTGTACTTCCGTATGTTTAAGCACCAGACAGTTAACTACTTCAACTCATCGATCAGTGTTTTCTGGAACACTCCTGTCAAGGCTCCTGCTCTTTTCTTCTTCTCTGAGAACGATGCACTGTGCGATTATAAGAGCTTGGAGGAGATGATTGAGTTCTGGAGGAGCCATGGCCAAACTGTCAAGAGCAAGAAGTGGAAGGAGTCTGTTCATGCAGGTCATCTGCGTGCCCACCCTCAGGAATATCTGTCCACGCTGGAGGACTTTTTACAGTCTCTCAACATGGTGCCTTTGAAGGCCAAAATGTGAATTTTGAAGGTCGTCACCCATCTCCTTAAACATGCCTGAAGTGCCTGTTTACAGTATATTGTTACATCGACATTCTCATGCTCTTTGTTCAAGTGGTCTTGCAAAACTTCTGCAGTCTGTTCAAATATTTATACCACTACATGAAGTCCTTTTCAGCCAAAAATTCATACCTGGTCCAGAAAACAAATCTGAGCTCTTTTTGAAGACTAGCACTGGCACATTGAAATACTCCACAAATACTTTCTGGTGATGTGCGACCATTTAGGTTTATTGCATTATAATATGAAACTCCTGTACTTCATCCAACATCTGTTTGGACCTCAAATTGTTGAAATGCAAAACTGTGTATAGTTATTTTGCTGTAGATTTATTTTTTTGCTAAATCGTAAGCACTTGAAAATAATGAAATAATAGGTATTTTTTAACCTTTTGTTAATAGGGAAAAATAGGATAGTTGTTAAATGTATAGTCAAGTTGTCAAATAAACTGTTAATTTGAATATACTGACCTTTAATCATTTATGTTACCTCAAAAGGGAACAATTATTTTAAAATCTACAGAAATCACTTGCTTTAAATTTGTCAATGACTAAATCTGAAGTAAATAAAAACATGATATAACTAAATATAATATAATTTAGCACAATCCAGGTAAACCTGTGCAATGTTTTTTTTTTTTTTTTTTCTAGCAATGACCCATGTGTATTTTTTCAGGTAGCTATGCAGACAGTAAAGACAAGTAAAGTGGGACACTTAGGTTTTTGTATTACATGTTTTTATATTTTAATTCTGTACAGTGTAATGAAAATCTTTAGCCTATGCCAACTTGCATATTTTAAAACAATATTTATGGCATGTTATCAATGCAAAAATGAATGTTTTGACTTTTTTTTGCTTCATTTAGCAAAGTCAAATAAATAATTCTGATTGTTGATGTGTATTGTTTGTTTAGACTAGAAATAAAGCAAATGTCTTGTGCAAGACGAAACCAAGACACAAGTTGGCAGAATTTGACTGGTTCGAGTGGTTTTCCTTTAGAGGGCGCTTTTCGATTCAGACACTCCGGGAGACATATGTACATCTATACTGGTGTAAATGCAGTAATATTATGCCAAATAATAAAAAATAATAATTTTCATATTGGCGGACTCGCATCTCTATTTGTATTGGTGAGCATTAGCAACCACACATACACACACGGTAAGTTAGGGATCTAACTAACTATGAGGCTATTTACAAATACTAGCCTATAACCTAACCCACTCTATGCATGTTTATAGTTTAAATAATTACTGATCATCCAAATTTTCTTTGTGGTCTGCATCATCATGATCTGTTCTTCTGTATTGATGCTGGTTAGTTCTGTATGTATAAAACTCCTCTATATGATCTTTGTGGTTAAATTTTTCCATCTTTTTATAATCGTTATAATCGGTCTTTTTTTTCTTATCGGTGTAAAAGACACAAATATAGCTCTCTTGATTTTGGTCACACAAGTAAGTGTTATATACCAATCGAATCTGTTAAATGTTTACTTTTTTTATTCACTCTCAGTAACAAAAAGTGTGTGCTTTTGCAAAAAAAGGAAAATAAAAAGTGTGTGTGATTTTTCTTTGTTCTCTCCGCGAACAGTTTTTAAAAAGACACACAGATGAGAAACATATCTATAGAAAGCTTTAAGTGTCTACTTTTAAATGCACGTTGAAAACAAATATTCTTTGTTAAAGTAATGAGTAAGTAACCAACATTATACAGAGTTTCTCAATCTGATTTCATCCATTTTAATCGATCGTTTTATTGTTTGTTTTTCTTGAACTGTAATTCCTGACTAAAATAATATTAATATTATTTTGCATAATATTTTTTTTCTAAAAAATGCAAACATGTACATCCATACTGGTCACATATTATTGTAGTACAGTTTCTGCTGTATACAAAAACAATTAAGTGTTGGTCAATAGTATGTTATAAGTAGTTGAAATAATCACAAATATCAGAGCATGTCCAAACATCTCAGGGACCCCAAAATCACCTCAGACTCCAGAGGGTTTTAATGTAAATCAGAATCTTTTATTTGTATATATATATATACTGTGTCTTGTCTGAAATACTACCGTCCCATAGCACTGAACTGACTCCAATCATGATGAAGTGCTTTGAGAGGCTTCAAAACAAGCCTTACCAACACACTTGATCCGCTCCAGTTTGTGTACCGTACAAACCGCTCTACAGACGATGCCATTTCCTCCACCCTCCACCTGGCTCTCACTCACTTAGAAAACAAAGAGGGGTTTAAACAAAGGTAAATGAGGGGTTTAGATGCTCAAAAGCAATTGTTAATTACGGATTTCTTTGATTTCACAATAATCAGAGTTTTAGCTACAATGTCAAACACCGTTGAATATCTAACCATGCTTTTACTGTTCTTCAAAAGGCTTCTTGAGGAACATTAAATCACGTCTCTGGAAGCTTAAGAAGTGCTTAATTTCCTCCACCCTCCACCTGGCTCTCACTCACTTAGAAAACAAAACTCTTATGTTAGAATGCGGTTCATTGACTTCAGCTCAGCATTCAATACAATAATCCCACAACAGCTCATCAACAAACTAAACCTTCTGGGCCTAAACACCTCGCTTTGCAACTGGATCTTGGACTTTTTAACTGGAAGACCTCAGTCAGTCCGTGTTGGCCACAACACCTCAAGCACTACCACACTAAACACAGGTGCCCCACAGGGCTGTGTGCTCAGCCCACTGCTCTTCACGCTACTGACCCACGATTGCACTGCCAAGTACAGTTCCAACCACATCATCAAGTTTGCTGATGACACAACTGTGGTAGGTCTCATCAGCAACAACGATGAAACACACTACAGAGAGGAAGTGGCACAGCTCATTGAGTGGTGTGGTGCAAACAACCTGTCCCTCAATGTGAGTAAGACAAAGAACAACAGCAGAACTCTGCTGACCACCCCCTACTGACCATTGACAGCTCGGCTGTGGAGAGAGTCAGCAGCACTAAATTCCTGGGGGTGGACGTCACGGAGGATCTCGCCTGGACCACCAACACCACGCCACTCTCCAAGAAGGCACAACAGCGCCTGCACTTTCTCCGCCGGCTGAAAAGGGCAAGTCTCCCTCCACCCATCCACACCACATTCTACTGGGGAACCATTGAGAGTGTGCTGACCAGCTGCATCACTGTCTGGTATGGGAACTGCAGTGCTGCTGACCGCTAGACCCTTCAATGGACAGTGATCACAGCCGCAAAGATCTTCAGGACTCCTCTCCCCTCCCTTCTGGACATTTTCCTTGCACAATGCTCAGGTAAAGCCACCAGTATCGTGAAGGACCCCACCCACCCCTCACATCACCTCTTCTAGCTCCTACCATCAGGGAGATGCTACAGGAGCATCAGAGCCCCTCTGCAAGACTGCTCAACAGCTTTTTACCCCAGGCTGTGAGAGCCCTCAATTCCAACCACCTCACCCCCTTTGGTCTGATTTATTTTTCTATAGGTCTAATTATTCTCTGTCTGTGTGCAAGTATAGTCTGTATTCTCTCTTCAAGGGAAAAAAGAGAATTTAGTTTTAGACATGCAATGCACCATTTATTGAAAAGTTGACAGATAACACTGTCTTTTTCAGTATCAAGATTTTAAGTTAATTATTTAAATGTTAAAAAAAAAAAGATGTTGGTAAGTTTTAAATAAAGCATTAGCATAGCTTTCCACGTAATTTCTTTGAAACGACTGCCATCTTGTGTTGTACATATAAATAACAATCACAAATTCTTTGTATTATTTTATTAGTAAATCAAAAATAAGTGTTCTGAATGTTGTTCACGATCCTTATTCGAATACATCACTGATATTATTATTCTATTTATGAATCTACGGTGTGTAATTATAGCCTACAAAGAATTTGATTGTCACCCTCAAACTTTAAAACATTAAAACACTTGAATAGATATGTACTATTTTAAGCCACTCGTCTTGGCCTAATTTAGGTAACACCGTTGTGACGTCATTTCTAAGACTTCAAAGCGGCTCCGTCAGATGACGTTCTATGTTGACGCCTCTCGTTGATATGATGGGACGGTCCCGTTATTCCGTTCGGCAAGCGATGGAGCGCACGAGGAAAACCATTGTCCGCCACCGAAGCTGTTTCGTGCTGGATCACACGGTGTGGATATGCTTTGTTTTCATCCTGAATGCGTGCGCGGCGTCTTCCGCTCACCTGCGCCCGTGTAAAGAGGTGAGAGATCATTCCCGCTGATGTTTCTGCCTTCATAATCAGCGTTCATTGCGTTTCATGCACTCGTCCAGTTCCTAAATCCGTGTTTGCTCACGCTGGCTTGTTTTTCAAGCGTCTGTGGTTTTCCATGCATCTATTTGTACTTTTGGGATCAGTCTTCTTTACTGACACGTGCAGCAAGATGATGCAGACTGTCATACCTTACAATAACTCAAGTAACAGGTGCGTCAGGTACTCCACACACATCGAAAAGCCCCATCCAATGAGAAGTAGGCTTTCCGAATAAGGTAAATGAGGGGTTTAGATGCTCAAAAGCAATTGTTAATTACGGATTTCTTTGATTTAACAATAATCAGAGTTTTAGCTACAATGTCAAACACCGTTGAATATCTAACCATGCTTTTACTGTTCTTCAAAAGGCTTCTTGAGGAACATTAAATCACGTCTCTGGAAGCTTAAGAAGTGCTTGATTTTCTTACAGGAACTGTAAATTCTCAGTCTTTCAGTGCTTCCTTCAATGCAAAAATGGCTTTTGAGGATCTGAATGTCTTTAGGCTCTTTGAAATCATGTTTTAGGCACTAATAGTTCTAACACCATTGCAGTTAATTCGGATTCTCATTTTTCTTAATAATTAAACTACATTTTCTCTCTCCCCCCCTCTCTCTCTCTCTCCCTCAAAGGTATTCAGAGTCCTTTTTTAGCTAAATATAGTCTTTTCTGTATTTGATTATGGCATACTAAGGAACTGTATCTTGAGCTTTTCAGTTGCGTATTGATCAAGAATCTGATATGCTTTTTGTCTCTGGTTATATTGATTGGTGTCCGATTGCTGCTTGGGATGGGCATATGTATTTGTCGTCCAGCCAGGGTGTGTGTTTTATGTCTAATGGTATGGTAATGGCTGAATAAGGTTCCAGTGGAGTGCTAAGCGGAGCTTTTCACAAAGATGGTCAGCCCTGCGTGCCCATCTCAAGAGCCCGGTGATATGATTCTAAGAATAGCCTCACTGAAGCTGCTTTCACTGAGAGCTCAGCACCTCCTCTGGCCTTTGTGCATGGGGAAAAAACTGTGGCTGTAATCCATGTGTGTCCCATAAAGTAAAAGACCGACTGAAATGAATGGTAAAAATCATATGGTAATTGTATAGTTTTCTCAAAGCTGCTTTAATTATGCTTTAATTATTTACATTATCCGGTAAAGCCTGCCATATGAAATATATTTTTTTTATAATAGACTTTTATTGTTTTTTTTAGAATAAAAAAAAAAAGTCTATCATGTTAATGTAAAAACTGTTTTTTTTTTAAATTATTATTTAGATGCAATTTGGTAGATGCAATTAATGAGATCTTAAAAACAGTTCCTTAATGTACGTAATTGCTTTTAGAGAATTACATGCATTGGGAAGTTTAGGCTTTGTCATTCGAATCGGATTCTTCACAAGATATGATTTGATAACCAAAGCACTGAAATATGAATCATTTGTTATAATGTGCTAGTGTCTGCATAGAAAGCATTGGTTTTGCTGCATGATTTTAGTGGGCTATCTTACATTGTGTCATTCATTGGCACATTAATACAGTGGTAATGGATAGGCTTTGTATGGTAATATCTGAGACTATTTCCTGTTTTGAGCTGTCTCTCAGTCTGCCCTTCTGTATGTTGACCCGCAGGGCATACTGGGTTTTATCAGCTTCCTCCTGAAAGCTGCCTTTCCTTCCCAGTCACTCGATAAGTGCTGGAGGATCTGCAGGCGTGTGATGTTGAAGAAATGATTAAGAGATTTTCTGTTGCAATTCGGCCAAACAAAATGATCTGTAAATCTGTTATATGCAGATCAGTGGTGGGCCTTTTGATTCATCCCATGACTCTTTTTGAATCTGTTCACTAAAAGAGTTGCCTGCCAGTCTACAGAGTATGGAAGCCTGTTTTCATCACGGAATTAAAAAAAGGTAGTTTTATCTACAAATATTTTTTTTCCCTTGCAATTGTGAATGTACATCTTAAGACCTGTTCAAAAACAAGAACTGTACACAGTTGAAAACCCCGCTAATGCTAATGTGTGGAGAGGAAAGGGTGGGAGCACAGCCGACTCGGGACAGATGACTCATGGATTTATTAAGGCATGTTACGATCTGTTTTACTGTCCTCTGTGTTAAATCCACACTATACTCAAGCATCCATGTGCTTTACTCTTTTACAGTCAAACTTCACACATCCGCACCCACAAAACTCAAGTATCTTGTTAAATTTAGACGTGTTGTTTGTTTTCGCAGGCGGACTACTACTTTCAGTACACGGAGTGTGACAGCACCGGGTCCAGATGGAGGGTGGCCATTCCTCTAAATCCAGGAGAGTGTACAGGACTACCAGAACCTGTGCAGGGCACCGACTGCAGTAGGTTTATATGGACATAAAGTGAACACGAAATGTTCATGTGTACACTAATGTGATTCCATGCATTTTGAATGTCAAGTGTGTGAATTCGAACAGCATATTTGTCGCCTCTTATCAGCACAGAGGAATTTCCTCTTGGACGAAACATGTTCAGTGGCCCCAGAGCAATCATTCCCAAAACCTCCCAGAGTCCTTGGCCAATGTATTTTTGTAGTTTATAGTTTAAACAATTACACTTTTTATTGAGGTTTTATTGTGCACATTATTAATATATTCATAAATATCCATCAAAGAATTCTCTGCCCCTGAAATTAATTTTGCTTTCTTCTGACATAACATAGACTACAGAGGTGGAAAAAATGTAACCTATAAAAGACTTCCCTGTGTTTAAAATAGTATATTGGTCCCACTCATTACTGTATTTCTTGATAATTATTACTTTCAATATTTGATTGAAAATGTGTCACTTCATGAAAGTTAAAAGCTTGGTATTTTTATTTTATTTATTTTTTTATTTTTATTTATTTTTGTTAAATAATAACAGGAAAGCTGTCAATATTGATTTTTAAATCAACTTCATTATATCAGTTTTTTTTTTTTTAGAGGAATATTGTGTGATAGCTTGCTTTATTTATTTTTTTAAATAAGTTGCCATGGTATTAAAAACAAAATGTATTTATTTATTAATTTTTTATGTACAAATAGCCTTGTATGGTGTTTAAAACAACAAATTAAAACCAAAGAAGCTGGCATGCTGTTAAAAAAAAAACAACTAACTAACAAACATGATTTATTAATTTTTATTTGTTTACATCAGTGGACTGAGTGTTATGGCCTAACACCTAAGTTTTGGTGCACTTGTTTTTGCGTTAGTGATTGATCTGGTCAGTGTGTGTTTTTCTTTTCTTTTTTTTTTTTTCTTTTTGGCGTAAAATGTAAATTTTGTTACATCAGCATTCTCGTGCGGAGCGGGGGAGTTTCTGGAGATGTCTGCCCAGGAGTGCACTCAGTGTGCAGCTGGCACTTACTCGCTGGGCAGCGGCCTGCGTTTAGATGAGTGGGATGACATCCCTCCTGGATTCAGCAGCTTGGCAACCAGCCCTGACAACACACCCAAGAATGTGTCCACCTGCAGCAGGTCAGCTCCTCTGGAGGAGTCAGTCAAGTATAAAAGATTGACCACAGAAGACAGATTTTTGCTTTCTTTTTTTGTATTTGGTGTGTTTTAAAAGGTATTAATTATGTGTTCTGTTTATTTGTCCAACACTAAGTGAAATCCAATCCACATGCACAAAATAACTTAAAACGGTAGTCACCGAGTGTGTATTTTTGTGTGTTTAGTGCAAAGTGGGTCGCTCAGGGCTCGTATCTGGAGTCCAACAGAGATGAGTGTAGTGTGTCTCTGATCTACACTGTACACTTGAAGAAGCCGGGCTCAGTGTCCTTTGACTACCAGTATGTGGATAACAGCATCTTCTTTGAGTTCTTTGTAAGTTTGGATCCCGTTTTGGCTCAGAAATGTTTGTGTGCAAGATATTTTAAGACATCAAAAGCAGCTGTTCTGAATTGTACAAATCCTTCTTTTCTTGACAGATTCAGAACGACCAGTGTCAGGAGATGGACCAGGATTCAAATAAAAAATGGATCAAATTAACTACTCATGGAGAGTGGGGAACACATAGTGTAAGTCAAAAAACAACACTATGATGTACTACTACTACTACTATTGTTCTTTTATTTGCATATACTACCATTTGAAAGTTTCAAGAATTTTTATAATTATAGTGAATTAATATCACAATTAAAAATAATTGTTTTTTTATTTGACTATATTTTAAACGGTAATTTATTCCTGTAAAACAAATCTAAATTATAGCCATTACTCCAGTCTTCAGTGTCACATGATCCTTCAGAAATCATTCAGTATGCTGATTTGTTGCTCAAGAAACATTTCTTATATCAGTATTGAAAACAGTTAGAACATTTAGCAGGATTCTTTAATTAAGTTTTTTGTAAAAATGTAGAAATCTTTGCAACTTTCAATCAATGCAAGGCATCCTTGGCAAGTAAAGGTAATGACTAAGAATAGATCTCACAAACATACATTCTGTCTCACCCTCATGTTGTTCCAAACCCGTAAGACTTTCGTTTATGTTTGGAACGCAAATTAAAATGTTTTTCATGAAATCCAAGAGCTTTCTGACCGTCTGTAGATGGCAACATCTACCACTTTCAAGACCTTCATTTTATGAAGCTACGAGAATACTTTTTGTGGGCACAGAAAACAAAAATATTGACTTTATTCAACCATTCTTTTCTGTGTCAGTCTCTGCTGTGCATTGACGACAGTATCAGGGTAAACTACTACGACCATTTCAACAATGTCCTTACTAACGTTACCTTTCTGGGTCTATGCAGGGTCAGAAAGCTCTTGGATTTCTTTAAAAATACCTTTAATTTGTGGCCTGAAGATAAAAGAATATCTTATGGGTTTAAAATCACACAAGGGTGAGTAGTTAATGACTAAAAACCTTGGAAAAATGTTTTCTTTTTGCAGTCGATTCTTAATCAAATAAGAGTGATGTCTATATTATGTCTTCTTCAAATGATCAGGTGAATCTGAATTCTGGCACTAATATTCTGTACTGGAGAACCACTAGAGTCACACTCGGCTCTAAAGCAGTCAAACCGGTACTCCTGAGGAACATACGGATCGAAGGTGAGGATGTGCCATGAGTGTGTTCACCATTTTAATCGGAAAAAAAGGCTTCCCCTTTTTGAAAGATTATATAACACCATTTCTCTCCTTTAGGCGTGGCATATACATCAGAGTGTTTTCCATGTAAGCCTGGGACGTTCAGTCGCACCCCGGGCTCCTCCTCCTGTGAGCCCTGTCCACGGGACACATACTCTGGCCGAGGGGCCAGTTCCTGCACCCCTTGCAACACAAAAACACACTACGCCTGTAAGTACATGTGCACACACACATACATATATATTCTATAATAGCACATAGCCTTTTGAATGTATGTTTCCTACTAAATGCACAGGACTATTTTATTAGTTTATTCATTTACATGTGTAATGTGACCACTAACCAACACATGAGAACTACAAGCATACGAATTTTGTCTGCTTCACAGGGTACTTTTTTAGATCAAATGAGTTCAGCTGGCTAAGAAAGATTGGAAATCCTTGCATTAATGCATATGATATTTTTTTATGCACGCATAATATAATTTACTTTCACATTATATTGCTTTAGCGCATTATTTTTAACCCTTTTAATAGTTAAAAGCTTGTCTGCCAGTTCCAAACTGTTCATGTCTATGTGAGGTATGACTCTTCTGTATATTAAATAGCAGAAGGCTCAGCCATGTGCAAAAGTAGACCTCCATGCTCAGAAAAAGACTACATCCAGACATACAGCACCTGTGATAAAGATGGAAAGGTAAAATATTTATGGCAAAACATATATCACTGCATTTAAATAATTATAATTTTTATTCTCAGACACACATACAATCTTTAAAATACAGGATGTTTTTTGTGCATAGATTATTTTTATTTTTGAGTGTTGTGTGTGTGTGTATATAATATATACACTCAAGCTTTTAAAAATACAAAAGCTTCCATTATATACATATTTTATATGATTAATGAAGTAACTCTCTTATAGACTCAGGTCAAGTATAAGTGGGTAGAGCCTCAGATTTGTTTGGCATCTGCTGCTGGCGCAGTAACACTGCCACCTTCTGGTCAGCGTGAGCCTTGTCCACCCTGTAATCCTGGTTTCTATAACAACGCCACAGCCACCTGTTCTCCGTGTCCACCCGGGACTTACTCCAACGGGGTCAAAGGTGAGAAACCATCCTGACATCTTAAGGAGGACGTATGAATTATGATTATTTCAAAAGCAAGAGCATAATTTCTACCAAACAGCTAAACGATATTCAACATGGATTTTGTGGCATCTGTAGCATGCCAGGCTTGTCCAGCTGGCACAGAGCCTGTCCTCGGCTATGAGTACAAGTGGTGGAACGTGCTGCCTGCCAACATGAAGACATCCTGCTTCAACGTGGCCAACAACAATTGTGATGGATTTAATGGTGAGAGATTACATGAGTATGGTGCGGTATTATAGTACGGCGTATGGCAGTAATGCTTGTTACCGCTAGGGGTCGCTGTTGCGTCACTGATAAATTTAAATGGAATTTTCTGCGTTCTTATTTTTTTTGTGTACATGTTTCTTGTGCATAATGCCTTCATATCTTGAACATTTTGTGTGCTTTAGGTTGGGCGGTAGCGGGTGATCATATACAATCAGGAGCAGGTCGTTCAGATAACGATTATCTCATACTAACTCTCACGGTGCCTGGATTCAAGTGAGTCTTCAAGTACTTTTCCACCTCCACACTACTACACTATTCAAGTGCCGCCCTCTGCACATTACGCTCATTAGAGCTCATTAAAGCCTTGTGTAATTAGCATGGCTAAAATGCAGTACATGAACATTTCTGCTGTGTGAGTGGGTACTTTGGTACTTGGTGGGTGTATGTAGAAGTGTTTGTCCTTGCTTAACCTGTGCTGTCTGTTTAAAAATGAGTCCGTTTCTGTTTTTTCGCATCAGGTTGCCTGTGTCGGTTCGAGGGCCATCCGGGAGCGAGTACGGCCGGATCACTTTTGAGTTTGAAACCAGCTGCTCAGCTGACTGTGAGTTCTACTTCATGACGGTGAGCGTATTTACAATACTATTTTCTGTTAAAGTATTGCATGATGTTTGTTACTTTTGACTTAAAAGCAGTCATTTCAATTTGTAAAAGATTTAAATGAAGTGATTCATAACAAAATGTTGATTTTTGGGGTGAAGTAACCCTTGAATTATTTTGTGGATTTTTATTTGTTGCTTCAGGACGTAAAAAGAAGGAGCACAAATGTCATTGAATCATGGGAAGGGAGTAAAAGCAAACAGAGTTACACACACATCATGACTGAAGACTCTTCTGTTGCATTTACCTGGGCTTTTCAACGCACCAGTCAGGCTAGTGATGTCAGTACAAATACATGCACACTCACACAGATAAAAATGTTTATAGAATGGGATCGTCATAATAGTCATTCCCACTGTCCATCAGGTGCGTCAGTATGTAAATGACATGGTAAAGATTTACTCTGTGACTGTCACTAATGCGGTGGACGGGGTTGCATCAGCGTGTCGGGCGTGTGCCCTGCAGTCTCAGAAGGCCGGCTCCTCCTGTGTGCCCTGTCCAGCTGGACACTACATTAATAAAGAGACCTACCAGTGCCAGGAGTGCCCTCCTAACACTGTCCTATCAGGGCATCACATCTATGGTAAAGAAGCATGCCAGCCGTGTGGGCCAGGCAGCAAAAGCAACAAGGTATTTCAGCTGTTTCTCTGTTTTTAGGTGGCACTTTAAGAAGTTTTAATTGGTTTCAAATTATATTTATTTCTTACTAAATATAAAAAGGGTGAAACTGGAATAAATATAAATACTAAAATCAATGATACGTTTGTTATTATCATTAGTGCTGTCAAATCATTCATTAATATACATATATTATGTAAACAAAAACAAGTTTGTTCTGTGTGTGTGTGTGTGTATGTGTGTGTGTGTGTGTATATATATATATATATATATATATATATATATATATATATAATATAAATACACTGTACAGTAATAACAAAAAAT
>JAUYWG010000055.1:17193613-17220725 GCA_034779775.1 Enteromius afrohamiltoni | reverse complement strand
ATAAATATACACAGTATGCACACAAAATAATGTTATTTCGGATGTGATTAATCACGATTAACCGTTTCACTGCACTAGGAAATATTATATATTTAATAAAATACAAATTTATATATTTAGTTTTATTATTATTTAAATATTCCATATGCATTTTATGTTTATGTCTGTATACTATTTTATAACACATTTTTTAATTATTATTATTATTATTATTATTATTATTAATAATAAAATAAAATATCATATGTTTTTTTTTTTTTTTTTTTTTTTCCAAAATATAATGTAAAAATTGAAAACGTGCATCAATGCATTTCCAACTTTTAAATGAAGCATGACCAAGACCTAGATGGAACCCAATGTTCACAAAAAAATCTTGGTTTTTATTTGTTGAAATAAGGTGAACTCATGTTTCATAAAATGCTAATATTCGGACATGTAGAATATTTACTGGCCTGAGCTGTTAATATTAGACAAGCTCCAGCCAATAAAGTTTGTAGTTTTCTGTTGCTTTAATTCTAAACAGTGCCTGTCATCTGTGTTCTCCAGTCTAAAACTCGGCATATATAAAACGGCTTCTTGTTTAGTGATAAATACGATTAATTACTTGGATCCACGGGTGGTCCTGCTTACCAAGCACTTCCTGCTGTGCTGTCTGTCACCCCCATGTGTCCTCTAAGACAGGTTGTGTGTGTGTTTGTGCCACAGGAGCTACAGTAGAGAAAACTCTTAACGGAATAACCACCAGACCAGAACTATTTCCATCTGCATCAGAGAGAATCCCAGATGTCCACTTCTTCTATCGGTACTGGTGTTTACGTCATCAAACCTAAAGCGCCTCTTAAATTTCCTCTCATATATGGTTATCTGGGGTTTTGGTTGTAGGGTTTTTTTAATAAAGTCTGATTTTTGTTCTCTTCCCTCTATTATCCATTACGTATTTAATGGCATCTTTTATTTGGAAAGATCTTCGCAGGTTACAACCTCATGTCCGAGAGGCAGGAATGCAGTGGTTACACTGCGCTGTAACCCAGAGAAAACAATGACAGGAGACCTATCTGTGCCCAGGTACACACACACACACATAAACAAGTGCACCGCTGTTAATGCAGTCTAAATTTGGTACAGGGCATCTCCCATCATGCCGTATCAAATCACCACACTGCTGGGCCACTGAATTGATGTATTTGTATGGTTTCAGTTTTATTTTTATTATTACCGAAGATATAGTCACTTATTTTTGATGCATATATGTTATATTTATTTATAATATAAATTATATGAATAATAATTTAATTTAATAATTTAAACATAAATTCTCAAAATATATACACTGTGTGTGTAATATAGCATTTATTTATTAATAATACAAATTAGTTATTAGTAATGGTATTGATTTATAATATTACTATAATTTCTTATTCAATTAATAACACTATTATTAATAAAAATTATAATACTAAATATTTACCAATACCACTACTTCTGCTACTAATAATGTTATAATTTTACAAATGGCTACATTTCATTTGTTTACATTGACAAATGGCGACATTACAAACTGAATGAAAGGCAATATTGGAAATTGCATAAAAGGGGCACTTTAAAACTAGCTGCATTGTGGGCATTTTTAATGGATTTTACTTCGGATCCTTTCCTTTCCATTTCTCTGTCAAGGAGATTGTTAGAACCTGCAGACATAAAGCAAACAAACAAACCCGCCACAATAAACGTAGTGTAAAAGTAGCTCGACTACAGTTTGTCTTGCTCTGTCTTGTGTCAGTGAGTGTCCTGCAGGGACCTGTGACGGCTGTACATTCCACTTCCTGTGGGAGAGTTCTAGTTCCTGCCCACGCTGCACTGCTGTCGACTACCATGCCATTGAAGGAGCCTGTAAGGCAGGAATGCAGGTAATCTGTCATTAGTTCTGTTGATGAATCACTGTATATATCATTATCTATTACTGACTGAGAAATTCATCATAATGATTGTGTACCAAGTGCAGTTAGAATTGGCTTTAGCAGGGAAATGCAAGTTAATACATGCTTTAAATCAGATAATAGTCTGCTGAATTTCTCATCAGATGTTATTTAAGGGAAGTTTGCTTTCTTCATGTGGTGACACACATGCAGAATATTCCTTATATTAAGCTGCCAAAACAGAAATGATGAAGAAAAACACAGTGGGTGTTCACATATTTGTGACAGGTGCAGCATGAAAGATGATGATGACTAGTTTAAATATGATGCTCGAGTGACACAGATAACTTTCTCGTATTGCCATAAGTAGAAAAGGGAAAAACTAAGTACATTACTGTTGTAAAGTGTGGTGTCGGCAAGTTATTATTAAATATATTTCTTTCTTTCTTTTTTTTTTTTTTAAATTTAAGGACATTTTACAAGGTTACAAATGATTTCCATTAAAAAAAAATTCTGCACAAGCTGCACATGCTAATTATCAATGCTATTATTAAATACATTTTTGCATCACAAAAATCAATAGCATTTTATGCTTGCCTGTAATTAATTAGAATTAGAATTACAATATTAGACAGAGCTCTGCTTCCGACACGATCCCGGTATGCTCCCCAAAAGGTGATAACTGAAGACAGCAGCCAAAATATAGTGGGGAGGCTCCACAAAAGCAGAGAAGGAGGGATGCTGGACGAGTGGAGGTAGAAAAGAGGGTGGTTATGTATTACGTAAGATGTGTGGCTCCAGCAGGAGCGGTCCACGCTGGTGGGTGCAATGATCCTGGTTGGGCAGTCCACTTGGCACGGCAGCTATCATGATCAACCGTCTAACTGGAGCTGTCCGCACTGGCGGGTGCAAGAGCGCCGACTTTTCGGGTGCAGTGCTCCGGCTAGGGATGTCCTACTGAGAACAGCAGCATATGTGAACGACCGTCTCTGGAGGGTGTATATGTAGGTGCGATAACCACTGCTGTGGCGATTTGGAGAGGGGTACTTGTTTTCGAGCAAATTGTAATTCTGGGCGCCAAGCTCTAGTTCGAGTGTATTATTCAGGGGGTAATTAGTATAAGGGGGTGGCTTCGGCTGGAGCTGTCTGTACTTGTAGTTGCACTACTTGAGCTTAGAGGGGCCACTGGGGAATTAGGGGACGGGGCGCTCCGGCAGGAGTGGTCCATGTTTGTGGGTACAATGATCCAACTTGGAGGGGAAGCTGTGGGTCTGGATTTGTGGAGATGACGTTGGCAGGAGCTGTCGGTGTTTGCGGGTGTAAAGCTGCGGCTTGGGCGTGCTGGGGAGGTGGCGGAGGGTGGTATCCCTTTGCTCAGTATTTAGTAGAAGCACCATTTTGATCGAATACAGCCATGAGTCTTTTTGGGAAAGATGCAACAAGTTTTTCACACCTGTATTTGGGGGATCCTCTGCCATTCCTCCTTGCAGATCCTCTCCAGTTTTGTCAGGTTGGATGGTAAACAATGGTGGACAGCCATTTTTAGGTCTCTTCAGAGATGCTCAATTGGGTTTAAGTCAGGGCTCTGGCTGGGCCATTCAAGAACGGTCACAGAGTTGTTGTGAAGCCACTCCTTCATTATTTTAGCTGTGTGCTTAGGGTCATTGTCTTGTTGGAAGGTAAGCCCTAGGCCTATTCTGAGGTCCTGAGCACTCTGGAGAAGGTTTTGGTCCAGGATATCCCTGTACTTGGCCAATATATAATACACATATTATGTAAACACAAACTTTTATTTTTGATGCGATTACACTTTTTGTTCATTCTGTTAATGTACTTTTTTTTTCCGTCTGCTATTTTTATGTGTAGGTTTGTACACATACAGGCCATGTAAACAAACGTGTATATACTAGAGACTCATATCCTCTTATAAGACGATTTTTCATCACTTAAATTAGCTTGAAGACATGACAATGAAATGTAATAGATAAGGTCAGATAAGAAAAAGATAGGAAGAAGATGTGGAATCAGACAGAAAATACGGTCAATGGAATACGAGTAAATGGAATGGATAACAATAAGAGAACAAATGTGTAATACTCGAGTATGCCAGTAAGATGAAACAGCGGTATGAATATAATGGGAATTAATAATAAAAGCATCATAAAGAATAATTCGTAATGAATATATTGAACTTATGAAAAATAAGACCTTTCTAACAACATAGGACATTTGCATTCACCAAACCGTAGCTAAATAATTACATTTGCATATAGACAAAAAAACAATGTTGTAATGCAAATTTGAATTCTAAGGACACGGTGTTTGTGTGGACTGAACCTCGGCTGTGTACTGGAGGACTGACTCTCCCGCTCAAGAGAACGTCTTCATGTGAGGCGATTGATTTCTGGCTGAAGGTGGGCGCTGGGCTTGGAGCGTTCTGTGCTATTCTGCTCGTCTCCCTGACCTGCTACTTCTGGAAGAAGAACAAAAAGTATGATTCTTGTTTTTGGAGATATACCACCACCTCTCTTTGATTTATGCTAATAAGCTTCGTGCTTTTCTATCTTTGCATTCTGATAAGGCTGGAGTATAAGTATTCCAAACTCGTGATGTCGGCCAATAAAGAGTGCGAGTTACCGGCGGCGGACAGCTGTGCCATTATGGAAGGAGAAGGAGAGGAGAATGAGGAGGAAGAAGTAGTTTATGCCAACAGGTCTTCTCTTCTGGCTAAGCTAAAGGCTATTGCTACTAAGGTTAGCTAAACAACTGCTTTCCTTTTAAAAGCTTTGCTTTTGTAAATGGTGAAATAGCAAAAACAGAAAATATGCTAATAATCTTTCCTAACATTCTCCTGTCACTCTTATGCCTCTTTAATACAAAAAAATAGCAAAAACTAAAAAAAAAACAAGAAAATAAGCCAATGGAGGACATTAGACATTAACACCACTGAACTTCATTGTAATACTACGTTTTTAAAAGGTTGCTGCACCAATAACTCTTCATTTACATTACGTTTGCACATTCAGCCAATGCTTTTATCCAAAGTACTTTAAGTAAGAGGAACAAAAGCAATCAGTCAAGGAGCCAACGAGAGTTGTAATATTAAATATATTTATTTGACAACTAAATGCTAGAGAAGAGGAGAAATGCAAAGCGGATTCTTTTATTCGATAAGGGTGCATTAAATGGATCAATGTCATTGCTATAATTCAATGTTACATAAGGTTTCTGTTTTAAATAATGATTTTGGAATTTTCAAATGATCAAAAATAGTCTAAAATAATTAAGCAGGTAATAAAACTGATAATAAAAATAATTTATTATTATTAATATAAAAGCATCAGCATTAAATCAGCAGAATGATTTCTGAAGCATCATGTGACTTTAAAGGCCAGACTTGGCTGTTGAAAATTTATGCTTTGCATCACATTAATAAATTACATGTTAAAATATATTAATATATACTATGAACTACCATTACATCTTAAAATCTATTTTATTATTGTATTTCTTGAGCAAATATCTGCAGCATTGGTGAGAATAAGAGCTTTCCTTAAAAATATACAGGATGGGCCATTTATATGGATCCACCTTAATAAAATGGGAATGGTTGGTGGGGGGGGGGGGGACTTTTCAAGATGGGTGGTGACCATGGTGGCCATTTTATTAAGGTGTATCCATATAAATGGCCCACCCTGTATTTTAAAAAATATTGAAATTTTTTTTACCAGAGTTGAGTGTTTTTAGTAACCTCTAATGGACATTCACGGAAGTGTTTTCAAAAATATGCTTCAAATTCTTAATGATTTTCCCTTCCTCACCGCAGAGCTGTTGAAATGACCTCAGTTCAACCCTCCCTTTTCAAGTTTTCCCTGCCTCGCTTTTTCTTTGTCTTTCCTTCCTTCACCCTGCGCCAGCAGCCACTGCAGTTGGAAAGTTAGCTGCGAGTGTGGGTGAGGGTGGGTGTGTATATGCCTTGATGTTTAACTTGGGGCAGCTGAAGGAGCCACTGAGGGACTTCTAGAAACATCTGTAAGATTAAAGACTGTTGAGCTGCATTGGCATATGCGGTGTGTCACACTGTGTTCACAGCCAATTAGAAGAGAGTTTGAGAGGGAGAGAGTTGTATTTAACTTCCATTGTCACTTAAAGCCTTAAGCATTCAGTCCTGAAAAATGCTGTAGGCCCCCCCATGCTCAGATTTCCCGCAGTATATGGAGTCAGTTTTGGTCCTGTAATTATTGAGGAAGTTAATTAGGAGAATAATCTGTCCAAAATTAGAGGAATTCATCAATCATGCTTCTGGTGACTGGTTGGCCTTAAATAAACCCTGCTGAAGGGGGCAAAAAGTATTAACTGGTCTCCCAGCCTGGTTTTAGCTGAGTTTTGGGCACCTTTCAGCAGAAAAACCTGCTAGAAACAGCAGCTTAAACCAGGTTGGACACATAAACATAGCAAAAACACATATTAACAGAAATCTGAAACAAATGTATCTTTTCAAGTATGTGATTGACTTACAATATTTAAATGTGTATATATATTTCTGTGTTTCTAGTAATAGGAAAATCACGAGCCATTTTCTGTTAATCTTACCGTGAAGTGTATGAAAAAATATACCTCTCAGGAAAAAGCTAAAAACTATGTACTTAATGTGTATTAAAATCAACACATTTTATTTAAAACCACTGTCATATGAATATTCAGAATTATATTCTTTATGATTGAAATATTTAAGTACATTGTGTGCCGAGTGTTTCCAAATTAAAAAAAATTATAAATTATTCTTAAATTATAATTTTTGCTAAATCTGCATAACTAATGACAATCTAAATACAAAAAATGGTGAATATTTTGGGTGTTGATAATTGGGTTAATAAATAGACAATAAGAGGTGGAGAAAGTTAATACGATGTGGTAAAAAAAAAAATACAAGAACAAAATATTTTGATTTGAAAAAATGTCCACACTAATAATTCATAATAAGACAAGGAAATGTTTATTCATCATCAACTGGGTCAATTTTAATATTACACAATATATTTTGAAGGGGACCTAAAACAGGCAGGGTTGGCCAATCTCATGTTAACCTTGAGTACCTATAGAGTACTGCATCCTTCACGTCTCCAAAAAGTCTTTTCTAAAAGTTTTATCATATTTATAAAAGAAAGATATAGCTTTACGTTTCCCTCCGAAAAAAGCTGAGCTCTTGGAGTTGTGCTTTGTGGGCGGAGCTAGAGTGACGAGCAACAAAACACAGACAAGATGCCTTTCACTTACCGTCTGCAGTTTTGAATCATGACCGGGATCTTTTATAGCTGAGGTTCTTTTTTAAAACTTAACAAGGTTATCTTTCACTTACAACCAAAAACACCCTTCTTTGGAAACATAGGTGTACTTCCCTTGCAGTGCAACTGAATAAAGCGCGGTGTTGAGCTCGATCTCGTCCTCTCTGCAGGCGCAGGGGGGTGTTTCCGGGAGAATTGCGCATATAAGGAGTTCTATAGTCTATTACATCATAAGACAAATGATTGAAAAAAAAAAATCTCTGTGCCGGAAATAAGATTTTTAGCACATAAATACTATATATTTTTTTTTTACTTAAAAAGTTAAAAAGTTGGATTTTCATGCTACTCATGGACAGTGTTAACAAACTCTGAATGCAGAAGTCCTCCTATAACAATATTACGATTTACACCAAACAAGATTAGTACTAACATTACTTGTCATTATGCAAGAAATTTGCTAAGCTAATGGCACAAAACATTGAGCTTTTAAGAAATAAACAACGCCAAAACTTTTTGCATGCAACATTTCCATTTAGTCAGCGTTTTTTTCAGCTCAAGGGATCTGCCACCTTGAATGGATTTTTCATTGCACTTGCCAAAAAGAGTTTTTAAAATGCAGGATATTATTGTTGGCTACCTTTTAGAACAGGCTTTGCGTAGGGAGCGTGCCGGTGATGCATTAAAATACTGTCCATGTAGGAAACTAGGTTTCATAACCGAACTTATGTGCAAATAACAGCGTTCCAGAAATCTGTGCCATACAGAGGCAGTTGCAGGTCATTTGTCTTTCTGTTTAATAGACCTAGCTGTTTGATTTGCACGCTGGTTGTCCTGGTAACGTGCGTTGTCCGCGGACAGTCCTTGGCCTTCGCAGGGCAGGCTTTTCAAAGGGAGGCGACCTTGACGGAGAGGCCGATTCCTCACTCTGTTTGTGTACATTTGTCGCACCCGCATTCAGCGATTTGTTCCCATTTCGCCTGCGTTTTCAAACCCGTGTTCCTGTTTCTAGGGCAACAAGAAGAGCGGTGAAGCCGTCCAACTGCAGTTCTCCAATACAGAGAAGTCGGTGTGGGGATAGAAGAGGAATGCGGAAAAGAAAGGGATAAATGGAAGTCCGATATCACACGCAGCAGCCTTAAGAAAACAAGAGTACAAGTGCCCGAGGAAGGAACATGGGTTTAACAAGACTGCGATGCCTCAGGAACCCGGATGGACGTGTTTTTACCAATATTCCTGTCGAGATTTGTCACTATGCAGTTGTGTATGTGTATTGTAAATGTGTGAAAATTCCCTCCCTCTCCAGTGCCCGGGCTTCTCCAGAAGCTTTTCGGAGCGACAGGCGCGACTTTACACGAGTCCTAGCTTGTCAGAGTGAATGTAGCCAAGGGTCACACAAATACACTCAGACGTTAAGCTTTACTGACAGATGCTTCCAATCCCAGCTAAACAGCACTGGAAAGCCATGTAAAGTGTGTTGTGTTCAAGTGCGGCCAAAATAGAAAATTTTTTATTTTTTATTTAAGTAACCTATTTGACTGTGACGGTGACATTCCAAATGAAATATGACATGAATAAAGTCTATGTATAAAGGGATTACAGCAAAGCAGGAGTCATTTCTGTACAGCTATTTTTATGATTTTTCGACATACCTCTGTTAATCTGGCTTACAGTATCAAGACAAATACAGCAGATTTCAGGAGAAAAGGATTCCTTAAGAACTGTGACTGCAGTCTGAGGTGATGAAACATTCGCAGTCTAATTAAGGAACTTAATGAACTGCCGGTGGGCTTTTTATTCATGAAATTTTAAGAGCCATCGACATGAAATCTGGGGAAATGATCTGCAGAGACCCGTATTGATTCTGGATTGAGGTGTAAACCTGTAGTTTACTGTGCCACTGGGATTTAGTTGTTTTCTTTGGTCTACTACTACTCAGAAGTGTTAGATATACTGTAGGCAGTATTATTCACATGAGTAATTCTGTGCGTTTTGTGTGTTTACAGTGAAATTAACTGGTAACTGTCCAGCAGATGTCAGTTCTTTATATAATTTTTGATATTGTGTATAATAAATGATTGTTTGCACTCTTTAAATGTGTTAAACTTAAGAACTTAACCAATATGTTTTTGTCATGTGATGTTTTGATATATATTTTTTTCATAATCCTCCAATGTTTTTATGCACTATTATTATAATGTGCTTTTTTATACACATTTTCATCCTTTTAAGTAGTTTGGGTGGGTTCTTATTTATTTAAATGTTTATATTTAGCTAATTTTTGTCTTTTTATTTTAGTACTTGTCAAGCATTTCTATTTTATTTCAACTAACAAAGTTTTGAATACTTTGTAATCTAAAAGAGTTATGCTTATGTCATGGCTTGATAACAACAAGCAACAACAACAAACCATAAAAAGTGTTCAAATATTTTATTTCTTTGTCTTCCTAAAGTCATCTGTATAGGTATCGATCATTAATATTTTACTGTAAATTCTTATTTACAGCATCATTAAATTTGGTGGTGTTAGATGAATCATATCAGGTTTTTCACATGAAACATCATTTTGAGTAGGGATTATGCTATGTTTTGCTCAATATAAATACGACAAGCTAAGTGAAGATTCTTTTTGTAACAGCACAGGTTTAGATCAACGTGACGGTGAGTAGATGATCAAAGAGCTGTCATTTTTAGGTGAACTATCGCTTTAAATCTGCAGCGGCGTAGCAAAAGCCTTGTACGTGTAGCTGTCCTCATTAGTTCTCTCACTCTCTGAATGTCACAGCTCACTATCTTTTATACTCTCACTCATTCCTGTGCCTCTTCGTCTCCCAGGGCTTCAGAAATATCGTGGTTGTTGTAGGTGGAGGAGGTCGTGTCTAACCTGGAAAAGTGCAGAGGTTCTGATATCTCCAATGAAAGCCTCGACTCGGTGCCACAGCCATTAGAATTCCACAGAGGACGGAGAAAGTGTGATGTGCACAATTCCCCCCAAAAACTCCCTCACTATCTCTATTCCTCAGCCATCACTTTAACTCTCCCATTCATGCCGTTCTCTCTCGCTTTCTCTCACCTGTCCTCTCTCTCTCTCTCTCTCTCTCTCTCCTCAGACGAACTCGTGTGGCTGATAAAAGGAAGAGTTTTCAAAGGCTTCAGCACTTCCGATGTATTATTCTGGCCAGAAAATCCCTGGCAAAAATTGCATTCCATTTCCCCGCTCATAATCTCTGCTGCTTCGTCCTCTTTAGAAAGCCAAAAGCCAGCTGATTGGATGTCAGCAGAATAATTTAGTGGAAGAGAGAACACCCGGAGTAGTTTTTTCTTTCTTTTTTAATTTCAGTGAAGAACCTGACTCGTCATTGTGAGACATCTGAATCCATCACAGTCCCAATGACAGAAAGGTTGAGTGCTGAGAAGGTAAGTCACTGTGTGTTTGTGTATGATAAAAGATTCACTGTTATCCCACAACCTCGACATGAGAGGAAAAAAACAGACAACTTATCATTTAGTTTGTTTATTATGATGTCATAATGTCCTTTTTATTGCACACTGCACCATGGGTACTGTTCTATTGCTTTGTGTTCAAACCGAAAAGTTCAGTGCCTTCCCGAAGTACACATCCCACACATTTGTAACTCCTTTACAGACCTAAAGGAGAGATTGTAGTTTATTTAAACCTTACATACACATTTGAAATCATCCCAAATTGTTCTCTGTACATCCAACGAACATGCCATTTCAGAAAAACAGACAGAGATAGAGTGTCCAGTCACACATTCAAAATTTAGGGTTCGACAACTGTACTGTATTTACTAACAGATGTTACAGTAAACTGTCCTGTACATACAACAGAAAACAAAATTGATCACTTTTTATTTTAACTTGCAGACCTGCACAGAATCGGTTTAATTGGTTATTATCAATACTGGAAAATATTTAAGTATTTTGGCAAGGTAGTTATAATCTCAGCTGTGTTTAACAAATTTTTCTTTCCAGAAAAATGTGGGGAATAGTCTGCAGATTTTGTTCAGGCTTGGTCTTGTAACCATAAGTAATGGATTACCACAGTAAACATCAAGATGTTTCTTCATCAGAACAAATGTTGCGTTACATCACTTACTTACGAATGGATCATCTGCACTGAATGGGTGCCGTCAGAATGAGAGTTCAAACGTCACAATAATCACTAAGTAATCCACACGACTCCAGTCCATCAATTAATGCCTTAAAAAGCAAAAGGCTGTTTTGAATTAAAAAAAAGTCTATAATTCAAAATAATGCCCTATTGTCCTTTTATTATGGATTTTGGACTGATATTTTTTAACAGAAGCAGAAGTTTGAAGTTAATAACCACACAATGATTGATTTGTTTCTTACAAACCTTCAACTTTTTGATTCACAACATCTTAACTGATGGACTGGAGTGTGTTGTTATCAGTTGTTTGGACTTTCATTCTGACGGCCCATTCACTGCAGAACATCCATTGTTGAGCAAGTAATGTAATGCTACATTTCTCCAATTCTGTTCTCAGAAATTATTTAAAATTCTTTTTTGTGTGAACTGTTCCTTTAACATGACTGCCTACATACAGTAGTACACACTCCAGTCTATAGTTCTACATCAGCCAAACTTGACGTTGAATTCGGATGTGACACCTGTAAGTGTGAAGTAAGGTTATACGATACAGATTTCCTTTAAAGCCGAACTGTTTATGAACCTAACCGTATTTAGCACTCCAAACAGGGCTGACATCTGTATTCTGCCTTGGTGCAGAGATTTATGTCAAACATAAACAGATCTCTGAAAGTTTGCCTTAAACTTTCCCACGCAGTGACGCGTTTAGACACAGCCGGCTGCTTTTGCAGTAAGACCCTCGATCCCCACTCTGAAATGAAATTGCTGCAGTGGGTGAGGGAGGCTCACTCTCCATTTGTGTTTCTGTGCAGACTGCAGTCTCGGCTCCCTCCTAAACCGTTTCTAAGCCACTCAGACGAAACCGCCACATTTGACTTTTTCTTCTCTCAAAAACATTCTTAAAGAGGCTAAGGCTGGAACGAGGACCCCTAGCAACTTAACGTGCAGAAAGATGATGTGTGCAGATTTTGGGAGGGTGTTGTACTGTGAGCCTCAACACAAAAGCTTTGAGTTGCTGAGTATGGGGCTGGAGTTTATGGGGCAGTGAAATAGATTACATAAACCATGCTGTTTGTCTCTCTACACTCACTGACTTATTGACTTCCTTTGTTTCAAATGTGGACTCTATCTGCTGTCCTCATATTGCCTCGTATGTTTTTGTAGTTTCTTCATTGGTAATTTACACAAAGAGCTACATTTTGATTTATTGATCTTGCCTATGTAAAAGTGACCACCACAGTACAGTACTGGTTTCCAGGGTGTTGCTATGCATTTGTGAAGTTGTTCTGGGTGGTATTTAGAACGTCCCTGCGCTGTTGTTAGGCTGTGGTTGGTTTCCAGGGTGTTGCAAAGATGTTCTGGGTGGTATTTAGAACGTTCCTGCGCTGTTGTTAGGGTGTGGTTGGTTCTAGGGTATTACTATGGAGTTGCAAAGCTGTTCTGGGTGGTTTTTAGCATGTTACCATGCTGTTTTCAGGATTTAGTTGGTTTCCAGGGTGTTGGTTTGCAAATGCTAACATGTTCTGAGTGTTTTTGTTAAACATTACTGTGCAGTTGCTAGAATGTGATTGGTTACTAGGGTGTTGCTATGCTTTTGCCTTAGTGTTTTGAGTATGTTAATATGCATATTTCCTGTGCAGTTACAAGGGTGTTTTAGATGGTTGCCAGGGTGTAGCTATGCAATTCCTAAGGCATGGGTGTCAAACTTAGTTCCTGGAGGGCCACAGCCCTGCAGAGTTTGAATCAAACCCTAATTAAACGCACCTGATTCAGCTAATAATTCCTTTAGGCTAATTTGAAAACTAAGGTATGTTTGATGGAGCAGAATTTGACTTCCCTGTCCTAGTGGGGTTTTAGCAAGTTTATATGCAGGTGCTGCAGATGTTCAGAGTGTTTTTTAAATGTTAGTATGCAGGGGGCTAGTGGAGTTAAGGGTTTGTTGGTATTCGTAATGCTATTGCTCTCCAGTAGTAATTCCTAATTAGTGGGCAAAAAACTGAGGAAGTGTATAGTTTATATAGGCTCAGCTGTGTATTGATTGTACATATTTGTGTAGTTGCACTACATCTCTTGTGTTTCTGTGAGCAAGTCAGTCTTCATCGGAAGACTAAATCTGTTATTGATTGGTTACGTTTTTCTGTCATCTGATTTTCTCATTCCTGCTGTGTATGTTCACATCCTGGTACTGTTAACTGACACACAAACAATTTCCTTTGCTGCCATGCTGTTGAATTATGAATGTTGAGAGCTTTAGCATTTCTAGGTTACTGTTACATGTTTGTTTACTATGTCTCTTCATGAGGAGCCAAGAATGGATGATCCTACAATGACATGATACAGTTTGACACTTGCATTAGGTAGCGTGATAGTGTACAGAATCCCTTGGGGCCATATGATGGCCGCAAGCTAAAAACAAGCAAACTTTTAACATTTTAGCTCTTCTCAATCTTCAGCTTGTCAAAGAACCCGAGCGTCCCACTCTCTTCCAAACGAACCAACAGAAAAACATAGAAATGTATAAAACTTCTGAAATGTAAAAAAAGACGTCTGTAAAAAATGGCCTGGTTCCCTCCCGCCCCCAAAGGCTCTAAGGAACCTCTCGTATTAAAACTATAGGACAAATGATAAGGCACAACAAGCCGATATCGAACAACAGAATACATTTTACATTCACTGCATCACAAAGCATTTCACACATCAGAAATGCAACTGATTATCACCGGTTTTCCACTAAAATGGCACCGGTGCCAGTGTTGGGGTAGACAAAAATATTAAGAAGCACAACTGTTTTAAACAAGGATTGTTCCTTAAGCAGCAAATCAGCATATCAGAATGATTTATGAATTAACAAGTGACACTGGAGACTGGAGTAATGATGCTGAATATTCTGCTATGCAATAAATAAATCACATTTTAAAATCTATTAATATGGAAAACAGATATTTAAATTGTAATAATGTTTCACAATGTTACTGTATTTTTGATTCGGTACAGCCTTGGTGAGCAAAAGATAATGCAAATATTTGCAATTTCAAGTTATGGTTGCCAATTATGTTTTTCCAAGAACTTATAATATTTCCATCTTTTTACAATTACTTACAATTATTCAATTTTATGTTTTAAAAAGTGTATTTGGTGACAGTACTGTTTCTTGCTTTGTCACTAGTTTTTTTTTTCTTCTACTGGCGAATCACCATTTATCCAGTCGACAAGTGTGGGGTGGCACCATGATGGTGAAAAAGAGGTATATATCAACTTTTTAAAGTACCTCACAAGCTCATCTTCCAGACTTTCTGTCCCTGAATGCTTCTCGTCACAGGCAATGTAAACAAATATAACGTCTCGAGCACTGCATATCTGTGCTGCAACATAAACATGCATCACAGCCAATCCAAACTCAACACTTATGAGATGCAGTTAATGTAATATGCTTTCAGATGTCATGACAGTGTACTAAAATGGTGTTGTAACCTCTGGCATCAAGCCACTGCCTGTGATGCAACAACTCTGTCATATTTAGCTAGCGCTCACTTGATGGTTTTCCTGCTCTGGACCTCATGACCAGACTCTAATACTGTCGACTTGTGCTGTTAAAACCATCGGTTAAGATTCTGTACAAAATGTACAACATAGAAATACATACAGTTTAGGTTATTACAATGAGGCCTACAAAAGAAAACGACCACAAATTCCAGTGTCCAGTATTGCAGGCGGAGCCGTTTCTGTCAGTCTGGCCCAATCAAAAACTGGTTTGAGTTTTACATCATCACATCATGGCCGTTTACAACATACATAATAAAGCTATCAAAACAAAAGTTTCCAAAATCTCTCTATAAAGGATTTTTTTGTTCTTTTGTTTCTCTACAACAATGTCAGTTAATATGTACAACAAGCCCTAAAAATAATTTAATAATCATCGTAATCATACACACTTTCTACACACTGTAGACAGACCTAGTTCTTGGGCAGAGCACAATGTGTGCTGATTGGCTAACAGTCGCTAAGGAGCAGGAGTCTGGAGGAAGGGACGAGGTCACAGAGAGGAAGTGGTGGAGTCGACAATCTCTCTGCCGTTGCACACCGTCGGAACGTAGTGGGCGCTGACAGATGCTTGAAAAAGACAGCAAAAGTAGAATTAGAGGAATGAAATGAACACAGTTATGGGAATGTAAAATAAGTGAGGCCTAACAAGTCATTTTAAATATTGGTAACTGCATATACTGTACAGTTGAGGTCAAAGGTCTTCAGAATCTGCACAATGTTATATTATTTTCGTTCTTAATACTCAATGATCCACAGTTGTTGTTGTTTTTTTTTTGTTTAGTGATAGTTGTTTGTCCTGAACAGTTAAATTGTCTTATGTTCTTAAGAAAAATACTTAGAGTCCAAACTTTTTTTTTTTTGGTATTTTTGTGTATTTGAACCCTTTTCCAACACATCTTTTTACACTGAGGACAACTGAGGGACTCGTATGCAACTACAGAAGGCTTAAATGCTCATTGATGCTCCAAAAGGAAAAACCATGCATTAAAAACCAATTTGAAGATCAGGACAAATTTAACTTTCTTCTGGGGGACATGTGACTATCTTCTGTAGCTTCTATGTAAACAAATATGATTTGTAGGCAAAATAAGAAAAAAAAATCACATGTTCATTCTGTTCAAATGTTTCCAATGCATGCTCTAAAAATAAAAAGTACTGTATTTACATGCTTCACTATACTGCAGCAATAGTGATGCATGTTAAAATGCGATTCCAAGCACCAACACAGATGGCCAACTTCACATAAAAGGAACCACAAACTTTTCACCAAGTTCACCGACATGCTTTTCCCCTGATTTGATTCTCCTCTCATCACCTTCCTCCTCCTCTTTTTTCCTCATAGCGGGTGACTGTGTGTGATCTCTGCTCTGTAGTGTCTTCTCTTCTTTGCAGTGTCGGTCATGTTATTTATTAGACGGATGAAATGTAAATAAAGATAAAACTGTTTACCTGATCTGTTTTTGTGCTTGTGAATAATGCATTAGAGCAGAAGCTGTTGTCTGCGCACACATGGGCTTATTACCCAGCATTAGGCGGCAGAACGGCCGTTCAGCCTCACCTTTCCTCTGGGTTCTTACAGAGGCTGCTCTGTGTGACAATGCTGACATTCAAATCCTCAGTGTAAATTGGCATATCAAAGGGTTGTAATCACTACAAACCGTCTGTGTAAGCACTGCAGAAAGTTCAACACTGGCAACCAGTTGGCTTTGTGTGTCACTTGTATATAGAGCACAAATGAATTGCTTTGCAGCATATTCTTATTTTGTGCTATTTTTTTATGGATCAGCGTGGTTGCAAGTTTGCATAATTGTCTAAGTATATAACATATGTTCACAATGGACCCATCATGCCACAACCATGGCAATAAATTCAACAATATCAAAAATTGTTGCTTAGGTATTATTACGGTGATCTAAGTGCGTCTAAGCCTGTCAGAATTAACTTTTTATAAATGAGTGTAACGTTCCCAGCCAGTATTACTGTCAAGCTCCACTAGAGGACACTCATGTCATGTTTATTCACTCTGCACTTTCATTCATGCACGGAACTCCATCTCCCAGAACTCTCTTCTTTTCCACAGCTGTTGCCGATCAGTCCCGCCCCCTTCACTCATTAGTTTCAGCATAAATGCCAGTCTCTTGTAACAATCCAGTGTAAAGTATTGTGATAGCATCTATCTTCCAATTCCAAGCTTTTTTTTCCCATGTATGATTTCCTCTGACTCTTTCGTGACAGAATACTTTGCCACGCCAGGATCCAGCGAGGTTCATGGAAACCGATGATCGAAAATGGAACCCACAGAGCAACTCCTAGATCTTAAACAGGGTGAGCGATCGATTGAGGATTATGTGTCAGAGTTTTGTGAACTGTGCAATCAGGTGCCATGGAGTGATACGGTTCTTAAGGACATTTTTTGCTGGGGTCTTAATGAGCCGACCAGATCGTGGATGTCAGTAGAGAAGTTTAACGGCAGTTTACTCGACTTCCTGGAGTATGCTCTGGTGTTGGCGGATTCTAAGCTCACAGTAGGCATCACTGAAGATCCCGAGTCACTGCACAAGATGGCCGGGGCCCCCCTATTGAGCCCCCCTGAGCCTGTCTCTCTCTTTCCCATGCTGCCAGTGGCTGCACAAACCCCAGAGACATCTGGGGTCTTTTCCGCCTTGGTGGGCGTCTCCATGGGGAGCGTTTGGAAGCCGCTCCTTAGAGGAGGGGCTATGTAACGTTCCCAGCCAGTATTACCATCAAGCTCCACTAGAGGACACTCATGTCATGTTTATTCACTCTGCTCTTTCATTCATGCACCGAACTCAATCTCCCAGAACTCTCCTCTTCTCCACAGCTGTTGCCGATCAGTCCCGCCCCCTTCACTCATTAGTTTCAGCATAAATGCCAGTCTCTTGTGACAGTCCAGTGCAAAGTATTGTGATAGCATCTGTCTTCCAATTCCGAGCGTTTGTTTTCCGTGTATGATTTCCTGTGTTAGACTCTTTACTGTTTCTGGTTTAGCCTTTTTGTGTGCAATGGCTCGAGGTTGGCAGCCATCTTGTGCAGTGGCTCTGGCTGATCAGCGGAGACATGATGTGGCTCTGGATTATCTGACAAAATGTGCCATGGCTCTGAAGAGCAGCGATGATGCGACGATCAAAGTGGACTTGACCTGATGGGTGAGGATTAGCATTAACTTGACTTGGCTTGTGAAAGTCGGCGATGACTTCACTAGACTCGTGAGGATCTTTAGTGGCTTGACTGGGCTCCACATAGGCAGTTGTGGCAGTTGACACACATCAAAGCAAAGTCAAAAAACACATGAAAAGCTGCTGGATCCTTTTGTGGCTGAGTATTCTGTAACTGGGACACGTGGATCCAATACCAAAACTTTATTGGAAACCATGGTAATACAGGCAGGGTCAGACATCAGCAAACAGGAATGGTGGAGGCAATACACAAGAATAATTCTGAGGGATAGTGTGGGTCGGTTGAGGAGAAAACAGTATCCAAAGGGGCAAAACAGAGCAGAAACTAGGCGGAGATCAAAACACAGGGGAAAAATCACGGACAAGACAAGACTAAGGAACTAGGAAACGCATTGGAAGGAGGATAAACACTTAGAACACGGTATGGGAACACAGACACAATGGGAGATGCATTTCACAATAAAAGACCTAAATATGACAGGGAAACACAGACAGAGCTAACACACAGTAGAGTGCCCTCTACTGGAGTTCATGAGCACTCCAGCTGGTGATCATGACAATGTGTATGTGCTGTGTATATTTATTATGTATAATTAAATACAAACACTTGCATGTGAATATTGAAGAAAAATACATTAGGTTTATATATTAAATATATTTATATAAATTTGTAAAAATATATATAGTATTTAGTATTATATTATATTATATATAGTTTGTCTTTATACATTATAAATACACACACAAACTTTTATTTTGGATGTGATTATTCGTTTACTCTGAATATATATATATATATATATATATATATATATATATTTATATACACTTTTCAAGTCATAAATGTGATACTCTACTATACGGACCAGTTTTCACTGTTAACACTGTTGCTTATTAGCATGCCTCTTATTAACATACTGGATGTTTATTAGTACTAAAAGTAAATCTAGTACAGTAATCCGTTTTACCCTATCCTTAATCCTTAATCCTAACCAATACCTAAATTTAACAACTACTTTACTAACTATTAATCAGATGCAAATTAGGAGTTTACTGAGGCAAATTTGGTAGTTGTTTCTTAATAGCAAGAGTTGGGCCTCTCTTTCTTAGAGTATTGATACTTAATCTTCAAATACTGAAATGTATCTTTTTGTTTTGTGTGTAGATCTTACCATGGGACGCGTAGCTAGTGGCCGGCCCGCTCACACTGAACCGGTTCATGTTTAACCGGTGACTGGTGACGTTCTTCTGAGGCTGGAACATGATGATGTGGACTTTGGGGGCAAACATGCAGCCCAGCACCACAAATCCACTCAGACTGACAGATATACACATGGTTGTGGTTTGGACCTGAGAGAGAGAGAAAGAGAGAGAAAAACCACAATTCATTTCTTACTCTCATTGTCTCTATGGTGACTCCCATTCATTCCCATAATCAGAAGCTATTAGTTGTAACTATCAAGAACCCCCTTGGCTAATAAAGAGGTAGAGCACGGGGTATAATAACAGTGACATTTAGCAAAGTGCTGCGTAAATAGCATTTGATTAGAAGTAGTTGAACGTCTCCCATTAGCAACATAATTTTCCTCCCTCCAGTTTTAGATCTTCTTGTTGTTCCCTGTGGTACCCCGTCAAGGCGCACTGCTGATATCGAATGAATAGGAGGACGGATATAACACTAAACAGAACAGGAATTTCTCAGCCCAGGGGAATCTAGACCTTCACTAACAATCCAATGCTGTTCCGCTTAAGGAACGATTTCACAGAGAGCTAAATGAACGGTATGATCCGTTTCAGTTAGGCCTTTATCTCATTACGACTTATCAGCGGGTTCCCCATGCGCGTATGTTCATGTCCTGCTAAAAATATGCGAACCGATAAGCTGTTAGTCTTGCTCGTGTTTTCTGCAGTGTAATCAGCATGAGCCATCTTACAAAGCTGTCTATTCTGTTGTGTTTTACTCGGCCAGTTCGTAGCTCTGCATGCATTTGCACTCAGGGTTTCTGTACCTTTCAACTATCCTGGCCTTCTAAGGGCATCAGCATTCTGCACAAATGGTCTCTGAGGGTCGTGTCTCTTGAGCAAAGAGCCTCTCTTTGCACTTCATTGACTGTGGCCTAGTAAGATACGTTTTCGTCCAGCTCACTGCAAGAATTCCTCTTTGCGTCAGCAGGCTGTCTGCATGGTCCAGTTTCTCTCTTGAGTGGCAGTGCTGTTTGGGTACTTCAAGCTGGTTTGTTGAATGACAAGCTCGGTTATAGAGACTGAATCACTCTATGTGATATATTTGTTGCATCAACGAGCTATTGAGAAGTTGTCTGTTGAGGCTAGTGTTTGCTGAAGATTTAAATTTGTCAACAGATTTCTATCTGACAGTTCTGCTTACTTGGTGTTATTCCTAATACACGTAACAGCTATCCGAACAGCAGGCGTCCTGTGGTCCCACAAGCGTGGATACAAGACAACGTCGCCTGTTTTGCATGTTAATGGCTTTTTTTCTGGTTCCGCTTTTCAGCTCAGATCATTTTGATTCATTCTCACTAAAGCAGATTAAATCTAGCTGTGTTCAGGTGGGTTCAGGTACTTTCATTTGATTTGAGCAGTATTTCTGCGTATGTCAGACAGGACTGAGTATAATTCAGTTACATTAAGAATCGGTTACCTTTAAATTCATGAGCTGGAAATGTAATCGATTTGACCACACCCCAAAGGAAGCTGAATTCATTTCAATTTGTTCAATTAAAAATATTGTTTTGGTTAAAGTTAAAAGATAAGGTATCCCCCTACTATCAGCATTAAGGTAGAAGGTTCACAGTGGCATGTTGCTTTTTTTTTTTTTTTTTTATTAATAATGACTAATATTAATTAGTATAGATTTTTTTTTATAATAAAGTTCCATAAAGATATTTTGTATATTTTCAACCATAAATATTTTTACATTTTCTTTTTTATTATTAATATGCATTCCTAAGAACTTAATTTAGTCAACAAAGGTGATTTTCTCTATATGTTTGCACACTAGTATCTATCCTAACAAATCATACAATAATCATCAATAAAAAAAATTCAGATAATGTAAAAAAATAAGTTTTTGTGGTCTTATGTCACATAGATGTATTTTTTGAGTTGGATTCTGTTATTTGATTTGTCTTCTATTATTAGAATTTTGCATTTTTACACTTTTACAAAAATAAACGAATATAACAAGCAGCCACAAATTTATACAAGGCCTATGGGTGATCTTTAAACATTTAGACAAGGCTTAATGAATAGACCATCCAACTTTTGCCTTGACAAATCTTCCTTTTCTAACTGAAGGGAAGTTCACCCAAAAAAAGAATTGTTTGTCATTACTTCATAGCAGAACAAAAGAAGATACTTTGACACTGGCTACTAAACATATTTGCAGCCCAATGTCTTTCATTATATGAAAAATAATTTCATACAACAGAAGTTTGGTATGAGATGAACGTTGACAATTCAATTTTTGGGTGATTTCTCACTTTAAAAGTTGCACTTACTGTAATTCTGTGAATTTTCACTTTTACAGTGTCAGACATACCCGGTAGTCACTGGAGGTGACGTAGAAGATGGGCAGGAAGGCCAGCCAGATGATACAGGTGGTGTACATGGTGAAGCCAATGAACTTGGCCTCATTGAAGTTCTCCGGACACTTGCGGGTCTTGAAGGCGTAGACCGTGCATAGGACCACCAGAACCACATCGTAGCTCAGCGACAGCAGCATGCTAGAGTCCCGTACGTTACATTTCAAAATCACAGTCTGACGTTTCTCCGGTGTTGTGAACCGCCGTGTGCCGGGCACTTCCACGAGTAGCCATACGGACACCAACAAGAGCTGCACGGAGATCAACGACAGACAGATGAAGACCTGTGAACTGGGACTGATGAAGCGTGGCCGCTGAGCCCCGCCTTCTTTTACACCACTGAATATGCGAGCAATGCGATTGGTCTTCGTGAGCAAGGCAGAGTAGCAAACAGCGAACGAGGTACCGAGGCCTAACCGCCTCAGCGTGCACACGACAGGCGAAGGTTTTGCAATGAAAATGAAAGTCATGACGTAGGACATGAAGACGCCCAGCAGCAGAATATAGCACAGCTCACGACCGGATGCTTTGACCAGCGGTGTGTCGTTGTGCCGAATGAAGACGACGAAGACCATTAAGGTACATATGAAGCCAACGCATGCAATCGAGATGGGTCCAATGGCCCAAGCATCCTCCCACATGATGTAGTCCTCAGGAAGGTCGTAGCATCCGGTCAGGTCGGGACGGGGCCATTGGCCGGGCGCACAGGGCATGCATGTGAACTCATCCGGCAGGTATTCGTAGGGCTCACAAGGAGTACAAATCCAGCAACAGTATTCGCCTGCTTGCATCTTCTTCATCTCGTTGGGAGCGCAAGGGTCGCTGCATTGAGACGTGGGTACATCCGCTCCCCTTGGCCAGCCGATCAAACCCTCGTTTAGGGAAAGACTCTCTGCCCACTCCCCAACCTGGATATAAGTGAACTTGTCGCTGCCTGGCACATGTTGGTAGTTGAAGATGTTGTATCGGCCCATTCCGTCGCCATAGGCATCAAACTTTACTTGATTCTCTGAGCCGGCAGGGGAGAACGGAGCTTGAGAGAGAGTACGAGAAAGAGGGGAGAAGTTAATTCACACATATCAAGCGGAACGAAACACATTATTAACTCATGAACATATAGTTCCCTTTATGACTGTCTTTGGTTATTATCAGTAAGTACGTTAACGGCTGCAGGCTCATGAAGCAATTATAGTAGGCAAAGAAATGTATCATCAAATCTCTAAACAAAAAGACTCTGCAACGCTGGTCGACTTCGAGCAGAGAACGTATCGAGGGTTTGATGAGGAATCGGGCTGTTTACTGTCAGGGTTTATGTGCTAGGTATTGGTTTTATCGTTCATATGAAGTCTCCCACACACCTCTGTACTGTAGCTCGGGGCTCTGAGAGTAAGCGTCCTTGGTCAGCACATTGCAAAATAAGACACGGGCAAATGAGCACAGAGGAGCTGATGCTTCTGTCTCTCGTTTTTGCCTCAGGGAGAAATATATTGTGAACAGGGAGAAAAAAACGAAAAGAAAATGCCCCTCAAGGGATGATGGTAAAACTGTCACTACTGTTTGTAAAAGTGATTATTTTTCACTATAGGAGCAAGAGAAGGAGTGAGAAGTGAAGTTGTAGAGATGTTGACAGAAGTTGTCGATCTATCTCTCTCTATGTGTCTGTCTGTCTGTCTCTCTCTCTGTATTTTATTTACATGTATATATCTACATTCGGTTAGTTATTTGGTTCTGTTGGGATGTGTATATGTATATATTACTTATTTATAACAGTGCCATGACTTCTTATGCTTATTTTTTGTCATTTTAATATGTGGACACACAAATGGTAGGCTACATCCAAACCTAGTGCAGTGCATTTTCTCTGCACGGTGTAATTGCTCAGAGGATCTCTGAAAGCTCGCTGCTGGATGATGATTCATCAGATAAGGAAAACAGGTTAGAAGTTATGAACCCCATCATTCACAAAGATAACGTCAATGTCAACACCCATGCACTCACGCACCCACTTATAAACACACACGCAGCTGAGGTGCAATGAAATCCACACACATCTTGCTGTATTCGAGAACTTCATCGTGTGCTGGATCAAATTAACCTTCTGTGGCCCATAGTTCATTTCTGCATAGCTCATCTGTTCATTCCAGAATTTGATGGCACGCGACCCTCGATAATGTGTAATCATCCCTCATTGGCAGCAGATGTTGAGCACACCTCTATATTAAATAATCAGCATCTGGTAACAGGATTATTAACTGTAATATAATTACCCATTACAAACACTAATTGCAGTTAATTAGCTTGCACTGAGCCTCCAAGGATATGGACATGCCAACTGTGGGACAAATGCTTTTCATATAGGACTTACTGCAATATTTTGATGGATATCTATCTATCTGTCTATCTATCCATCCATCCATCCTCTGTCTAGTGATATATCTAGTGAGATATTGGGGTTATGGTTGAGGGTACAATACATCTATCAGTGATAGGTTGATGGATAGATCATTATGAATGAAATCGAGATATTAGATCATAGATATGGGATTATGATTTAAATATAGCCTGAATTGGTCATAATTTGATTTGATCAATCTCTTTGAGGTCAATCTCAAAATCTTTTATTTAATAGCAGTCTACAAAATAATTACTTTGATGTATGTTTTTTACACTTTTGTTTTATGACCTTTTGATGCATTGTGTCATCAAATGCTAAAGTTATATCGTGGACAAAACCACAAACTAAAATAACCAAGTGTCGAGAATATATCTCTCTGTGCATCCCTGACAGATGTTTGCATGTTTTGTCATGAGAAGCTTTTGACACGGATACAGTAAATCAACAAATCAGGCTTGTAGTCTGACGGTGTCTTAGAATAGCTTTATTGATCTGAACAGATCCGGCAAGAGCAGTTTAACCTGTGTGAAAGGAGCAATTCTGTCTATTACTGCTTGACACGGATCACTCAGACTGCACATGGAGCTGAGGGACACTCACAGACCAACTGAGGATGAACATGAATTCATAATTTACCTCTCTTTCCTTTTAGGAGATTCACAAAGTTGTTTACAGATTTTTACACAAGGCATAAAGATCACCATTAGGGCATTAAAAATAGCAAAAACCAGCTTAAGCTAGTTGGTCAGAAGGCTGGTTTTAGAAAGGGTTTGGACACTTCCCAGCTGGCCAGGCTTGGAGAGCTAAAACCAGCTACTTCCACCCTAAACCCAACAAGACTAGGCTGGTATTAGCAGTTTTTTTCCCAGGAGGGTGTACATCATATCGAGTCTTTAAACACGAACACCTGTAGGTGGCAACAAGTGACTCTTTATGAGCGAGTCATTGATTAATTCAGCTGATTTGTTCCAAAACACTGAATCATTTAGCAAATAAATCAGTGATGCGTTGAATCATGCACTCAAACGATTCGGCTGCAACTGAACTGACGTTTTCAAGATGAACTAGATACGTTTTTATCAGTTTATACATGCATACATACATAAAACACTATTTTCAACAGAACAATTTCAGGGTTTTACGTAGCAACTTGTGCAGTCTTTCTGTCTCTCTCAGGTAATATACGCTTGTCAGTTACTCTTTAAGCTCCACGGTAACGTTATTTTCCGTTTTGACAGAGACACGTAGAATTGGCGATGTGACATCAATCCTGAGCATGATCCGCTTGACTCTGAGGTACCACAGCATGTCAATCTCGCATTTCGAGACGTTTCCAAAATTCAGGGCTTAAAAACAACATATCTCTACTGTGCACACCTATGCAACTGACAGTCACCATTCAGATACAGCATCCCCGTCAAGGACCACACACACACATCCACAGACATACGCACAACTGAGTCTGACAGTTGTGTTTAAAAGAGCTTCTTCACAGAGAAAGGAGAGCAGAAAGAAATGATTAAGAGGTGTGTCATGAGTAGATAGCAGAGGTGGAGGACTACAGTTACATGATTTGACTTGAGTTGCACATTTAAGGATTTATGACTTGCTTGACTAAATGAAACGACTCAGGAGTCTACTTGGACTTGTGGTGAATGATGCAACAATGTTATAACAATGACTTATTTTGCAACATGACAGTCACAGAACAGCTATAACCTCACAGTCTACATTTACAGTGCACAGTCATTCAAAAGCATGCCATTTACATTGTTTCTGAGTACATCTTAAGACAAAATTATTATTTTTTCATTTCAACACTTTATTACATTATTAGTCTAATTAAAAATATATTTTATATAATGCTCACTAAGACTGCAATAATAGCTTAATGCATTTATTTTTTGTTGTAACTGTCACTTTGGATCAATTTAGTGCATTGTTTTTGTGATCTCTTTACTATATTTGTGTTTTTCTTGTACCAGAATTTAGCTACAGCTGACAGAATCAGCTTTTAGATATTAATATAGACAAAACAACAGTATGTTTCTTTTCAGATATTTATCATTCATAAAACATAAAACAGAAAGTTCATTTCCTGGAGGGAAATAAATAAGTCATATAAGGCACTTTTTGTTCTATGACATTAGGCTACTTGATTCTTAGCAGGACAGCTTGCATGAAGTGAGCCACTGACTTGACTTTTTTTTTTTTTTACAGATTGCCTATGGTGTAGATAGCAGTTGATGTGTTTATGAATCTTTCCAGCTATATAAATGCACAGCAGTTCAGACACGGTATAGTGAGATGTGTCATATGAGCGCAGAGATGCTATCCATGCCTGACTTTCCCACATCGCTGTTTACATGACAATAAATCTTCCATAGAGCAACAAATGCATGAGCTCTTCTTTCTGTGGTGTCAGTTCAGTGTGTGCATGTGTGTGTCTGTGTTAATGGTGGGTGGATGAGCGATTGCTTTGTTTCATAGTGTATTATGATGTTGCTGTGTGTGTGTGTGTGTGTTTAGAATGTAAGCAAGGTGAAAACTCTTCTGTAGCAGCTCAGTGTCAAATGCTTCTGCTACTCTGAAAATATACTGTCGCTAAAATAATAATCCATTGTTGTGAGGCATGATAAATATTTACTCCAGATCTGTGAATTTGAGAGGCGGCTAATTAGTTGTAAGTGATCTAGTGGCTGCAGATGGAGGTGATGCTTAAATCCCAGCTTTGAATGTTTGTGTGTTTGTGTGGCGATGGTGGGCGGGCGAGCAATTGTTTTGTTTCATGGCGTGTGGGTTGAAAGTGTCTGAGAAAAAGAAAAACACAAATATTCTATTGTGTGTGTGTATGTGTGTGTCTATATAGCTCATTTCCAGATTTAAGTGAGCTGCCTACCTAGACATTATTTTGAAGCATCACAGGTGTTTCCGACACAAAGGAGACTGTTTCAAAAGGTTAGTGGTAGAATTATACTGCCCATATATATATATATATATATATATATATTCAAACAGAGGGCATCTCACAGGAATACA
>JAUYWG010000055.1:17166668-17193513 GCA_034779775.1 Enteromius afrohamiltoni | reverse complement strand
AGTTGCATAAATACTCTTATATATATATATATATATATATATATATATATATATATATATATACATATACACACATACATACACACACAATCATATAATATGTAGTTATAATGTAGATTGCAGTTGTAATTGCATGCATCCTTCATGGAGAAATGAAAATCTTTTTTTTTTTATTAACTAAAGCATTTTTATACAGATTACTGTATGGCGTATGCAATATTCAGTATAATCTAAATTAGTTTTAGTTAGTTTTTATCCAAATGTATGTATTATTATATATTTTTAACATGCACTGCAGTGATATTGCTTAGTCGATTTAAAATGACATACATTTCTTAGTGCTGTCAAACAATCACGATTCATCGCATCCAAAATAGAGGTTTACACAATATATATGTTTGTGCTGTGTATGTATATAATGCTTGCATGTATATATTTAAGGAAAAAATTATGTTTATGTATTAAATATGTTCATATAAGAATATAAATATATAAATGCATATGCATGTAAATATTTCAAAAATATGTGAGTGTATGTAAACAGTATATACATAATAAATATACACAGTACACCCATATATTATGTAAACAAAAACTTTCATTACAAAAAAAAAGAATCTCATATCACGTATGAGATTCGTTTTAAGAAAGCCGGTGCATTTGTAGGTAATAGAAAGCATTAAAGATCATGTGATTTTGGATTATGAGTGCGAATATGTAAGTGTGTGTTTGTGCTTAGTGTCTAAATGAATGGGACTCAATGGAAGTACTGTATTCCTCTCTGTCTTGCTTTCTTCTTCTCTTTGTTGACAGAACTCCCCTCCGTAACCCTACTGGATTACCTCACCACTTGATGCCATGTGGCGACCTAATTGCTATAGCAACGGCATGTTGCCACAGTGTGTTAGGGTATTGGAGAAGTCAGGCTCTTGGAGATGTGACAGGATCCTCGCAGCACAGAAACGCTCTGACGCATAGGGTAAGGTTTTTACACAACACCACTGACAAGAGGAGCTGCCTGAAAATAGCACTTTGTGACATCCAGCTAACCTCTCCTAACACTTTTAACATGCAATAAGCAATAAACAAGTCCTGCTAGAGGAATGTTCTCTGGTAGGAGGTGGAATATTCCTCAGGGCTGTAGAGTAGATGGTACACTTGGTGTTGATATCCATCTTTGGGTTATTCAATCACAGATGATCAGTTGAGATATTTGCATAACACATTGTTATTTAATTAAATGAATAGTTTGGCCAAAATTGTACACTCTAGTTTGTTATTAGTTAAATAAAACAAATAATAAAAAAGTTCATTAGACTACTTGCGTTCAGAATGTACAAAATTTATATAATAAGCGAGTACCTAATGAATCCATAAGTGTTTATAGTCAGACTATTAGAGATCTGCTAAGAGATCTGTGTGATTCATCATAGATATAAAGAGAGAAGTCACTCTGGCTACAAGAGTTCTGTTTATTAACCACTGGAGTGTGAAAAGTTATGGACTTCAGCTTTAAATATGAACTAAAATAAACTTTTAATATAAAATGAAATTAAGTATTTCAAAAATAGTTGCCAAATTTCATATTTTTAGTTGAGGTACTAAAAACAACATGTTTGAAACAACATGTTTGTATATATATATATATATATATATATATTATTGTACAGTTACATATTTCCCCTTTTAAAATCACCTTTTATGTTTTGCAGAAGAAAGAAATAATTAAAAGTCTGCAACATCACAAGGGTGAGAAAGTGATAACAGAATGTATTTTTTTGGGTGAAGTATCACTTTAAGGAACAGTCCCGATTCCAAGCTCTCAGCTCAATAGGTTTTGGAACAGCAAATGTTAATATCAAGTGTAAATGGGCTGCCACTGGTCAAACAGAATGAGAAAAGGTGCATCCGAGTCCTGAACCATTCAAACGAATGACAAATAGACTCTAGAAGCTAGAGTGTGAAAGCACCTTCAGTAATAATAGTCTCTTCAGAGATAGAAAGAAAGCTATAGAAGGGGCAGCTGTGTGAACTTTGTGAGTCAGAATGCTGGGAAGCGCAGAGGGACTTAATTCTTCACTGTAGGGAGGAGAATGTAAACTGTAAATCCTTCTGGGCTTCTCTTCTCATCTCTTCCATCTTTCCTCCATTTCTCTCTTTCTCCATGCCAGATCATCTATACCAGCAGCCTTTTTTTCAATTCCAAGCACATCTACCATCATTCTCACTCCACAAGCTCCTCCATTCTGTCTTTTCTGTCTCTCTCTCTCTCTCTACCTCCATCTCCTCTGTCTGCAAGATGATGACGTTTTTTTCCCCCTCCTGTTCTCCTGCATGGCTTGCCTCCTGCCTCCCTCTCAATCGCCCCAGACAGCAAACCCCACACGTCTTTGATTCTGCGCTTGAAAAATGAAGATGGTGAACTTCAAAGAGAATGTTCTTCTGCTGATGCGTACCAGCCCACTCAACCTCTCTCCTGTCATTTTATCTGCCCGATCTTTCTCTCTCTCTCTCGCTCTTTGTGTCTGTTTCTCTCTTTTCTGTGTGTGAAACTAGCGTTACCTCCCTCTGTTGCTCTGTCTTTCATACATACACATGCACACATATGCACTGTACAAAAAGTACTGTGGCAGTACAGTGATAGTATCATAGGAAATCTATCTATCTATCTAAGCAACAGTAAAAACATTTCAAATGGTACTCTATACTATTTCTAACCTTTTATTTAACATGTTCCATTAAAACATACATGGGGAAACTGTTTTTGAACAATAATAATATCACAAAATATTACTTAGACAGCCAATCAGAATAAAATATTTTTTTAAGGATCACGTGACACTAAAGACTGGAGTAATGGCTGCTGAAAGTTCTGCTACAGGAATAAATAAAATGTAAACAATATATTAAGAAAAAAACAGTTGTTTTAAACTGTAATAAAATTTTACAAACCAATGGATTTTTATTTAAAAAGTATTTATTTTTACTGTATTTTTGATCAAATAAATGTATTCCTGATGAGGACAAGTGATTTCTATTAAGAGTATTTATTTATTATTATTAAACATTTTATTATTAAATTATTATTTTTACAATTCATTATTGTATTTTACATACTGTACTAGGAACTTCAGCAGTAAAAAAAAATTCCGTAAAATTTACAGATTAAAACTGGCAGCTGTGGTTGCGGACTTCGACCGTAAAAAATACAGGTTTTTACAGTTAAGGTCTGAGGTGATTTTGGGGTCCCTGAGATGGTTGGACATACCCTGATATTTGTGGTTATTTCAGCTACTTATAACATACTATTGACCAACTTGTTATTGTTTTTGTATTCAGCACAAACTCTGCTACAATAATATGTGACCAAGATGAATGTACATGTTTGCTTTTTTTTAGAAAAAAAAATGCTTGGTTAGTAAGTTTTGTGAAAATAAAACTAGCTGAAATAAGGCCATAAAACCCATACTGCTTGTCATAGGCTTTGGTTCATCATTTGACTTTCTCATCACCACCTGCATTTGGTGCTTATCAGTGTATTTTATAAGGTACAAAACAGATTTCAGTACTTTAATAGGTTGGTATATATATATATATATAATAGGTTATATATCAACATTCAACAAATTATGGTATTTAAATATTAACATGTATACCGTAGACGGTGCTCAATGTCAGTCACACAAACAATGAACACCATCATGGTGAGATTCATTCAACTGAAATATGCAATAAACCTTAGTTTAACAACATTACATGTAACTCATAACCCTAAAAAACACAACTGATGAAAAAACTAAGAATAAACATCAAATTCAAACAAAATTTGAAATGCAACGCAGGGAATTCTGGGAATGTCAGTTTTTTTTTCTCATCCAATTTTACAGGTTTTTACCGTAGCATTTTTACAATTAAAATCACGGTAATTTTGTACAGTGTACGGTATATGTCAAATTACCACATTTTTACCATCTTATACTACCACTGTGCTCTAGTGCCATCACAGTACCATTTGTAAGCATATGCTTTGCTATAGACCAAGGTATTTATTTACATCACTCTGCAGACCCATTTCTTCTCACATTAAACATTTTCAGCTCAAATCAATATTTAATGTCCATTTATTTATTTATTTGGTAAGTAGTCTTGTAATCAACTAAATTATGCACATACTGCTGATCATTATTGCAAAATAACCCCCTTAGAATGATATAAGACCACTCTGTTTTAAGTGAGGCTCCTGATTACCCTGTTGAGGTTTATTTTGCATCTCTGCATTATCCCTTATGTATTCATTATGCGCTGCTTATGTATAATGTAATTGTGCTGCTGTTCCCATCATCTCTGTTTGACGTAGTCAGAATTCTCTGCATCCTTTCCTCCTCTAAACTTCTAGCTATCGTTTGCTCTCTCCCACTGTGAGTCTGTCTTTGAATGTGTTTGTGCATAGTCACAGATAAGTGTTGCATAATCCCATCTACTTGCCACGCCAACCTGAGCATGCTGAGCACTTTTACATAGTTTATTTTTACCTGCCTCTTTCTCCTTCAGCTGTCAGTCAAAGCTGAGCTCTCAGCGGCGCTGACAGAAGATGCACAACTCCTGCCCCATTCTCCCAGTCGCAATCAAGACACACAGTGTCTCTAATTACCGAGCCTGTAAACCTGTCGTTTCGGAACCACGGAGTGACACAGATACACCGTGAACACATAACTCGCAGACTGCAAGGAAAAAAACAAAGCAGGTTACCTCTAAAGTTGACGTGAAGTAGAAAGTCCCGGTAGAGTTTCCTGCCGTCGAGACTCCGCATGGCCTCGCATAAGCGCGTGGTGTTGGCGCAAAGAGTCCGTTGCATTCGATGCAAGGCATGCGCCATGGCGTATACAGCATTTACGACAAACATGATCTTTGACTCTGGCTCAAAATTTGACTTGTCGACAACCAGTTCTGGGTCACAAGGTGGCTTTGGGGTTCCTGCCCCTGCTGCCGAAGCGCCGCCCAACGAACACTGAAACTTTTGTTCCCAGAAGTCTTTGAACCAAGGGTTGCGGTGATTATTAAGAGGCGTGAGGCTCTGGAAGTAACTGTTAAACTCTGGTATAGGATGAGCCGCGAGCTCCAATGTGATCGCACCATCCGCTGTGAATTCATTCCCTTTTACAATGCTCTCTTGCGCCCCCCATCCGTCGCTCGCCACCCAAAGAAAAGATGCGTTGAGGCGGGCAGCGGCCGCGATTAGTTCTCGTGCGTCGTCGCTACGCAAAAACAGCACTGCCACGCGAGCCGTGGGCTTTTGTAGAAGCTGACGAACCACTGCCTCGTATGAAGAGCGTTTCGCGCTCGAACGGCCTACTTTTTCTGAAGTAGCAATGCAGATGTTTCTCAAACGGGCTTGTTGCTCAAAGGCTTCGATTCCCGTTTCTCCATAGTCACCTTCTGAGGCGACGGTGGAAACGTAGGTCCAGTTGAAGGCACGCAGGATCTCCGCCATGGCCTTGGCTTGGTAGAAGTCTGGCGGGACAGTGCGCGCGAAGTAGTCGTAGCGTGATTTGTCGCTGAGTTTGGCACTGGTACTGGCGTAGCTGATTTGAGGGATCTGAAAAAGTCGCAGCAGGTTGGCAACCTGGGAGAAACACACACAAACATATACTGCATTACGAACCCTGTTTCGATCAATAAGTCAGCACCTTATGAATTAATTATCCAAAGTCTATGATACATAAAATATTCTTTTTTTAGTCATTTTATTGGATCAAGCCACATTAGCCCAATTAAGAGGACGCAGGCAGCCTCAGCAGGGCCGAGCAGCGTAGAAATGTTTCTTTGGTGAGACGCAGCTTGGCTCTTCCATATCTTACATCCCACGCACAGAAATTTAATGGATAATGTCTCTTTTACAGCATTACACTGACACTGGCATCCACAAAGACAGCTCACAGGTCTTTACGACAAAGATAGAACAAAACCTGCCGTTAGGTCTTGTTGTATGGAATGCTTATTTTGTGTTATGCTCACAGAAATGTGTTCTACATTAGAAAGTAATGAAGGTTTGCAAAAGGGTTGCTGATGCTTTGTTGATGTTTAAATGAAAGTCAACTTAAATTTAAATGGACATATATGTTCCTTGTCTTACTGTGATTGATCAGAGCATGTTATTCCAAAGAGATTAAATCATTCCCATCATACTTTTCTGTTTTGTTGACATCACACATGGCCATGCATATTATATTTTAACTGGAATAGGCATTGTTCTAGCAAACATGATTTCAGTCTGTCTTTATTCCAGGATGTAACATTCATTCTTCACCTTATGAATAAATAAACTAGAGTGGGACTTGATTCTGTTGCTCTCTGAAATGCGAAACCGCGGCTGAATTTATTTGATTAAAAAATAAAAAAATATTATAAAATATATTAAATATTACAAAAGAGTATTGCAATTTAAAACAGCTGTTTTCCTTTGGAATTAAACATAATTAATTTCTCTGATGAATCAGCGTCGTGATCTTTCAGAATTCTAGAAATCTAATATGCTGATTTTAAATCAAATAAAAAAGAAAACAATTAAGTCTGTCACTTTTGATCAATTTAATGCATTTAATGCATGCTTGCTGATTAAAAATATTCATTTCTTTAACGAAAAAAAAAAAAAAAACTTTTAAACTGCAGACTTTAAAAAGAATGTAAAGGAAAAAGCTATTTCTAAAGACAATCCCCACAAAAGCAAAAATGACCTTGTTTTTTTCAGGTTGACGGAAAGTAAAACTGTATTACTTTATCCCTTTGAAAGCTGAGATGTGATGTAACTTAAAAGAATATGGAGGAATGAGGGACAGAAGTGTACACAGTCTCTCAGGAGAGAGTCTGCCAAAGGGAGGGAGGCGGGATTGTCAAACAACAGCCGGTGTCGTGAGAGAAAAACAATGCCCAGTCGTTGGCGATGAAAGGAGAGCGATGGATAACAATGGTTATCTAACAAGAGACCACTGTGAGGTCACAACTCTCCCAGCTCTTTGCCAGAAACAGAGCAATATCGCTAAATAAAAACTGCACGAAGAGGGGGAGAAAAAGGAGTGACAGGGAACAAGAAAAAGACAGAGAGAGGGAACAAGAAGAGAGGAGGGTTAGACAGATTACGGATTTCGGAACTGATAGAGGAAGTCAGCTTTTGCTGAGCCACAAATGGAGAGAGGGTTATGCAAAATTATGCAAATTCCCATGGCTCTGTCACCAGTGGTACTAGAAAGCAACAACGCACAACACACACTATAGTATAGCCGCAGTGCTAATCCGTGCACGTACAAGAGGAAAGGAAAGAGCAAACTGGATTTACAGGGGTAAAGAATGGAAGAGTTTGGGTGACGCAGAGTTTTATTTGAGGGCGGCCCTCTAAATAATGGATTGACTTTTTCATAGTTGGTCAGAAATAAAGAGCGGTCTTGTTTTTTTGCCAAGTAGATTTCTAGAGGGTAAAGAACAAATTTGTGATTCACAAAGCTAAACTTGCAAATAATTTAGTAATTTTGATGAATTCTTCCAAACTGTACACAAATAAAAGAGGTTTATTTAGGTGACTGTGGAATATCTCAAGGAGTTTCTGCTGCTTGTTTAATTGTAGTGAATTAAATGAGCTATTTAAAGTCAGTTCTTAAACATGTTTTTGCAGATGATTTGCAGACTTGTTTAATCCATTATTTAGGACTATATGAAACACTATATTGTAGAAAAGAAATGAAATAGTTATTTTTTTTAATAATTTTAACCTGTTCGTTTAGCTTAATTATATTTCTACATTTATACAAAATTATATTTAATTTTAAATATAGCATATACTTTGTAGTATTACATTATTTATTTATTTTATAGATAACATATTATTTTAATGTATTCAGGCATGACAAAAACTTGTAAGTTGCTTATTTCTTACACTATTACAAAAATGCCAAGTTGTACATAAACACTATGAAACATCAAGACTATGCTTAAAAAGAAAATGCTATTTCAAAAATATAATTAATAGAAAATACAGTCTTTCAGTCTTAGTTTATTGCCATTTCTTTATAATTGATTACCTTTTCCCTAGGAATTTTCACTGAAAATAGTTTTTTTTTTTGAAAACGCCTTTAAAACTATTTTCCTTTTTTATAGAATTTTGTTTTACTACATAAATTTACAAAACACAAAATCATATTCAGATATTCAGATGTGACTTTAAAGCTTTTAACAAATGTTTATTTATTCCTTAAACAATTATTTTATAACTTTTTAATATGTTTTTTTGTTTAAAATGTTTACTTTTCTCATTAACTCATTTTACTATTTTGTGTATTTAGATTAATTAAATGGACTGATTCTGACCTGTATGGAGACACTGCTAAAAGATCCCCCAATGACACCGGCTATGGCCAGCGGACTGTCTTCCTGAAGAGCGTAGGATCCATCAGGACAGATGAACTCTGTATCATCCACTTTTGTAAGTGAAGCCCTAACAAACTCCAGTGCCTGTTCCAGAGCGTAGGTGTCCCTTGAGCAGGTGTCCAAGATATGGACGCCCAAAGCCACACCTGGTAGCAGACCTACGTCCTGGTTGATCTGATCTATGGCGTAGAGCATTGCCTCAAGCCGCTGGATGCCTCGGTCTTCATTGATCCGGCCACATTCGTCCATGCCCATGCCCTTCTCATGGATGGGGAAGAGGCCTCCCAGAACCAGGTCCCCATCGATCTTAATTTCTTTGCGGGGAGAGTCACCGCTGGAAAGCAGGACCCTGGTACCCAAAAGCACCAGGAGCAGAGCACGGAGAGCGGACCACATCATTTAAGGGAAGACGACTGAGGAGGTGTAACGGTCAGGTGGGGAGAGAGAGGGTGAAAGGTGGGCATCAAGGAACTGACAGAGGCATGAAGGGGAAGCAGGGAGCTCTGTCTGGTTACTCATGGAGATCCACAGCACTGGGTTCAGCCTTTGAACTGCAAAGAAACAGACAGAAAGAAAGAGAAACTATAAGGCAAGGAGACAGCCTAGGCATTGAAATATAAATGTGAGAAACTGCAATGCTCAATATATGGCGGCTATAGGACTTTCCGCCTTTCAGTAAAAAAAGTTTGCTTTAGAAAAGACATAAACCAGACCAGTCTGAAAATTACACAGTGTTCTTAGTCGTATGTGAAATGCGTTAAGTGATAGGAAAATTTGACAAACAGTTTTGGTGATTTCAGACAGTCACTCAGAAAATGTATTTTGATGAATTACCTCTTCCATGATAAAATCCTTTTTTTGGGGGGGTTAGAAAGTTACTGCAATGTTATTTTTATTTCACCCACGTTTTGCATATTAATTTATTTCTTCTGCTTAAATGGATGAATGTGTGTAAACAAACAGTTACTCATCCAAACTGACTAGGAGTATGAATATGGAAATAAATACTATGGAAGTCAATGGTGACCAAACACTGCTTGGTTGCACAAATACATCAAAATATCTTTTTGTAGCAGAAAAAGGTACACACAGTTGTGCAACACTGGAGGGTGTACAGCTAAATAATTTAATTTCTTTAATGTAAGGAAATTGAATAGCTATCTAATTATTAAAGCATTTTGTTATTTGGTATTATAAAATACTTGTTTAATAAATATCCATGTTTGTTAAATAAAATGGATGTTCAAATGTTCATATATCTTCTAGTAATGCAGACCTTATTTTACTCATAAATCCAAAACTGTCACTATAAAAGCCAAAAGAAAATTCAGAGGGAACCTGTAGGTCAAAAATGCTAATTCTCTTCTGGGTTTTTGGACTACTACCTGAACAGCTCTATTACTTGCATAGGAAATATCCACCCAGAGGCGTTACAAAGACGACCGCAGCTTGAACTGAATTAAATAGACTTTTGTTAGTCAGATGAAGAGAGTCAGACTGAAGCATTAGACATTTCAGGGCTCTCCTGTGTTTTTCAGGGTCAGTTTGTTCTCTGTAATCACAGTGTTCTGTTTAGAGTTGAAAGAAGATCGACTGCAAAAGACATACGACAGCCGTGCACAGACAATCGAATCCAACAAATTCACCCAACACCAACTCCTCCGCGCCTTCCGTACCCTTACCAACAGATTTGTCAAAACAGATTCTCAAGGATGGAAAACACATGAGAAACATAAATTAATCAGCACAGAAGCTCAGGCAGATGATGCAACTGTTTAGCTGATTGAGAGAGAAAGAGAAAAAACTTTGTACCCACTGAAAGTGCTGTTTAATTATTTAATTCTGTTTTTTTAACCCTTGAGTCACTAAAGGAATTATGCAAATTAGGTAAATATTAATCAGCATAGTTATTTTGATTATTACTGCTTCTATGATCAATCGAAAATGCATGCTGATGTCTTTTGAGGAGTAAATTGTATGCAAAAATATTTTTTCAGCCTTTTTATGGGGTGATTTTTTTATGGGGTAAACTAATTATTTTATGGTCTAAAGGGAAGTATCAGAGTCAGAATCAGAGATCGGGTTTGAAAAAAGATATTAATGGGATTAATATCATGTTTTTTTTTCCAGGTGATGAATGATAAAAACATTGATAGCCAATCAGAATCCATCCTGCTATAAAGAGAAGGAAAATTTAGCAGCAGATAAGTGTGTGCTAATAAATAGATAATATTACTATTTGCGATTCATAGTTTCATAATTGATAATCTTCATAGTTAGCATTCTTGGTGTTGAGCTGTGTGGAAAAGTCATACATTTATTAAGTTTGAATCTGTATTAAAGCACTAAATTTAGCTCTGCATAACTGAAATGTGCAAAAGCGATGCGACGGTTAGTGAATTTGTCTGCAAAAATCATGTCTGTGGAGAGTATGAGAAACTATTGTAAAGCTAAATCCATTCTTTGCTGTTACGTAACATGTTTTGCTTTCCCTTTCTCAAATGAGCATTAATGTATCTTCCTTGTTAGTACGGAGTTGATTTCCCCCTTGCTAATGGAGCTCAGATGACAGAAGTATGAAATACTAATTAAATCCTGAACCTACGATTTTTCGAAAACGCTACAAATTTAGCCGCCTGATAAATAGCTTCTCAGAGAGCTAAGCGAAAGGCACTAATTGTTAAATCTGATGCCGGGTATGTGCGTCTCTCCATTTGTGCTGAATCCGTGCAAAAGGCAGTCTTGATATCTAAGCCTGGTTTTTGATCTCAAGGCTTGGGAGAAAACGTCCCTAATCTGATTTCCTCTTCCACTTTTCCTTGCAGAAGGGTGGGCGAGCGCAGGCGGTGGCGGCGGCGATGGGGGGCGGATTTATGAGGTGTGTGAGATGGCTTGCCGGGTTTCCACGGCTCTGGCAGCAACACAAAGGCTCACAGCCTGGCCCAGAGATGGCTCCAAGGCTGGATAACACTCAACCGCAGTGATGCTATCTCCACCGTGCAATGCAACACAAAGCTTAACACGCATGCCTCTGGCAGCTTCGCACTAACGGCAGCTTTCCTCATTATCTTCTTCCGTGAATCAGTCTGCCAGCCGAACAGCAACAATGGTGCTCTCGCTGGGCAAAAGCTACGCGGCAGCCGCCGGTTTTAAAGTGCCTCCACTTGATTGTGCTCTTCCTCTCTCTCCTGAGAGGTCAGCGGGAGATCTGGAGGGCCGGAGGAGAGGGGAGGGAGAGCTCTTTTTGCTTTGATGACAGACTCTTGGACTCTTCAGAAGTGGACTGGTGTTGTTTTAGCACACTGAGTCTCTGTGGCCACACTGGGCGAGAGGAAATTCATGCCCGCTTCCCCCCTCACACCCAGAGTGAGAATGCGAGGAGAACGCATGAGCAGCCCTGTCAGACATCATCCACTAGTTGAAATGCGCTGAACTGCATGAACAGGGCTGTACGTGGAATTTATGAATTAGAATTTGAATTGAATTGCCCACACACAAACCAAGAAATTGAATTGAATCTATAATCATAATCATTCTATCTGTGAGGCCTATTAGCCTTTAAACTTAATGGTTTTAACATTTTCCAGCTTTTAAACAAGGCTTTATCATGTCTACATATAAAGTTTGCCAAACTAGTTTTTACATGTTTTATAGTTAAATATTACAGTGAAACGTTTAACATTTCCACTATTTTTTTATTCTATTCCTAATAACTTATTTGTTAAAGTGCCCCTATTATGGGTTATTAAAGACTCGTGTTTTGGTTTTAGGAGTCCCAAACAACAGGTTGACAAGCATGCAAGGTTAAAAAACACCTTCATTGTCTTACGTATTACGTATTTATTTTTACCTTATTTTCTCAACGACTCCCAAACGATTTGCTCAACAATCGATTTTTCCTCCTTTGCGTGATGCTATTCTACGGTTATTGGACTAATTTTATCATGCCTTTACTGAGTGATACTGAGTGATAGAGCAGCGTTTGCGTGAGCAGTGATGCTTTGTTTACAGTGGCAAAACAGCTATTTTACGCAAAGAATTAATGTTTTCCCAGATCTGCCCGTGCAACAAGTCAACATAAAATGGCTTGGGATTGATTTTAAAAACAACTCGTTTCAGTGATTCAGAGTCAACTCTTTTTTTTGAGAGACAATAACTTTATACACGCTGCTGTTTCAGATTTAAAACTTAGCAGGATGTTTTCATTCACTTAGAGACAGGGTTGGGGCCATTCATGAATTGAATTAAAAATGAATGGCAAATTCCAGTTCACTTCCTGGAATGGAATTGGAACTGCATGCAGCTGACAATTGTTAATTGTTGTTTAATTCCAATTCCAATTTCATTTCCTTCTTTGAATTGGAATTGTTGAGTTCATTCCTGAATTAACCCCAACCCTGCTTAGAGATGTGTCACACACTGCATGAAAAAGTTTATTTAAAAAAATAAATAATAGGGGCACTATAAAAAGACTTGTTTACCCAAGCATAACATTTCTGTCATGTCATTACAAACCTAATATGAGTTTCTTTCTTCTATTGAACATAAATGAAGATATTTTGACCAAACTGGTCCTTCTTGTCCCCTTTCACCTCCATAGTATAAAAAAAAATTCTCTACTAATGCTTAATAAAACCTTTAAATATCTTATTTTGTGTTTAGCACAAGAAGGACATTTATACATGTTCGGAACATCTTGGGGGTAAGTAAATGATGACCGAATTTAATATATGGTACACAACCCTTGTATCTATTATATTGGATATTAATTTTTTTTCTTGGTGATCTTTTTATGTTTAAAATTAATAAAAAAAATAATACAGAAATGTTAAAAACACAAATGGAAAAAAGATGCTTTAAGTTGATTAGTCAGTGCACATTATTTCGTAGAAAAACATTGAAATGTAATAACTTGCTCTGCCTCTGAAAAGACTTGCATGTTTGGTTGACGTCACTCTTTTTCCCCAGCCTCTTTCCTCTGACCACCTGTCATATAGAAAGCAGTTTTCACAATCCATTCAATTCCCGGCGGATAAAAGTCCTGCATTATTTTCTTGCTGAGTATCCTGCTTCTCTCAGAAATGCATCTTATTACAGAGGAAAAAATGGGTTGGAAACCTTGTTTTGTGATGATTTTAAACATAACTCATAACGTTTAACCATTATTATATATTACTCTGTAAATATGTCTTAAATCAGTGGGAATATAATAACCAGCTGCATGTTATTGTACACAAAGGGAGCCCCTGTGCACAATTTGTGCTAATGAATTATTTACATTCTCCACCAAGCTGGAATCTAATTTTAAGAACAGGTGTTCCATGTGAGAAAAGTTCTCAGAGTGGGCTCATTATTCACATTTCATAAACATATGCATTTTTGTAAGATAACATTTTTGCTAATTCAAATTCATAAAGGATTTTATCTTTAAATAGTACATGGCACAGGTCATTCTCTCACGAGTGCTATAAATCAATAGAGAGGCAGAAAAAAAATTAACTACAACAAAATCCGAGGTCAAACTAATGCCTGCAAATCTTTAAATTGGTTATGATATTCATCAAGATGCTCATTATCAAATCAATCAATTCCCCAGACTGCATTAATTTCTTGGTGGTGGGAAGTCGCAGGCATTTTTGTTCCTTCCCTTAACCACCTACTGTAGCCTTTTTTTAAGCAGTTCCTCATGGCTAATCATGTTAATTAGTTAAGAGGGGTAGGACAGAAGAGCGGTACGGGGTGTTTTTGGGGTACAGAAAGGCTCAGGAATTAATTGGATTTTGCTCGCAGGCAGTTCCTTAACAGCATGCTTAAATCAAACAGTCAGCTCAAAATCAATTCTAAATTCCCGTGCCAAAAAAAGGACTTAAAAAAATATTTAAAGTTATCGCTTTTTCCTAGCAAACTATGAAATTTGTTTTGCTTGCTTCAAGGGCCACAAAGAATATAGTGAGTAGAATATGCAAAATGTTTAAAAGAACTCTTTTGTCATGGTGCAATTATCTGGAAATAGTCTTTATTGGTGAGAGTCTGGATCCTCCTGGGACAGAATACTTTCTATTAAATTGCATACTTGTGCTTTTACAATAGTACAGGAATAATAGCAGGGGTTCAACAGTAAGGATGGCCGGGGGCCAGTGTGAGAGCGTTTCAGACCAGTTAACAGAACTGTCACTTGCAAGTGCTGCACTGGCACCGCTTTTCATGTTTGTTGATTGTGTGCATGTGTTTTTATGCCTTTCAAATTTAAACATTTGTTTTTTTCTGTGATGCATTATAGCATATGCCAACAAGGTAACATTATGTAGCTGGCTTACACAGATGAGACTTTGCTGAAATTGTGAAAATGATTTATGAGACTATGGATAGTGCAAGCATCAGTTACAGTGGGCTGAAAATGATAAAGTATGGCAAGCCAATTATTATATTTTTGTAAGTTTTTTGTTTTTACAATTTAACTTTTAGAGTTACTCTTGAAATATGTTTTATTTTTTTACTTATATTTTAAAATAAATTATATTGGTCTGATATAAATATATTAAATAATAAAAAAGAGAAAATATATATATTTTTCTATATGTGACCAAGAAGCACAAAACCAGTCACAAGGGTCAATATTTTTCCATTGATGTGTGGTTCAGCTTTTTTAATGCACATTACTAAACAAAAATTAAGCTTTGATATATTTACGTTCTTCATGGTGCATGATCTTTAGGATATTAATCCGAACGATTTTTGGCACAAAAGAAAAATGTATAATTTTGACCTATACAATGTATTTTTGGCTATTGCTGTCCCTGCATGCAATATTTTCATTAGAAAAAGGATAACTTATAGAGCATACATTATTGTATGTCCTCAAATCTCAATTACTGGTCTGACCTGTCCATACAAGGAAAAACAGCTTAATTTTTGAGGCCTGGAATATCAATATCACCAAATTTCAAATCAACTGCGAAGACTACCCCCTTTCTAGTATAAAATAATGTACACATTCACTTAAGCATGTAGTGCACGCAAAACCATTTTACTGCAGCAAAATGAGAGCTTGCGATTGGCCGAGACATTTGACATCATCCAATCATCCGTCAGAACTCGCATTTGCAAAGTTGTAATGTGCACTGGAGTCTTTGATGACTCGTTCCTCTTTGTGAGTAACTCCTCTGATGATGAAACACACCAAAAGAGGCGCCGGAGAGTCTTAACCAGCATGCCAATCGATTCATCTGCCAATCAGCAAAGCAGATCAAGGGAGGACATTACCACAGCGCACTACATTAAGCTAGCGCATGGTTTTAGAAAGGGAGTTGAAGACAAATTACGCATAGAAGACATATCACTCACTGCTGCGTCTGATACCAGATACAGCTCATTAAGAACCTCTGTTGTCATCTAAATAAAGCCACTGTGCATTGATGTAGTTAGGTCATAGAATCTGTCTGTTAGGTCTGTTTTTATTTTTATTTTCTGAACTGAATTGTCACTGTTATGGCAGACCCTTAATTTCAGGTTCGCCTTTGACCTTAAATGAGGTGAGTCGACTCAAATTCTAGGCAAATTGTATAATTTTGAACAGTAAACGGGGTAGGGTGAGAGGTTTAATAATTAAGTTTGGGTTCAAATAGAGTTTATTTCTGAAGTATGTGTTTGTGTTCTCTGTCTCTGCGTGTATGTTATGAGAGTGTCTGTAGGAACGTTTTCCCACTATTGAAGAAGCACTAAAGATCCACTTGAGTTTTTCATAGAGGGGGTGGTACTAAGCTTGAAACCTGGCACTACAACAGACACACACAAACACACACACATGCCCGATGGACCATCAACCCCCGCCAAAGGAAGTAGCTATTCAGAGACAGAGTGCTCTTCATTTGTTTCCCATGCTCTAACACAATCTCTGTTGTGGTTAAGATGTTTGTAGCTAAATGGTTCTGTCCTGCTTATTAAAAGACAGCAGGTTTAATCTCAGGTCAGTTTAAGAAGCTAGCACAAGGAATCTTAGGCTGATGATACAGGGGGGCAAAGTTTTGAGCAAGGTTGCTGTGCAGCTTTGGTTAATGTTGCCATCAATAAGCAACCGGGTGAGTCCTACGATCGATCTAAGCATCCAGACAGAATTTTTTACACATTCTCAGTGAAAAAAAATCAACATTTCTCAAAAAAAAAAAAAAAGTCTAGAGTTTACTGTTTGTTAAAAATCCTAACTGTAAGTATGATTAATTGTATCTAATAGTAATGCATGCTTTAGTAAATTATAGTTTGTACAGCTTAAATCATCCTGCATTATATGGTGTGTCCAGACACAATAATATCTAAACTGTGTGGCTTGGTGTTAAGCAGCGGCATAGTATTACTTTTATAAGTGGACAAACTTTTACTTTTAACTAGTAGACATAAAACAGGTAAAAACGTCCCATAGACTTTGAAGAAGAGGAGTGGATTCTTTCTCTGTATTTTTGTCCTTTCTTATAGTACAAATAATGACTTTTATTGCATTTCATGCAGAACAGAGGCATATTACACAACAACACACCAGCACATAGAACCGGGTTGGAAATCTTGTTTCCCTATTTTAATTAATCATCATGTTGCTTTTGATATGAAACGAAGTCTCAGCATTTAATTCTGACAATTATACCACGAAATTCAAATGATAAATGACGACGCCGCGCGCGAGTGTACGTGAACCGATCGTCTCTTCCGCTTTACGTTACATCACGAAATAAATATAATGAACATCAGATTCAGAAGGTATGTTGAAACAGCACGACTTACTGAAATGTATCTTCATCAATAAAACAGTCTGTGAACAACATCAAGCAACATTTAGCTCTTCTGTAGCTTAACGTTAGCTAACGTTGGCTAGAAAAATAAATTAGTAACATTTTAGTAAATATGCCCATACATACATTATTAGATTTATGATATTATTAGTTATTTGATAGAATTAGTTATTTGATAAAATTATAAGTTTTTGATAGCTTATGAATATATATATATTCATATATATTAGAAAGAAAGATTATATAAATACTGCCTTTTTTTTACTGGCTTTTAAATGTAACTTCATTTGATTGCTGTTTATTAAAATATTGATATAGTATATATATTGATTTATAGTTTTGGGATCATTTTTGTCTTTTAATAATGTTTTATAATAATGCACCAAACAAGAAGGTTCCTAGTTTGCAGCATTAGTTGAGAGAATTATGACAAGATCTTAAAAATTTCCAAAAGAATCATTATTGAAACAAGATCAGTATCAAATCGAATTGAGAGCTTTAAACTGCAACCACATAGCAAAACCACAACTAAGTGTGACTTTTGACACACAGTATTAAATGCACTGTATATTGCTGAATCCTTTTGTTAGATGCATAGGAAGACTGTCTGACGATAATAAATGTGTTGTAGATTAGAAAAAGACCTTTGAGCAGCAATAGTGGAGGGACACAATTAAATATTAAAAATGCTTCTGTAACAGCTGTAAGGCCACTGATCCATAAACACGACACCGAGTATAGCCGGAAAAACTCCAAACGCAGCAAATTCAGAAAGCTGAGCGTGAGGACGAGTCCTGCAAGACAGAGTGACCTACAACGTGATTTGTAAGGACTTTTGTGTGACTCGAAAGCAAGCCGCATTTCCTGAGATATGAAATGGAGTTGAGTGAGTTCGCCATTAATCGCATTCTTTGGATTAAGATATTCAGAAAAGCCGGAGAGAGCAGAGAGATAAAGTGTATGTCAGGATGCTGTGACTCAGCAGGGGAAGTGGCCCTGCAGTGGCGACTTAGAGAAGCGTTGTTAGGAGCCATAGACTGAAGCTGATAAAACACATCATTTATTTAGTCACACACACACACACAACATAGATAAATCTTCTGACACAATCAGCAGTAGACTCCTGAAAGACAAAGTAGTTAGTTTCATTTTGGGCTACATGCCCAAACTTTTCTAGTCAAACTGTGATCCCTCCTGCCAAGCAGTCGCTGTCAGTAATTACTATCATTAGAAGGTCTTCATTCCAGTCTGGAAGAGATGTACGTTACGCTATGTTTAACATCTCAATCGTTTCAGATGTAGTCGGCTTCAGTCACTCAACATGCGCTGAAAGGGAATTTTAAGTCAGATACTGAATCCCCTGTTCATTGCTAGCCCCAAAACTGAACTATATGCTGTATATACAAGGGTTTCTTAGTAAATAAGTTAATAAGACTTACTGGGTGAATCAAACCGATTCCGATTTAATGCCCAAAAAAAAAAAAAAACTGACTGAAGCCTGTTTGTAACATTAAGGTTTTTTGCTTCATGGTCAGAATCTTTTGCAGTAAAAACAAATTCGAAATAGTTTTTTTTTCCTCTAATACCTTACAACAAAAGTATGTTGTATCTCATTTTGTGTTTTCACAGAAGAAAAATCATACAGGTTGGTGAGTAAATAAAAAAAAAAAAAAAAAAAATGGGGTCGCTGGGGATTATTTGTAGCAATATTCAAAAATACATTGCATGGGTCAAAATTATTTATTTATTTTTTTATGCCAAAAATCATTAGGAAATTAAGTAAAGATAACGTTCCATGAAGATTTTTTGTAAAATTCCAACTGTAAACATATCAAAATGTCATTTTTGATTAGTAAAATGCATTGATAAGATATTTATTTGGATAACGTTAAAGGTGATTTGCTCAGCATTTAGATTTTTTTGCATCCTTCGATTCCAGATTGCCAAATATTGTCCTATCCCAACAGTCCATGTATCAATAGAAAGCTTATTTATTGAGCTTTCATATGATGTATACATCATATTTATAGTTTTGTAAAATTTTACCTTATGACTGGTTTTGTTGTCCAGGGTCACATATATAAAATGAATATTTTGGGTGCAATGTACGTTTTTCCTATTGTCTTTTGGGGGGAAATGCGATCTTGACATGTTTTTGACAGGATTTACCCTATCATGAATACATTTTTAAATAGTGGCGTAATGAATTTATCTGTTTAATTTGGAGTAGGAAAGTGACTTTAACTACATTAATTACTCAGAAACCCACATTGCCAACATATCAGACCAGGTGTCATGTGAATATATTTATGAATTCCAGAGCTTGAGCAGTAAGTATGTATATCATCATATACAGCACCACATATCATGGGTTGACCATGAATGTAAACTGGTTTTGTGTCATTTACATACAGAACTGTGTGTAGTGTAAAGAAATTATTAACTTTTTGTTAATGCTTTGTTATGCTACTACAGCAGAACGGGTTCTGATAATATTTATCAAAGAGCCTCGATCTGGTGCTATGTAGAAACTTTTTTTGTTAGTTTAACAAAAAAATGACATTTCTTTAATCATGCTGATGTTGCTCCAAGCTCATGACAATGAACAATGGGAGAAATGTTAAATATTGTACCTATAATTCTTTGCCATGAATGGACATTCAGCTGGTCAGTGAGTTGAACTTGGGAGCTAGATCAGTATGATTTGTCGTTTAAAAAAAATTGACACAAGATAAATCGCAAAGTATAACTACAGTTGGGTGGATGTCAAGATTTTAATTAATAATTATAATAGTCACACTTTTACCATTTTATTTGTCGTTTTGAAACTTGACAGCCCCAATCCTCTTTCACTGTAGAAAAGAGTGGCCGGGATATTCTTCAGAAATATAACCCTACAGAAGATAGAAAGTCATGCAGGTTTGATACAACACGAGTGAGAGAGAGAATCAGAACAGGATTTTCATATTTGGCAGAACTGTCTCTTAAGAGTTTAACTAACCTGAACTGGAGGAAGAATTAAATGTTCTCATACGAAAGGTTGTTCCCTTCTTCACTGTATTGTCCTTGTAGCTGTTTTTTCACCAAAATAATCTGTGATTCTGGATTTAGACCTAAACCTAATTGACATAATTGACGCCCCCTACTGTTGGGCTGCACTAGGAAGAAACATTCTGTAGCACATCCTGATTTTGCCAAGTACTATGTGTCCCTAGGTCAACATACTTTGTTGAACCCGGGATGACATTGTAATGCAAAAATATAGTTTTGACCATATCTCTACACCTAAACCTACCTTTACTCATGAGTAATGCCTAAAATCTTATTTAATAATAGATGACTGACACTGCTGTACAAGCACCAAACACCAACTGTAAGCCTAAACTTGCCACAAACACTGCAAACTGTTTCTTCAAATATTATTGGTTAATCGCAATGTTGCCCCAGGGTCAACCCGACATCGTGCACATGGCAAAATCAGGTTAGCGCATTCTGCACTTGTATATTTTTATCATAATAACGTGTTAGCATCTGGTTTGAGATTCCGTTTGCTTTGTAAATGTGAGATTGTAGAGCTCTGTAGAGTGTAGAAATGCTCTGCTGCAACAACGCTGCTCCTCCAAAACAGAAAAAAAAACTACAAAGCTGTTCTTTTTGCTCAGAAATGGATTTACTTGGCAGCGAGTGGGACTGCCAAACTGCTGAAATCTCTGCATATCACTTTCTCTTTCTCTCTGCATGCACACAGACAGACAAAACATCAGACTCAAACATCTCTTTATTGATTTGATGCATGACTTATGCAACAGAATTGCTGTTTTGAAGGAGTCTGAAGAGGCTAGCCTACTTTATAAAATCACTTTCAGCGGGAACGGCACACTCTGGCAGCCACCGCGTGATGCATTTGACGTGCTCATTCTTCTCATTATGATCTAACGCTACTCTTTTACTCTTACACAATGGTGTCGTTCAGTGCAAATTTAAGCAAGCCGAGAGAAGGGGAACACTTTGCAAAGTGCGTGTTTGCATGCCTATGCATACCTGTGCTGCGTGTGTAAGAATATTACAGCGCATTGAAGGCATCTTTAGTGTTCAGCACCATATACTCTTTCCATATTAATGAATATGAAGGCAAGGCTTTTGGAAGCTTGATGGGGCCTTGGAGTCTCTTACTAAAGCAGAATTTCTAACAGAGCTCTGCACCCATGGGCTTCGTTGCAGGGAAAAACGCAGTCTAACAAAGGTAGACTTCCTAAGCGGAGAGAGAACACATGCGTAGGAGGAAGAAAAATATAAGCACTCAGGATCCTTTAACGCTTATGGAGATAAACAGCATTCGCATCACTGAGCTCACAAATACTTCAGCTGTGTTCACAGTGGTTTACATGCCTGCCGTTTTTGGGATGGACTTGTAATGCTGTTTGTTGCATGTTTTTGCTTTTTTGAAAATAGTATGGTGGCAAGGCCCAGAATGCCAAAAAAATCCATTGCTGCTTTACGTTTATTCTGCGTAAATTGTCAAGAAGTGATTTCTAATGTGTTTGTAATAGAGTGAGATCTCACTCTCATTTAACACTCATCGGACTGACGGATAGCCAGCATATGTGCAAGTCTAGTTATAGCTCGCTGGGCTGTGGAAGAACTTATTTACATGCGCTGAGCGGACCACACTGTTGAAAGGCTAATTATTACTGCACAGCACTTTACTGCATCATATTCAGTAAATGTAGAGCCGTCCGGTCTTGTACAAGGCCATTCTGCATCTTACTAATTTAAACTCCCACACAAGCACACATGTGTACAAAACGGCCCATTGCACAAACATGCATGCCGATGGAGAGAGGCACGCTTGTGCACACATGCATGAAATCTTGCAAATCCCAGCAGACAGTTTGAATAACAACTTTGACGCATGCTAATTAGCAAACGCTATTGTGTGCATGTACATGTGCAGTTTTATTAGAAGCGGTAAATTTCATGCACACATGCATGGGCATAGAACGCATACACTGTGAGCTTTAAAAACAACACACTCTCAGGCATTTCAACAGGGTGGTCTGGCGTATTCAAGGCCAACTCCTCTAGTCCAATAACAATGATTTCTTTAGCGCACAGATTTTCAGCCAGCATTTTGAAACAAAATATGTGGCAAATTTTATGTTGCAAACTCCTTGGAGACTGTGAAAAGCTGTAATCACATATATATATATATATGTATATGTGTGTGTGTGTGTGTATACATATACATATATATATATATACACATATATTACAAATTAATTAACCATAATTATATATATATATATATTATTAATAATAAAAAAACAAAACAAAAAAAACCCCAAACAAACAAGCAAATGTATTTTCTTAAAAAAGGGCATAATATATTCATGATGTTTTCTAACTATATTTGTTTATTTATAAGTATAAAAATATGTAAATGCACACATTAGTAGTTTTTTTATTATACATGCATATATATACATATACACACACACGCACACACATAAACATTTAATCTTCTTTATATGCGAAAAAAGTGTGCATCATTACATTTGTCAACCTTTAATGACGCACACTCTCCAGTGCAACCCTGGACGACACAGACATTCTTTGCCTTTATCAGTGGCTGAGTTAAAGTGAAAGTCCTTTGACATGTGTGTACTCTATTCTGTAGTGTTCTCCAGCTTAACTACTTGTGCTAATTATCATTCCAATCGAGTTAAAGCCACACCTCTGTTGCATGCAGAATATGAGAACATCATCAGGCTTTACAACCTCACATCTCACTATAACATTTATTGCTCCAACCCAACGCAACAGAGATATTAAAATTCAGCGCAAACCCCCGACGCAATAAATTATGAATCATCCTCGTCTTTTCTCTGGTTATCTTACAGATCCAGGTGAAGTCTAAAACACAGCTGCCACACCGCTGCTGAAACTGAATGTAAGGATGCAAAACGAGACTAATTACAAGTGAGTCTCTTATTTGATGTATTATGCAAAGTGACTTAAATGTATGAGAATAAGAGCAGTCCTCCTGGAGATATCAGAGATTATGTGTCTTGATCAAGGACAGAATGATTCCCGTTCAAAGCTGCAACCTTTCAGTCACCAGCAGCAACAAAGTCTTAAGCTAAGAAAACCCTTATAATAAAAGGGGTTTACTTGGCCACAGATCTTTAAACAGTAGGCAACACTACCACTTTTTTACAGATTTCAAGCACATATAAATCAATATTTTTATAAAAATAAATGCAAGACCCAGAGGTCATACAAAACTTCTGGGCATTTTTTTCAAGAGTATACCAATGAGATTTGAAGCACTTTTCTTGTGTTTTTTTTTCCTTCTAGTGTTGCCTTGGTCTATTCACACAAAACAGACTGAACATTTTATGGATAAGGTAAATGCATAAGATTTATAAAAACATTTTACCTAGTGAGATTTGATTCACTTCAAAATTCAAAGACTTCTACACGTTGCATCTTTGTAAACTAAGATGCATCCCTTAGTGACAAGATGCGTGCAAAGTTTTCTCATGTGTTTTTAAAAACATTTGATACCCCATATACAGTACATGTTGAAAAGGTTTGCGAATAGAACATTTTTATGCATGACCATACTCGTAAATGAACAATGTCACACCAGCCCTGATTTATGATGCCAACTCTGCACTTTGGCTTATCTACAGCATCAGTTCTCTTTTTCATTCGTTCCCATTCCATTTCACCAGTGTTATAAAACAGCAGCAAAGCTTATTAAGTATTCTGTGTGAAACAAAAATGCATTACCTCTGTTAAATATTCCTTTTGTCTGCAATCGTGCATTTTTCCTCTTCTTTGGCGTATTTCAAACTGTTCCTTAACTCCGTTTGTGTGGGTCCGCACGCGGGGAGCGCAGCAGAGAGGCTGACAATACTGCCCTCACTCATCAGAGAGCGAGTGAGCGAGCAAGAGCTAGAGAGAGAGGGAGAGGGAGAGAGAAATAGTGCCGTTGCTGTAGTAGAAAACACACACGTCTGGCGTTTGGGATGCTGCCTCGCCTCAGGATGCTTCTGTCTCCTAGCAACAACAATCGATCTGAAGAGGATGCATTTTTTATTGGCCAAAGAGAGAAAACTCACCTTTAAACAATTAATACGAGTTGCACGCTCAAACGGATAAAGATCATCTAAGTAGATAATGCATTTGAGAGGTTGGGAGGTATACAGAGAGAAAGCAACAAACATTACCTACAGGAGCACATGGTCAGGGTCTCAGGTGCGCTATGATTCTGCCCTTAGTCATAATTGGGTATTAGTTATATTAATGCATACCGTAGATCAACATTATAAATTGCATGTCTGATTTTTCCATTTATCTATTCAAATGCATGTTTAAATGCAACAAAACATTGATCGTTTATGAGTGGGGGTATCAGTAGCTCTGCCCACCGACAGCAGTGCGCAGTAATGTTAGATACGCAGCCAGATCATTTTCATTCTGCATACAAACACATCTCTGAGAGTATTAATTATGCGCAGAGAGACCATGGTCATTTCAATTTAAAGTAATTGTTTAGATAACCAATTTAACATCTGCAATCTGTCATCTTTATTGTGTGTGGCTACACTCCTGTCTCATTATGCTGACCCTGTTGAGACATCCGGACACTTGTAAACACTTGAGCATGTTGTGCTTGACAGTGGAGGTTGTGCAGTTAGATTTCTGTCCTTCAATACTAATCCATTCTGTCTCAGACGTAATGTCAACGAGGTCTGTCGGGTTTCATTAAAATGCAAGTATTTAAGCCTGTGGTTCCCCTCGAATGGGCTGCAATTGGACGGAGTGAAGGCGCATACATGGTTGCGCTTGTGTGTGTGTGGTGCTCTGCTTTGTCCACACTTTACCGCATGAGAAATACATAATGTTCACTTGCAGAGGGAAAATGTAATAATTGATTCACTTTTAATTATTTATTTATTTTCTTAAGTGTGGAGTAGAGTTTGGAAATGTAGATGTTTCTGTATTGTGAGAAACCACGTACTGGTTGTTTGTCTATGTGTGTGTGAGATAAACTACACTGCTCAAAAAAAAAGGGAACACTTAAACAACACAATGTAACTTCAAGTCAATCACACTTCTGTGAAATCAAACTGCCCACTTAGGAAGCAACACTGATTGACAATCAATTTCACATCCTGTTGTACAAATGGAACAGACATCAGGTGGAAATTATAGGCAATTAGCAAGACACCCCCAATAAAGGAGTGGTTCTGCAGGTGGTGACCAGAGACCACCTTTCAGTTCCTGTGCTTTCTGGCCACTTTTTGGTCACTTTTGAATGCTGCCGGTGCTTTTACTCTAGTGATAGCATGAGTCGAAGTCTACAACCCACACAAGTGGCTCAGGTAGTGCAGCTGATCCAGGATGGCACATCAATGTGAACTTTGGCAAGAAGGTGTGCTGTGTCTGTCAGCATAGTGTCCAGAGAATGGAGACACAACCAGGAGACTGGCCAGTAGATCAGGAGACATGGAGGAGGCTGTAGGAGGGTAACAACCCAGCAGCAGGACCTCTACCTCCACCTTTGTGCAAGGAGGAACAGGATGAGCACTGTCAGAGCCCTGCAAAATGACTTCCAGTATGCCACAAATGTGCATGTGTCTGCTGAAACAGTCAGAAACAGACTCCACGAGGGTGGTATGAGGGCCCGATATCCACAGGTGGTGGCTGTGCTTACAGCCCAATACCGTTCAGGACGTTTGGAAGAGAACACGAAGATTGGCAAATTTGCCACTGGTGCCCTGTGCTCTTCATAGATGAAAGCAGGTTCACACTGAGCACATGTGACAGACGCGACCAAGTCTGGAGATGCCGTGGAGAACGTTCTGCTGCCTGCAACATCCTCCAGCATGACCGGTTTGGCAGTGGGTAATGGTGTGGGGTGGCATTTTTACTGCGGGCCACATAGCCCTTCATGGGCCTGCCAGAGGTAGCCTGACTGCAATTAGGTACCGAGTTGAGATCCTCAGACCCTTTGTGAGATCATATGCCAGTGCGGTTGGCTTGCATTCCTCCTAATGCAAGACAATGCTAGACCTCATGTGGCTGGAGTGTGTCAGCAGTTACTGCAAGACGAAGGCATTGATGCTATGGACTGGCCGCCCGTTCCCCAGACCTGAATCCAATTGAGCACATCTGGGACATCTTGTCTCACTCCATCCACCAACGTCACATTGCACCACAGACTGTCCAAGAGATGGCGGATGCTTTAGTCCAGGTCTGGGAGGAGATCCTGTTGTAGAGAGGGTCATACAGGCACATGAAGACCACACACACTACAGAGCCTCATTTAACTTGTTTTAATGACATTATATCAAAGATCAGCCTGTATTTTTTTTTTACACTTAAATTTTCCGAAAAACACTCCAAATTCAGACCTCCTTGGGTTACTACATTTGATTTCCATTAATAATTTTTGTGTTATTTTGTTGTCAACACATTTAACTATGTAAATGTCACGCCGTCCACCGTTCCATGTGTCTTTGTGTTTTGTTTTCATTGTGTCTCCTTGCCCATGTGTCTTCATTTGTAACCCCGCCCCGCTCGTTACCTGTATCCTCCTCCAGCCGTGTCTGTCCAGGTGTGTCTCGTCATTGTCT
>JAUYWG010000055.1:17140416-17154729 GCA_034779775.1 Enteromius afrohamiltoni | reverse complement strand
ACCTCAAACAGGTGTTACTAATTTAGAATCATGAGCAGAGTGTAGCTGGACTATTTAAAAGCAAAATAACAGGTTTTTGAGGGTCAGAAATCAGGCTGATAAGCAAGCGATCAAATATAAACATATATGTATGTATGTGTGTGTGTGTATATATATTTTTGCCATATTATGAGAAGTCAAATTTGACTTGTGGTGAAAGGGAAGATTTTCAATTAAGAATTGATTTAGTTTTTATTTGATAAAAACATTTTGTTCCTCACACAAATGATTAAACTGCTTTAGTAAACCTTATTTTCATTAGAAACAGCTACAGAAAGATAGACATTTTTGACAGAATATTAATTTTAATGTAGAACTTTTTAACAAACAAAGGATGTATGCAGTTGTCTTGTTCACTACTATAACTACTTTTAATTACAATTTAAAAACAATGTTGGAGAACATCCTTTTGAAATGCTCTAAACAAGAGAAGTACTGTAAATTATATTTTACTGGTAAAAAATAGGCCGAAGGAAAGGGCTTTATTCTACCTCTCAAGAGCCGCGAGCGTCTCGCTGGGGAAAAGAAGCCATTCTGTGCACTTTATCTTTGTTGCACAAAACAGGTTAGAGTGCACGTTTCAGGAGCGTGTCAGTTTGCGTTTCAGTCCGTGTGCTCTCTGCCTCTTTATCCTGATCGAAACAATCGTTCCCAGCTAACCATCATGGCCACCATTCGTTATCACTTGACCACAGGAGCTCTGCTCATCAAACATTAACTCTATACTGAATTATTGATTAATCAGTGGCTCTGATACAACAGCTGTGCATTACTACAATGAGAAGCATCGGGAGGATGGGTACACAAAGAAATCTTGATTTGTCGCCATGGCTTGGCTACGAGTGTGTGATTTCTGTGGGGATGTGAGCGTGCTTACCTGTTTGCAAGAAAGAGTTAGAGATGTGGCGATCGGTGTAACATGCGCTGAGGGATGGTGGCTGAATTGAGGAGATTTGTCTAGCTGTCCAAGTTGTCAATGTTCTGTGCTCACACAGATCTGATAAATTTGTCTTCATGCTGTGAGGAGTTTACAGGCCACTTCTTTCGTGCCGCAGGGTTAATGTGCCACCTGTGGTGGACCGGTTCAGACCCAGAGAGGGTCATTAACTTCTGGAGGTGACCCACAATGTGGAGGCCTGAGCTGGATGCTCAAGCCTGGAGAGAGTGTGCTGTGCTGGGCTTGCTCGGATGCCTTCGTTCCTTAGATGCCTATGGAGGAGACATCTGCCACGCCGGCTGTTTTCTCTTTCCTTTCTTTATTAATTTACCTGAATTGTATCTGTGTGTGTGTTAACTTCGTGGGCACTTGCTAAAACTAGTTTGTTCACCTGCCATTTATTATCTGTTATCTATCTGTCTCTCTCTCTCTGTCTGGATCAAAAGTGACAATAAAAATAGAAAAAATTCAACAAACGTTTTCTATTGCAAATGCTACTGTATTGTTCATTTTCTGTTTTCTATCGGCCTGTCTGTCTGGATTAAAAGTGTTAATTCTGAAATTAGCATAAACTAAGATGAATAAATGCTGTTGAATATTGTTCAACTTTAGTTTATGTAGTTAACTTATGTTTACTAATGAACCTTATTGTAAAGTGTTACCAATTTTGTAATAATATTAATTGCTGTAACTGCTGTATTTTTATCTATCTATCTATCTATCTATCTATCTATCTATCTATCTATCTATCTATCTATCTATCTATCTATCTATCAGTCTGTCTGTCTGTCTGTCTGTCTGTCAGTATTTATTTACTAAACCATCTCATGCAGAAATTCATTCATGTGAATAATTATTATGACAAAAAAGCACCATGGTATCTACATTTTTTGGACATGGTATTATGGCTATGTAACTTTGTTATTTATGTACTGCGGTAGCACCAAAATACAAAAGATGTATGTATATATATATATATATATATATATATATATTTTACATTAAGTATTACCTTTAAAAAGTACTGTTACCATGGTTTAGTGCTGGTATCAAATGAAATTACTATGATGCCTATAAAATGCAGTTTTAAATGATAATTTACACCCTCGTACATTAATTTACCATGTTTCTGTTCACGTCTCATGCATGGTTTACTTGCCTTGCCTTGCCTTGTTTGAGTGGGTGTATTATGTGTCTGAGTTCTCCTGTAGGTCAGAAAGAGGAAGTTAATTCCCCAGGTTGGGCTCCTGACTGCCTCGTCTCTTTGATAGTGTCACTCTTTTCTCTTTCTGTGAGCGCTGCCTAAGATCTGTGCCACAGATACATCCTCAATAGTGCGCCACAGTCGCAGCTGTAATGGGGAAAATGTCACACAGGAGAAGAAGCTTCTAGACTCCTTTCAGCTCCTCTACCGAGCCTTTGTTAGCAACAAAAAGAGCTACTGACATATTTTATAATATAAGCTTAAAGCTCTGCCTGAAATAACTGAAACTTCTCATTCAACTTCGCAAACATGAAGATTTGTTGGAGTTTACTATCAGCAGTCCTCACAAGCGAAAAACATGAAGTGAGATAATGAAGGCTGACATAGTTAGGGAGATTTAGCAAACGGTTTGAAGCCAGGATTATTGCGGGTCGCTATATTGTATCACGGGGACTCGCTATCTGTCAGATGTGTTGAAAAGTGTTCTGGACTGAGAACAGGGGATAGCGCAGTTCATTATCCATCCTTTTAATATTTAATTCTGCGATTTGATAAAAAATGATCTAACATTTATGATGCAATCTATCTCATTGTAACACATTCATTTCATCTGTGATGGCTTCCCTGGGGTCAGTGAATCTTACCTTCATCCTCCATCCAATACACACACACAAGCACATCTATTATGTTACAGAAGATTTGGAATTCAAATAAATGCTGTTCTTTTGAACTTCAGTCAATCAGTGAATACTGAAAATATGTACAGTATCATTGTTTTTTGTATTAAAATATTAACGATCATAATTTAATTAATAATTAATTAACTATGACTTTTGCCTCAATAAACTCTTAATTTGCTGCTTATTAATAGTTAGTAGGTAGCTGTTTAGGTATTGAGTAAGATTAGGGATGAAGTTTGTGGGATGTGGTTAATAAGTGCTAATAAACAGTCAATATGTTAATAATTAATGAGCAACTAATAACTAATAAATCAATTAATAATGAGAATTAGTCCCTATACAAATTTGGAAATGTCTGTTATATATTTGTTAATGCGTTTGTTTGTTTCTCTGTGTGTGTGTGTGTGTGCGCTTAAATTGGAGTCATGACCAAAGCAGTGTTAAAGTGTGTGTGTAAAAGCATATGGCTACGCTGATGAGCTCTTTTTGGATGGCTCATTCTCAGCAAGCGTGTGTGTGTCCTTGTGTGAGAGTCAGAAAGCGTGCAGTGCCGTTCTCAGGGTCTCAGATGTCCACTCTGTGGTCGTTTTGAGCGTCGGTGCCGCTTACTGTCATTTGGGACAGTTACACACAGTCCGACACAGACGGCTAATTAAATGGGCTAATTATTATACACCTCACCCTCCGATATTTATATGCCAGCCAGCATTTCATATCCACTCCTTCCTATTCTTTATCTCCCCTTCAAGGGAAAACGGGGTCAGTCGATTCAGTCTTTAGCTAAAAGTTTCGACTTGTTCCTCTTTGAAAGCGCTCTCCACTGATCTGGAGCTGGCGGTGAGAATGGAGTCATTTTAGTATTCCTTATCTCTCTCCAACTTGGCTTGTTCTCTACTCTTTATGTCATTACGAGCCCTGCTGTTACGGATTCAGGTATTAGGAAATCTTCAGGCGACTTTATCAGTCGGATGGCGTCCAAATTGAGACTTGCCAAGTTTTTCTCTAGTGTAAACATAATTTTGGCATTGTGCACTCCAAAAGTTAGAAACGTACAGTTCAAGAGTGCAGCATTTATGTAGTTAAACTTTCGCATGAGATGTACCGTCATTATTTTGGTCGTCTGTGTTCTGATGTGGAGGTTTGAGTTTGGATAAGGATTTGGAAAAGGATTGTCTGTAAATAGCTCACTATTCGCTCCATTGAGCCTTTCAGCATCTGTTTGTTGGTATGTGATTATGAGGATGTTTGTGTGTTTTTTTATTTACTGAAACTGAGCAAATAACTCCACAGTCCTGCTGTGATCCAAAGAATAATTAAAAGAAATAGTTCATCCCTGAATATAAAGTTGGTCATTATTCACACAATTTTATGTCGCTCAAAATGCTGTCGTATAGGAAACAATGATTTTGGATGGTTTTAAAAATGAGGGGCTTGCAAACATTACAAGGGTGTGTAAATTATAGTATATATTCAGTATAATTACTGTATAGTAGTAATTGGTGTGACAGAAAAATGTAAAAAAAGAAACTCTGAGGATAAACCTCTCTCATGCTACTTGTAACTCTAAGAATGAAGAGAAATTTTTCTGATTTTATTTGTGTTTTTTTTTCTTCTACATTTTTGCTACGTCACACACAGTTCAATTTTTATATATTGCCTATATATGGGTACTTTTAAATTACTTTTTTTTAACCGTACAGTACTTTTTAAAATAGCTATTAGACTTAATACCGTTATACCGTCATAAAATAACAATGCACTTATATATTACTTTGATAATTTATTTAAAACCTGAAAATGCGTATGCGTGGTTGTCATCGTGTGTCTGCTCCCACAAAAATCTATATTATTTTCTCCTGCTCCTGCCACAGTATTCAAGTTTTGTCCCGCTCCCTCCCGCTAAAGCCCGCAGGTAAACATATAAGTAGTTCCCGGTACTCTATTATTTGTTTCACTTGCTTCCCTTTTGAATAGAAATCGAAAAAAAGAAATGGAAAATATACAAATATGTTTCATTTTATTTGAGTTTAAATAAATAGAATTATGAACGAGGAGCTTTTCAGTAGAAACACTGTTGTACACTGTTGTATTTGCACTTTTTTCACAAATGCTATTTGTTGCTAATAAAAGTTGTTAATATTATGTGCATGTTAATTTGTTATTGTTTCAGTATTAGTGTTTGGTATTCAGTTTCTGAAGAGTTAAGGAACAAGCCAACAGTTTGGTGACGCTGTCTGAGTCTTGCGTCATGATTTTTTTAATATTCACGGGGAGGCGGTATGACGGTATCAAAATTTGGATACCGCCCAAACACAGGCAGATCAGTTCAGGTGATTAAAGGGTATGAAATACTCAGAGTTCGTTGTTTGCAAGTCCTTCACAGAGACAACAGATCCCAGCGGTTCCAGACAGCAAAACGGAGACAGGTAAGTACAAGCGTTTAACCTTGAGCTCAGCCCAACGATAGTTTGGCTGAGCACTCTTTTAAACAGCGTCGCTAATGACCAGCAGGTGTTAAAACTCAGGTGACTGTGATCGGTTGATTGGCGTTTGAGTGTCCTCTGTGAGTGCTGATCCCGGATCAGGTGAACGTGACTGTGTGACAATACCCCCCTCTCCACGAGCGGCTCCTGACGCTCGTACGCGACGGCGAGGGCGGCCACGACCTCTCGGGGCTGGACAGGTAGGATGTGATTGATGGAATTCTGTGGTTAAGGATGGATCCAGTATGTCATCTCTGTCAACCCAACTCCTTTCCTCCGGACCATAGTCTTCCCACTCTATTAGATATTGGAGCTGCCCATTCCGCCATCGGGAGTCGAGGATGGTTTGGACTCTGTATATATCCTCCGTGGTCTCGACTCCGGGTGGAGGGGGGATTTCGAGATCTCCTGGATCTTCCTCTCTGTCTGACCATTATTTGTGGATGGTACCCGGAGGACAGACTGATGGACACTCCCAGCAGACGAAAAAACTACTACAAGGATGGTGGTATAACTGTGAGAATTGGGTAAGTCTATGGCAAAATCGATGCCAATGTGTGACCAGGGTCTATCTGGAATGGCTAGAGGAACAAGCTTACCCTCTGGTAGACGATGCGGTGTGGTTGTAATGGCGCAGACAGAGCAACCCTTCACAAAACGGTATGCGTCTCTTGCCATCTCAGGCCACCAGTACTTATTTTTGAGCAGCAGGAGAGTCCGTTTGCCCCCGGGATGTCCAGACCCTGGAGAAGTGTGCACAGCATCCAGTACAGTGTGTCTAAGACCAGGTGGGACATATTGTCGATTGGCTGGTCCTCCTGGTGGCGCTGGTTCATGGTGGGTAGCTTGCTGTAAAACAGTGTCTAAAGACTATTGTATAGGTGCGAGAAATGTGTCAAGAGGTAAGATTGTACCTGGTTCTTCGGGAACAAGATCTGGCTGGTAGAGATGGGAAAGTGCATCCGCTTTGGTATTCTTCGTCCCTGGTCTGTAGGAGATTTTAAAAATCGAAACGGGTAAAAAACAAAGCCCACCTGGCCTGGCGTGGATTTAGTCTATGGGCCTCTCTCAGGTATTGCAGATTTTTATGATCTGTAATGACTGTAAACGGGTGTTGGGCTCCCTTTAGCCAATGTCTCCATTCTTCAAGGGCTAGTTTTATGGCAAGGAGTTCTCTATTTCCGATGTCGTAATTCTGCTCAGCACTGGTAAATTTCTTGGAGAAGTATGCACAAGGATGCAACGTGGGTGGTTCTCCATGCCATTGTGAGAGAGTAGCCCCAACTCCGGTGGTGGCTGCATTCACCTCGACCACGAAAGGGAGTTCTGGATCTGGATGAATTAAAATGGGTGCTGTGCAAAAAGCCAACTTTAAGTGTTGGAAAGAGATTCCAGGATATGGCTCGTTTGGCTCCTTTTAAGAGAGAGGTTAGTACAGAGGAAGTTTGACTGTAATTCTTTATGAAACGTCTATAAAAGTTTGCAAACCCCAAGAAGCATTGTAGTTCCTTCACAGTGGTGGGTGTTGGCCAATCCTGTACTGCGGCTAAATTTTTAAGATCCATTTCGATTCGATTCGATTCTGGGGTGATGAAGTATCCGAGGAATTGAACACGCTTCAGGTGAAATTCACATTTCTCTCCTTTCAGATAAAGTTGATAGTCTCTGAGGCGTTGGAGAACCTGCTTGACATATGTGATATGAGTGGACAGATCATTGGAATAGATGAGGATATCATCAAGGTAGATTACAAACCGATGCAGCATGTCCCGGAAAACCTCATTCATGAAATTCTGAAAGATGGAAGGTGAGTTGGCTAGTCCATATGGCATAACACAATACTCATAGTGACCGCAGTGACAAAAGCGGTTTTCCACTCATCCCCGCTTCGGATACGAATTAAATTGTAGGCACTACGTAAGTCTAGTTTACTAAAGATCTTTGCTGACCTTAATTCCTCCAGAGTGGATGGGACGAGTGGAAGAGGGTAGGCAAATTTTATAGTCTGTGAGTTTAGTGCACGGTAATCTATACAAGGTCTTAAGCCTCCACTTTTTTGCAACAAAGAAGAAGCTTGATGCGGCTGGTGAGGTTGAGGGTCGGATAAAACCTTGTGAGAGTGCCTCCGTCACGTAGTCCTCCATAGCTTTCTGTTCAGGTAACGACAGAGAATAAATTTTCCCTTTAGGTAAAGTGGCTTGAGGAATAAGGTTGATTCCGCAGTCCCATCGACGGTGTGGAGGCAGGATTTATTAAAAACGTCACTGAACTCTAGATACTCAGGGGGAATGTTAATCTCTCCATGGTGTTCGGGACTATCAATGGTGGTTGAGAAACAAGGCATTCCTGGTGTCTGAGGAATCGAAAGCAAACAATGATCAAAGCAATAGGAACTCCACTGTAGAATTTCACCTGTTTGCCAATGGGTAAGTGGGTTGTGCATCTCCAGCCAGGGGCGTCCAAGGAGAATGTCCACTGTGGTAAAACAAAGAAAGTGATTATTTCCTGGTGCAAACATCCTATCCTGAGCGTGAGATTACCGGTGCAGATGTCAATGGGACGAGCATCCAAAGGTCTCCCTTGAATAGTGAGGATGCGGTATGTGGTGCTGCTCCTTTGGGTAGGTATCTGCAAAGCCTCCACACAGCGTGAGGAAATGAAATTGCCTGCCGCTCCGGAATCTACTAAGGCTTTAATGGGGAACTGATGATTGTTATGAATTAACATGGCTTCAATCAAGGGAATAGTATTGGATTTAGTGTTGAAATGACAGGTACTCACCACTGCCCGAGCTGGTCGTACAGGACAGGTAAGCAGTCGGTGAGATGGAGCTCCACAGTATAAACATAAACCCTCTCGGAGCCTTCTTGTGCACTCGTGAGATGAAAGGTGGTAGGTGTTAGTTTGCATGGGTTCCTCCGTGTTAGCGGATGATGGAAGGGATGGCACTGGTACTTCGCAAGCCGCAAGATTCTGTGATATGGTGACGACCCGTTTTACCAATGCATCGAGTCCCACATTATCCTCATAGATGGCCATCTGTTGACGGATACTGGTATTCAACCCACGACGAAACACAGCTGATAAGGCGGAATCGTTCCATCCGCTGACAAGCGACAGGGTACGGAAACAGAGAATGTATTCATGGATGGATAGATTATCCTGTCTTAGCTGGAGCAATTCCTCTTGGGTGGTAAGATGTGAGGCAGGTTGGCCGAATACCAGTCGAAACTGTTGCAGGAACAGGTTTAAAGAGGTGAGGTGAGGACTCTCAGAGGTCCATAATGCTTCTGCCCATTGAAGAGCGTAGAGTGATGATTAGTGCAATCTCACTACGATCTGTGGGGAATCGGTTTGGCTGTGCTTCGAAATATAATGAACACTTCAACAGAAATACTTCACAAGATGTTTGGTCTCCGGAGTAAGTTTGTGGTTTGGAAACCGGGCTCGATGTGTTCACCGGGGCCGTACTCTGTAACTCATGGAGGATTTGGATAAAGGCAGAGTATGGTTCAGCATTTGAGGCCATCCCTTCCTGCTCCATCTCCTTTTCAGTATTGGACTGAGCTTCTGTCTCACTCAGAGACCACAGGGACTAAAGTGAAGGGGATTTATTAGTGTTCAAACAAACATCATTCTTATTTCACAGGTCATCAAAAGGTGCAGTGAACAACAGAAGGGACAGTCAAGCAGGTTCTCAATGGTGAGCATTCAGGTAAGTAATCAGAGTTGTAGACAAAGACACAGGCAGATCAGTTCAGGTGATTAAAGCGTATGGAATACTCTGAGTTCGTTGTTTGCAATCGTTCAAAGTCCTTCATAGAGACAACAGATCCCAGCGGTTCCAGACAGCAAATACTCAGGCAGAAACGGAGACAGGTAAGTACAAGCGCTTAACCTTGAGGTCAGCCAACGATAGTTTGGCTGAGCACTCTTTTAAACAGAGCTGCTGTGATCAGTTGATTGGCGTTTGAGTGTCCTCTGTGAGTGCTGATCCCGGATCAGGTGAACGTGACTGTGTGACAATCTTCAGCAGAATGTTGTTCTAATACATTAATAAATAAATAAATGCTTTTCTTTTGAACCTTCTATTCATCAAAGAATCCTGATAAAAACATTTTCAGTCAAATAAATTCAGTTTTGGACTTTGGATTTTATAAGAAGCTTTGTCTTTTCCTTATTGTTTTTTATGCATCTTTAGTTCTTTAAAACATTGTTAAAATCGTTTGTGTTTCATAGATCAAAAACACTCTTTGTTTCACACTGTGTTTCAAATGGCACAAGAGTAAGTAAATCTGAACTTTATTTTGAGGTGAACTATTGGTTCTAAAAGCAAAGACAGCGAACAAAACAGCCAGACATTTCTCACATTGTTAGCTGGCATTATTTTTCCCAACAATAAAAGTTTTGCCCAAAGCCATGGCAGCCCTAACTTTCTGTTTGCAGTGGAGCACACACACACACACACACACACACTCATCTATACACATATGCGCAGGCAGATTTCTCCTGGCTGAGCTGCTCTAGATGGACACACTGGCCTCTCATGTCTTTGTGAGGACTCAAGCTGCTCTCCATGAAAAGAGGCTCTCCACGGTGGAAGAGAGGTGAAGAAAAAAGCTGATTCCCTCTTTCTCTCTCTGCCTCTCAAATTCAGAGCGCTGGACTCTTGCAGTGCCCTGCGGAGGTTCACAGAAGAGAAAGCAGTATTGTTTCTCCAGAGATGTCACCTCTATGTTCCACTTACACTCTGCATGGCTGTGTTAAATTCTCTGCATGGCTGTGTTAAATGTACACTCTGAGCCGTAATGGCTTTATAATGGGAAACGGACCCTCAAAAGTGGATAAAATCCTAAATTGATGATGGATTACAGCTAGTTCACGTATTTGTTGACTTATTTATAATAATATGTGGCCCCACTCAAAAGCACAAGAGTTTAAAGCTGTGCACAGGCGTATGGTCAGCATCCCTTAGCACACACACATACACACTGAGATCTTTCTGCTTATGTAAAGGATTCATTTCCAATTTGACAGTGATTGATTTCTAATAAAACTTAGCCAAGTCTCGTTATCGGTTTAGCATGATATGAAAGCTTTCATTTCCTGTGTAGAGGGGAAGTTGATGCCAGCTATGCTGCTGTTTTATGAATTCTTATGGGGAGAAAAATCTGTGTTCAGAAGGTTTGTTTTAAGACTGTTTTTTAATTTGATGTTTAGGCCAAATATGGTAAAAAATACTGACAGGGAATATAAAATAGGATAAGAAAACTCACCATTGTATGATTCTGAAGTGTTGTGGGTTCCAGTACTGTTGCTACCGTTGCTTTTGAAAATAGTATTTTCTTCTTTTAATACTTTCTCTTATTTTATTAAATAGATTTTTTAAATACATTTACCTATTTTATTTTTCATACAGTTTACTTATTTCCTTACATTTTTCTCCTTATTTTTATTTTTCCTATTATATCCTTGATATCTCCAGCTCTTCCTTCCATCATTGTTCACATGTTGCTAAGATGTTCTTTAATGCATTGCTATATTGTTGCTATTGTGTTCTGGTTTAGTGCGTACTGGCCCAAGTCAAAAGTTCCTTAAGTGTCTGATATTCTGGTCTCATATGGCTCAGGTTGATTCTCCAATTTGAGTCTATTGGATTTGTTTTGCCTTTATTGTCTGCCAGACAAAAAACATTTTAACAAGCACTTAAAAAGAAATGGCATACCTCTTTTTAACAAACCACATGATTTGGGCTATCATTCACTTAGTTTGCAATATTAAAAATACAGTGTACCTTATTAAAAACAGTATACTGACAGCAATGTCTGTAGATCAGAATTAAAATAGTTTTGCAAAGTCTTCCAAGACTGGGAAAGGTGTAGGAAATGTTACTCTAAGAATAATTATTGTTTGCCGCATTAAAACTTCCTGAAATCATAAGAAACAGAGACACAGATCACGATGCCGCTTCTGTTTTCCAAGTGCTCCATGCTCATTTGAAACCGTGGGCTGTGTGTTCTGTGCTGGCAGATTGAGACGCCAAAGGCACACACTGTCTCCTTTGGCAGTCAGTTCAATAGCACTGACATAAAAGCATTTAATAACATTCTAATCACACGCTCTCGGCCTTGCCAGAAAAAACATTTCACAGCTGAATTTAGCGCAAAATAACAAGAGAGTCCTCAAGAATCTGTTTAGCAAATCTGTTGTGATGCGGAAGAAATCTTCATTAGCGCTATCTCATCTGAAGATACCCGAAAAATCATAAATAGGTCAGGTATTAAATGCGAGCGCTAGCGCAGATAAGCTCGATTTGTGGGGAAAAAAACAGGTGAAATGTATCAAACGGAAGCCAAGAAGGCAGTGCAAGGTCAAAGTTATTACCCTAACGGAAAGTCAAAGCATCTAATTGTCACAACAGCGTTGTTTTAATCAGCCGGATAAGAGCAGCAATGCTGTTTCAGGCATGTATTGATCTACAGACGTAAGATAAGTAAAGCGCACACTGGATTAGATACACTGGACTGCACATAAACATTCAGAGGAGGCGGGAAAATCTCCAATAAAATGGAAGTGTTTGTTCTGTAATGACTTCAATTGTGATACGACCATACGCCAAGGGCAAAACAACAATTCATGTTCCTGTGTGAACAGAAAGCAGCGCTCTTGAGTGCCTTTAAACGGCCTTCCTCTGGCTTATCGTCTTAGCAGTCTATCTAGTTGCTCTCCGAAATGGTTTCACCTTTAGATTGTGTGGCGTACTATATGTATTGCATCTATCAAGCTGCATTTGTTCTTTTGTTTATCATGGTTTTGTCCTGGCTTAAAGTTGAATATATTTGTGAATTAGACTATCAAAGCTAGCTGTCGTGTCCAATCAGCCCTGTGTTTCCCTGTCATCCTGGTTCATGTTTAATTCCGTTTCCGCTGCTGGCTATGCAAGGCCTTAAGTCTCTCTCCGTGATGTTATCTGGGACGTCATACATTAATCATCTCAGCATTCAGCTGTGGAACGGCACATTTCCCTCATGAGCTTATCATTTACATAAATAAATGGAATGCTCGGCCAATCAGATCAAAACTCAATGTCCCATTAATAAAGCCGGTTAATGTGATCATCAGGAGTGTTTATGACGGCTGTGCTTGGCCTGTATTTTGGAGTTTATTGCAAAAGCTTTCCTGATTAATGCGATGGCTTTAGATTTATGAGCATTTCACGCTATCATTGTTTGGTAATCTTGGCTTGATGTGCAGCCTGTTTTCTGAAAACTTTAAGTCCATTTGCTCATCAGTTGTATAAGTGGCATTCGTTTATGAATATGCGCTTAAAAAGATGAAGTGGGCGACTGAAAGCTGGTTTGAGTTGTGGATTTTTAAGGATGTGTTCCTGGATCAATTCCTGGTGATTCATTGGATGGATAGATGGAAGGAAGGATGGATGGATAGATAGAGTGCCCTTCACTAATAATGGCACCCTTGGTAAATCTGAGCTAAGGTGGCTGTGGAAATAATCTGCATTGTTTTTTCCTTTCAAACTTCCATTCACAAAATTCTAACCTATCATTGAAGTAAAACAATTAAAATGGGGAGGAAAAACTCATGATGAAATAAATGTTTTTCTCCAATACATGTTAGCCAAAATTATTGGCACCCAATTATTGCTATGTCCTTTTCCCAAGATAACATCTCTGAGTTTTCTCCTGTAATGCCTGAAGAGTTCAGAGAACACCTGATAAGAGAAAAGAGACAATTTCCATCCAGAATCACTCCAGACCCCATAATGGTTCTCCTCTTTAGTTCACCTCACTCAGGGTTCAGATCAGAGGACTGGGACAGCCATGGCAAAAGCTTTATTTTGTGCTCAGTCACTAATTATTTTGTTTATTTTGATGTTTGTGTTTGGATTATTGTCCCAGTGGAAGACCCAGCCATGGCCCATTATAAGATTTCTAACAGAGTGATTTTTATCTGTTAGTGTTTGATAGAATCTGTGATGCCATGTGTCTAAACAAGATGTCCAGGACCTCCAACAGAAATATAGACCCACAACATCAAAAACACAGCAGTATACTTCTTTGTACACATGGAGTACTTTTTATCCCTGTGTTCACTAAACCCATCTGGAGTGATTGCTGCTAAAAATCTCATTTTTTTAGTTTCATCTGATCATAGAAGCCAGTCCCATTTGTAGTTCCAGTCCTGTCTGACAACTGAACATGCTGAAGATTATTTTTGGATGAGCGAAGATAATTTTTCTTAAACCCTCCCAATCAACATGTGCTGATGTAGAGGCTGCTTGACAAATTTAGTACAGTATTTCTAACCCTGAGACTCAACTATTTTCTGCAATTCTCCAGCAGTGGTGTTTGAAGAGTCTTTAGCCACTCAAACTCTTCTCCTCGCCGTGTATTAGAATTATACAGACACACATCCTCTTCCAGGCAGCTTCCTAACATTTTATGTTGATTGGAAATTCTTTATTATTTCCCTGATGGTGGAAATGGAATTTTTCACTGCTCTAGCTCTTTTGTTAAAGCCACGTCACTGGCACAGCTGATTGGTTTCTTTTCATATCGGCTGTCAATGAGCTTGCTGCTCAACATTCAGAAACTTGACAAGTGCTTGCTGTAGCAGTTGTAGAGCACTTCAGAAACCCTCCACCTTCCCCATATCCACCTTTCTAGATCTGATATGGGCTAATTTCTTGTATGTTATGTATAGGGGTTATTTATTCATACATTTTTCCTGTTTGCTTATAGCAGCATGTCTATTGCAGTAATAGCGTTGTAATAGACCTGTTCTGCCAAGACCCAAACACATTAACATTACTATGTATGCTACCATGTTAAACTCTCTGAAAATAGTCACAACAGAATATTACCTAGCAGGCCATGCAGAGACGCTTAAATGGGCGGGTGCTCAAAGTTAAAAAAGGGGCAGATAGAACAGGCTGAATAACAACAACTCACA
>JAUYWG010000055.1:17121747-17137535 GCA_034779775.1 Enteromius afrohamiltoni | reverse complement strand
AAGTTGCTAGAATGTTGCTAACATGTTTTTAGCTTGATTAGCAAGTTACTAGCATGTTGCTAACATGTTTCTAGCATGATTAGCAAGTTACTAGCATGTTGCTAACATGTTTCTAGCATGATTAGCAAGTTACTAGTGTGTTGCTAGCATTATTACCAAGTTGCTAGAATGTTGCTAACATGTTTTTAGCTTGATTAGCAAGTTACTAGCATGTTGCTAACATGTTTCTAGCATTATTACCAAGTAACTAGCATGTTGCTAGCATGATTACCAAGTTGCTAGAATGTTGCTAACATTTTTTTAGCATGATTAGCAAGTTACTAGCCTGATTACCATGTTACTACCATGATGCTAGCTTGATTAGCAAGGTAATAGTATGATCTTTGTATGATTAGCATTTTGCTAGAGTCTATGGGACTTTTTCTAGTTTCAATCGTAATTTTTAGGAAAACCAAAAGTCGGATCAGTCTGAAAAGATATAGCAACCCGAGTCAGACCAGTCTGAAGGTCTGGACCGAGCTTGGTGGCTTTTTCAAGCCAACTTAATAATACATACATTAGTCCAAAATAAATTTGCTCACGTATGTGCCTTCAAAACAACATTTTACAACATTCTACATTTTAAACATAATTAACAATAAATTCCGGTCAGTGTCCAGAGTAGTTATAATTTTCCTGAATCCTTTGTTCTCAACCGTGCTAATAGGGCCCATGTCTTTGGCTAAAAAGTATGCAATGGCATCTGTTATTTTTTGTGCCTTTCTGAGCTGGATGGATAGTTGCACTGAAGAGCGTGTCTTTAATGAATGATTGTGTCGCGGAGGTTTTCATCATTCTTTCTGTTTCTTTATAGTTGGTCATATGTCGGTCTGTGTTTAAATTTAAAAATGTAGCGTAGCAAATCTCACACCTAATATGTTTTTGATCCATGTCCGCTTCTTCGAATCCAAACTGTTACCAAACAACAGAATTGCTTCTACCTCTTTTGTTGACCTAAGACTTCTGTGGCTGCTATTTTTCTGCCATCTTCACTCATTTGATTTTCAAATGCGATCAGATACCACATACGAAACTTCTTCACTGAGAGAATAGAGTGAGAGAGTTCGGGCTTCCGCAAGCCACTGTTTGCTTGAAGCAAACTACACTCATAGAAATGACATGGGTAACGCATAACCAGAAGTTCATCCACCTAGAAAAATATTTCTACCTTTAAAAGGGTGATTTACACAATTTTACAGTTCGAATAATAAGCTGGTTTAGCTGAATAATTCATAGAAGTTCTTAACAAAAAACCTCACTTTTAAGCTCTTCAGAACACTTGAGTGCCCCTGCAGCCATATTTGCTATGTTATATTTCTTTCGAAGTTGTATTTATTTATTTTCTGTGGTAATCTGCATTGTGCCACTACCCTCTATTGCTTGAAAACCCCTTTTTTGTCTATATGTTGCAGGTTCTTATTTACTGAGAATCTTTGTTGCTCAACCTTTGCTTTGCTTGGACATTTTGATTCAAAAACCTTGTTTTATTTCAGAAGATAAGAGGGTGAGTAAATGATGACAGAATTCCCATTTTTGCATGAAATATCCCTTGGACCAAAATATGAAAAATAAGCCTGAATGTGCCAATAACAGTTATAACCACCGTAAGTTTAGCTCTCTGTTGCTCATGCAGTCCTGGCTACAGAACATGTCTAAATATTTGTTTATTCTTCCTCTGCTATTCTCACTGTGTGAAAGCGGTGTGGGAGTGACTGATAGCAGATGAGTGAGTCAGGAGAGAAACTCATACCCTGATTTTCATTCTCTCGCCTTGCTGTGTGTGTTTTTGTCTTACGTGTGCGTACGAGAGAAAGTGCTGGATTGTGTAAGATTGGGTGGATTGCTCTTCGTGCTTCTTATTTTGAGGAACAGCACTCATACACACACATATAAACACACACATACACTAGTGTATTTGATCTCCAGGGATTATCTTCACACATCACTTGACATATAAAAACCAAAGAGGGACATGGGTGAACCTGCTGAACTTGTGTGTGTGTGTGTGTGTGGGTACATATGTAATATCCCAAGGGAAAAGACTAAGGTAGTGATTTTATGGGCCAGTATTTTTGAATTTTGCACCTTTGTACTAATATATGCCTGAAGAAATGCTGCCTAGCTGTCTCTAACACATTGTGCCTGTGTCACATCTCGTGTAAGTAATTGCTCAAAATGTCAAATGCACAAGTACACCAAGACCCACATAGGGAGCTATGCTAAAAAACAGGTATAGCTGAATGAATACAATAGCGCTACACACAGTTTGCTATTGCTTGATGTTAGCATGTTGCTAGCTAACATCTACTGAAAGTTGTGTTAAACACCATAGACAGAGTGTCAGCTGATCAGTGAATTGGCCATTTTAAGGTTTTCTTAATCGCAAAATTCTTCCAGTGCACTGAAAAAATCCCACAATGCCCTGCAAAACTAGGGAGCATCAAAGCTCACTTACCGGAAATAACGTCACATTTGTGTCAAACTCAATTTCTTCGATTGTTAACATGAACAAAATGTAAAGTTGTAAAATACCGAAGTACGTTTTACTTCAAACGTTTTACTACTTCAAAATGTATACTGTTTCCTTGTAATTACATGCACATTTTACTTGATTTATTTATTTATTTTTTTTATTTTTTAAGTAAATCTTATATTATGTTTTTTCAGTGTAGTGTATATTTCTTATAAATACTTTTAGGTACTTAAGTTTTGTAGTAAACACTATAAATTGATGTAAAATAGCGTTTATTTGTAGTTAGCTAAAGTCCCAGTATTTTTGACTTTGAGTATACAAATGTACGGTGACTGGGAGGGGACGTCTTCGGTTTACTTGGTTTTGTTGTGGCCACGACTTATTAACTCGTGGGAACGTGATATTACATTGTGGCCACGAGATCGTTTTTTTGAGGTAACAATATCGTGTCTCGGCCACGAGAAAAATATGTAGTTCTCTAAACATAAGATGTCGTCGACACAAGTTTATTTTATAAACAAACTGGCATGACCATAGCAACCCATAGCAAATAAAAGTCAGAACTTTATGTAAAAAGATCGAAATTATAGACTGTGAATATAATAGGCTAATAATAATGTTGTTGATGATGCTAATAATTGTTACGAAGATGATTAATGTAATATTTATTTATTATAAACTTAATATAAATAGTGTTTAGCCTACATTGCATGCAATATAATAATTGATATTATAAAACAATAAATTATTTCATTTATATAGTGATTTTCACAAAACATAAAAAATACAAAATATTTGTTATAATACAATCATTCTTATAATAATTAATATTAATTAAAAATAGAATAATACAGAATCCATCTTTGATGCTAAACACCATTTATAATACGTTAATCATAAATAAATTTTACATTAATATTAAAAGTCCATTAACGCATCGTCTTCGTAATAATTCAACATCATCGACAACAACATCATTATTATTATTATTAAATTCACATAATTTAAAATGCAGTTTAAAGCTTTGAATTAAATATATTTCATTTTATTTATGCAAATTAATAATTAATAATAGAGTCTAATGGCTAGTGCAGCCGTTGGATCATCTTTTTCGTTGAGTAATGAATCATTCACACATTTTTATTTGCAAATGAACACAACATGCTTATTTATAATCAGGCACGGGCATAAACAGTCTACAATCATTAAATATACTACTAAAAAGATATCCCTAACAAGTTAATAGAAGATTATACAAATAGTATAGAATATACAAATAGTTAATTAAAAATTTTATGTAATAAAAATGTTTTAAATATCTCTGATATCGGGTTGCTATGGTCACGCAGGTTTGTTTATACAATAACTCGTGGCCAATAAACTCGTGAGAACGACATATTTTTCTCTTGGCCACGAGAAATGGAAGTCATCCTCATGACATAAGGATGTTGTTACTTCGGAAAAACGATCTCGTGGTCACAACATAATATCACGTTCGCACAAGTTAATAAGTCATGGCCACGACAAAACTAAGTGTACCGAAGACGTCACCGTACAAATGCACTGATATACTAATGTTTGCTGGAATTAAATGAAAATTAATCGTCTTTTCATATCTGCCCTGACAAATAAAAAGGGCAGAACTTGATTTCGCCAACCTGCAATCGATTAGATTGCAAATCCCATGGATTGCTAATATTTGTACAGTATATTAAAGATAATGAGGGCATGTGAATAAAAAAATATATGATCATGCATTAATAATTTACAATAAACACATGCATCACAAAATCTGAATTGTCACTGTTGAACTTTTGGTTCAACAAAAGTTTTTACCAACCAAGAATACCAACCAAGTTTTTGGTTGGTATTCTGAGAATACACACGATGCATTAAAATGTTTTCTGTGTAGTTACTTACAAAGTTTTCTTTGCAATTAATACAAGTATTCACAAATCAATGGCTTTAATTAAAGAATTAAATTCCCACTGAGCACTTCAATAGCAGCCAATCGAACTTGTTGTCACAAGTACATTGTGTACAAGCAATTGAGATTGGAATGAAAGAATGAGGCACAATTCCCTGACCCAAGCGTTACACAGTAAATGATCACTGCTTTGAGAAGAGCTTGAGTGTTCCTAGAACCCGGCTTTCATTAAACCATGAGCAAAATTACAGCTCTATCTGCGCTCCACTGAAGTAATTGTCAGAGAAGCGGCTGGCAGTCTTTAAGGTCATTGTGAATAAATGAATTTCCTGTTACTGTCATAGGAACTTGTCAAATGGATGAGGGCTTGTTCTAGCAAGTTTGATTCAGGCTTCCTGTTGTCATCCCTCTTTACTGTCTTCTGCCTGATATTGTTGGATTTCGATGATTGTTCTGAAGCCTACTGTGAGACGAACAGCTTTGGTGAAACCCATTTTTTCATTTTTTTGACAAAGTATTTCTGTATAACTCAAGCAGATTATGCAAGTATTTTTGCGTTTTGCTTTTGTGTAGTTTATGATAGTGGTCTGCTGTTCAACCCTTGCTGGCTTCAGGTCATACTCTCATGTGTAACTTTGCATTGGGTTTGAATTTTTTGTGTTGTTCGCATCATGGTCATAGTGAATGTGGCGCCATCAGTGTGATGAGCAGTTTCATTATCATGTTCTCTTGTTCTGACATCATAATGAAAGCAACGGGTGCACATAATGGCACTTTTCTCCCCATATCTGTGCTCTATTAACTATTTAAACTCAGCTAATCATTAATCTGTCTAGCTGCTTATTAAGTCAAATATTTATTAGGCCCAATGAGGAAATCCATATTTCAGATAAGACTTCTTCTCATCTTTTCAGCTGTGCGTTAAATATTCATGCTATTACACATGACAAGCAGACTTGTGATGTGAAATCAGTGATAGCCTTTCTCGGAAGACTTTCCTTCAACTTTTGAAGAATCTCGTTGTACTACTAGATCTCTGGTCTGCTGTTACTTACTTTTATTTTCTTTGCTATCTCCGTGGCTGAAATGCATGGCTAAGAATGCTCACCAGTGCATTTATTTAATATAAACAAACACAGTAAAAATCAGTTATACCGCAACACATTATTATGTTTTCTGTTTTAATACATTTTAAAATGTAATGCATTCCTGGCTTGGTAAAGCTGAATTTTCATCATCATTATTCAAAAATGCTAATTTGGGGTAATCCGCATCTAGCATTGGCTGTGCAAACATAGATAGCCCCGCCCCCAAGTTCATGCCATTGGATGAGTTAAAGAGTTAGTTCAACCCAAAATGAAAATGCTGTCATTTATGCTCACCCTCATGTCATTTCAAACCCAGAAGACCGTTGTTCAACTTCGGAACACAAATGAGGATATCTTTGATGATATCGGAGAGACATCAGGCGCTCCATAGGCAGTGACACAACTGAAATGATCCAAGATCATAAATTGGAAAAACACCAGTAAAACAGTTGGATCAACTTCACTTTCATGACGCTAGAAGAAAACTTTTTTTTGAGCAAAGAAAAAAACCCCAACATAATTTAGCATTCTTCTCCCCTGATTTAAGTCTTCTGCCATTTTAGAGAGTATCACAACGCAATGCATACACACGTTTTAACGTATTTGATTTAATCAGCCTTGTTTACATCTGGGTAAAAGCACACACACGTGTGTAATTTGCGGCTGTTTGTGCCTAGAGGAAAGCATACCCTGATACTGGAGGAAGACAGGGGAGTCAGGGAAGAAGATATGATGGTTGAGTATATGTTGTGCAAAAAAGTATCCTCCTAGACTTACAAAATTGAAGTAGAGCCACTGATATCACAATGAGTGTTTTACAGATGTTTTTACTATGTTTTACTGGGATCATTTCCATTGTATTGCTGGAGGGTCAGGTCGCTCTCTGATTTCATCAAAAATATTTTAATTTGTGTTGCAAAAATGAGGTCTCATGGGTTTGAAACAACATGAGGGTGAATAGTTAATGACAGGAATTTCATTTTTGGGTGAACCATTTAATGTTGCTAATAGCAAATAGCAATTTTTTTTAAAATTTTGATCAAGTGGCTTAAATTATGCACTGTACATCAAAAGGTTGAGATCAGTGTGATTTTTATTTATTTTAATTGTTTAATTCAGCAAGGATGCATATGTAAAGTTCCAAATTATAAATTTTTCTTGATTAAACATTTCTTATTATTAGTGTTGAAAACAGTTATGCTGCTGTATATTCTTGCAAAATCGAACAAGATGTAGCACATATGTTATATTTCTGAGGATAATTATATCGTAATATATTAGGGGTGGCACGGTTCACAAAACCCACGGTTCGGTTTGTATCACGGTTTTAGGGTCACGGTTTTCGGTTCTGTACGGTTCTTGTTATTTTAATCTGTAACACTACAGAAATATACTTCAGCATATGATATATGGCTTAATTATCCACGATTTAGGATACAGTATTAAAAAAGTTATATCATGTAGTCATTCATAAACTGAATTGGATGCGTGTTGCACAATACTTGCATACAGTCATTCTATCTATTGTTTTATTTCCGCTGTCATTATAGGTAATAGAGTGCGGATCGGGACGCATTTTTCTGTTTGAGCCCGGCCCGCATCCGACATAGCTGTAACCAATTTTTTTTCTCATACTAATGACACGTGCACTTTTTTGTGTGGAAAGCCCGCTTTTATTATGCAACTGTAGGAAGGCATAACACAGATGCACATTTGCGCTGATGTGAACGAGCCCATCCTCTAACAGGTAACATGAAATCCAAATTTGCCCATATACCAGTTTTATACAGCAAATACACGTACACGTAAAGTATTGTGACCTGCAGCACTCACCCCACACCGTAGACAATTCTTTCGTGCGAAAGGGAAACACACTGACGTCATATAGGGGGCATGAGGCTACATTGCGCATGTCATGAACCATTGAACCGTGCCACACATGCATGCACCGAACCGAGACAAGCGTACAGAATGGTTCGTTTTTTTTTCATATATATATATATATATATATATTATTCTAAATTTATTATTTAATGTTTGATATTCTTTGAGATGGCACCAAATGTACTTTTCAACCTGAAAATGGCACACCTTTCATAAATGACCCTACTTACCTCCAAAGCATGAGAAGAAGCTCAGTCTGCATGCAAAAAATATTCCCACGTTCAGTCAAAAATAAACAAATCGTTTGTGAATAATGCACTGCACTAATGCAAAGAGGAAATATTCAGTCTGTGTAGTCAGTTGAATAATTGCACACTGACTGAAACCTTGAGGTGTCAAAGCTTTGCACTTAAAATTGCATTCCGATGAGATATTGGTGAAATGAAATGGAGACAGACAAACAGAAGGGAATAGAGAATTGTGTGTAATTAAAGTTTTGGAGAGGCTTTATCGCTGGCCTGAAGTAGAGGCCACTCAATGCAGTGTTCCACAGAGCACTGGAGCATGGGAACTGCCTCGGTCTCTATAGTTCCTCAGAGGAGACCACTTCTCCAGCCTGGTATCCTCAAACCAACACAATACCCACAGCTTCTCACGGGCTCCGTCCCCTCCAGCCATTCCCAAATCCTACCACACAACCGGCACAAACAGCCGCGAATACCAATGCCCAGATTAGACGGATTCATTCACCGTACTCTCCATGCACACATTTGAAGAGCCCTGGGAGAAACTCTCACAAATGTATGAATGTGTGTCACACAGTGAGAAAACTTTCCTCTGTAGCGTGTGTGTGTGTTTTAACAGTTGGATGATTCATCACCGTCTTCTCTCCGTACAGAGAGGGTGCACTGAATTGATGCCTGAAAGGATTGTTTTATTTCCACGGCATATCGTAGCTTCTAAGTTTTACACAGCATGGTAAGGAATATGTTTTAATGTAAAACATAAAAACTGAGATCTGAAATGTGTAGCCTATTTTTAACTAGCAGCCCTAATTGGAAGTGCAAAAATAATGACTGTTTTCAAACTGGTTTCCCTATCTACCATTGGATGAGCAAACAAATACCTTCAAGGTGATGATATTAATGCTCAAACAGCAATTTTTTTAAACTGGGTTATACGGTGGTACATGCTGTTTGGACTGAAATGTGTGTTGTGTACAAAACCACCCTACAGTGATAAAGAAGTATTTTTATTAAATTAAAAGAATAATAAGTTACCCCTTCTGAAATCAAGCCATTCTCAAACGCATGCGTCACACCGACAGAGGCCAGTCCCACAATAGTTGATTGACAGCAGCATGTCACACCGACTGAACTGGTGTCTTACCTCTGACCCGCCCTGAGTGAGCCGTCATCAGACCGAGATGCAGAGAAACGCAAGACTCCTAAGAGATTAAGGTGTTTTGTTGTTGAATGTATTAATAAACATAGCAGTAGTGATTTATCCCCGGTACTGAGGGACTGAAGACGCGGAAGATAAACATTATGTTTGGTTCTGAAGGGAAACGCGCCCTTGATAAACCGAAATGCGTTTCAGTTTCAAACAATTCGCATTATATATATATATATATATATATATGTATATATATATATATATATTAGAAGCAGTGACTATAATGTCTTTTAATAAATAATAATGTGGTAATTAGCAAGTTTCACTATGAATATGAATTAAAAAAGATCCTCAGAGAGCACCTTGGAAAAGAGGGCCGGGGTCAGCGGAGCTCGTGAAGATTTAAAGGGGAAGTACACAGAACAGAGTGATTTCTAAAGAGCTTTTTATGAGAGGGTAAAATAAGCGTTTTTTAAACTATCTTTGAGAAATTGTAAAGCAATCTATATTACAAACTTTCCTTTAAGATCCTAAAGAATCATTAGCTTGTGGAAATTGCCTTTGTATGACCCCTTTAATTTATGTGCTACCAATCTAATTAATTTATTTTTTAAAAGAAATAATACTTTTATTCAGCAAGGATGCATTAAATTGATAAAAAGTATCATTATCTTTTCAAGTTTTCTTCTTTTGTGCCTTCTATTGAAATATTATTTATAATCAGCTGTATTTATATTGTGACTGTACCTCAGATGCAATCAACAGGAACTGTCTGTAGGGTGTGAACCAAATGATCTTTAGATATAAAGGTCTGGTCTAACAGACAGTATCTGGGTTAAGATTGTTTGAAGGAGACATGCTAACATCGCTGCTTGAGAACTAATACACTACCTTCAATATATTCTACCTTTGGTCAAGCTTACTTTTATTAGAGAAAACTAATAAATTGGCGAACCACCCAAACTACTGCTCAGACAAATACAACAAAATCTAACACTATTCATTAAAGAATTGTAAAAATATCCTGGTTTTCACAAAAATATTAAGCAACACAACTGTTTCAGAAAGATTTCTGATGGATCATGTGCCCCTGTATACTGAAGTAATGATGCTGCCATTACAGGAATAAATTACATTTTAAAATATATTAAAATATAAATAGTCAATTTAAATAGTAATAATATTTACTGTTTTTACTAGGGTAGAGCCCATAGACGATACCATCATCCATCGCCGATGGCCGATTGACATCACCATGCTGAGGCGGCATCGTGATCCACTGCCCTGCAGGAAAACAGATGTACATGCGAAGAAACAGGTCCACAAGCTCATTTAAAACCCTCACACGCGCTCGATATGTCATCCATGTGCAATTCAAGCACTCGCGCGATCATTCCTGCGCTCTATCTTCTCTCACCTGCTCGCGCGAACACTGTTATTTTTGTCAGTAATTGGGCGGGGCTTGGTGTTTTAGTTACAACTAAACAGCCCCCCAACCGCCACCTACGATGACGATATTATCGTCCATCACGATGTTTCACATTAGACATCGTACGATGCCAAATTGGTCAACATCGCCCAACCCTAGGCCCAACCCTAGTTTTTGCTGAATAACTTTCAACATTGTTCAGCACAAAATGTTTTTTTTTTTTTTCAAACATTTTAAAATATTACCTATGTAGTTGTCAATGCAAATAAACTTGTATAAAATATTTAATCTTTAAAAAATGGGTAACACTTTAGAATAGGGGGTCAGAATAATGCATTAGTTAAGCATTAATTAATGGTTAATTTGTTCACAATTAAGCATTAGTTGAGCAAAACCACACTACTAATTAATGATTAAAAAGTTAACTAATGCATTATTCTGACCCCCTAATTTGAAGTTTTACCAAAAAATTTAACTCTTGTTTGTTTTGTTTTTGTTTTTTGAGTATTTTATAAAGCTGCTGATGGCACATTCCACCTTATATTTGTGGTTAGACACGGATTAAACGCGCTCGTAATTGTTACTGTGAGTGTTTTATTTTTTCTTTCATCTCACAATACCAGGAGACATTAATACAGATTATTCATGGCAAATTGTGCATTGGCTCTGTTCATTGAATTTGCTTGGATTGATCCCAGTGTTATTTTGGCTCCGTCCCCTTTAAATAACAGTGCGGCTGTTGTGGAATCTGCTCAAATGATATGATATGAGATCACATCGCAATTTCCCTGACCACTATTTGAACACTGAACTCAATTAAAATGCCAATCTCCCATCATTTAGAATATTAAAAAGAGATAAAATCCTTAGTCCTTCCAATTAAGAATGTTGAAAATGTGTTTAATAAGACTACGCTCATTGAATAAGAAAAAAGCCATTTTTGTAAAGATGTCACAGTACATACTCAAAAATTACTCAATACTCAAAAAGAAGTTATTTCATAATTATAAAATGTCTGCATACATGACTTAGTGATTATTTTATGCTATTGATTTGATCATAATTTGAATACGATACAAAGGTTCTTTGTACTAACTTCACTGCAAATGAAAAGGCTGTTTTTACAAATTTGCATTAGTTAAAGAGATTGTTCACTCAAACATATTTTTATACTTACTATATACTGTGTTTTATGTGCGTGTGTCTGTGTGTGTTCCACATGGGAAAAAATGGCATACAGTTTTGGATAACATGAGGGTGAGTAAATGATGTCATAACTTTAATTTTGCAGAGAAATATCCCTTTAATTTGAACCAGCAATGAATTCAGTGATATTTGATCTAGATGTAGTTAACAAGTGTCCTCCAGAAAGAGCCTTATGAAATACCACATCAATGGCCTTGTACTATTTCTTTATTGAGAAAGATCAATATGAAAATCAAAAGGCATCATAATTTACTGATTTACACTTATTCTCACAGTGTAGCAATTATTTATCATCCCTTGTGTTAAATCGATAAGCCGTATTCCCCAAACTTCATCAGAATTGATTTTTCACTCTGTGTAATATAGTTACACTTGCATTCTTCTCTCTCTCTCTCTCTCTCACTTACACACACACACACAGCCTTTTGAAATCCAGCTAGCACTGTCCAATATTAGTTTTCTCACCTGCTTTTAGAGGCCCAGAATGTAAAAAAATATAATTTCAGGCTGTACGTTTTCTTCTTCAGGTTTCTTTCTTTTCCAATAACAATAAGATTCTGTGATTTTTTTTTTGTCTAAAAGAGACAAAACTTCTTTTGGGATCCACAGAAGAAAGAAAAGAAAGGAAAGGAAAGGAAAGGAAAGGATGTGACATGTGGCCAGGTATGGTTTGCCATACTAGGAATTTGTGCTCTGCATTTAACCCATCCAAGTGAACACGCACAGCATTGAGAAGTGAACAACCACACACACACACACATACCGTAAACACACACCCTAGAGCAGTGGGCAGCCATACTTTTTGCACATTGTGGGGCAATTTCAAAGTGAAATGTTCAGTGAGAGGTTCTAAAAAGTTTAAAAGCAATAAAAAATTGAATGCCCCCCTAGTGGACTTAAGGTTAATGCTTTATTGCATTTGAAAATAACGTAAAATCAAAGCTAAAATTTGACCTAAATCTAATCGCTTTGTATTGCAAGTGTAATGCTGTACCAGGTGAGCAACTGAGCAAGTTTACTACATTAAAAAGCCATACATATGAAGTTGGTTGTGTGATTCAAACATCAAAATGCATTACTTAACAACTCATGTGCTATGGTAAAAGTGTTTTGAGGTGAGAACAGAGTACTGTGCAAGCAACCATGCTTTATATTCAATAATCATAATTTATTTGAAAATCAATAGTAAAAAGTGTTGGCGCTTAACTGCCTCCAGTCTTCATTTGGCAGAATTTAAATTTTGGGGTGAACGGTCACTTTAAACTTTTACACAAATAAATGTAATTTACCTCCGAAAGCTTTACGATTCAGCACCTGTTATGATTTGATTGACTCATGCCCTTCAAAACCAAACACAACAGCCATACTTTGCATTTATTTACACACTTAACCTTTCACAACACCAAAGGAGGCACTTCACATTATAGTTCACAGAAGAGAGCGAGTGGCGGAAGAGGAAGATGCTAATATTGAGCGATGCTCTCTGATAGGGTCAAGTGCATCTGCTCTGAGCAAAGCCAAGACTTAAACAAACATCCTTTTTCATGTAAATAAAGGTTAAACAAGAAGCAACGCGTAAGAGAACAATCATAAGAAGGTCAGTCAGTCGTTTTTGCTTTTTGTTTTGTAAATAGACAATAAGAACCTGAGACATCATTTTAGTCAAAACAGCCTCAAGACGTTGCTCTGATCTCTGAAAACATCTAAAAGATAAAAGACATCTAAGAGATCCTAAGCTCAAATAATAACGTTTTATTTGTGTTTAGCCGTTCCAAGATAAAAATGAATATCTGAATGGTTTGGATTAACTATAAATAGAGCAGTGCAAATGTATGTAAATATATAAGCTTCCTTTGTCTTGTGGCCCATTTGAAGACATAAAATGGATATACAAATGCCTTTTTTTGCTCATTTTCATTTATTCCCTTAGACAAAATAGAATATAATCACACAACACTAAAACAGCCATTGTTATTGTTGTGCAAGTTTTTGGTGCCAAAGGTGTTTGAATACATTTATCACTTTGTTGTTTAAGGAATAACTTGGATTCCTTGAACATTTGATGATTTATAATATCCAAGGTCACTCACAAAAAGCACATTTTCAATCAGCTGATGAAAGAGTAAAATTCGCTAATACATCCAGAAGCGACCCACCTGCTGTTTAACACCAGGCCCCAAGGCTTGGCAATTTATACTTTTGACAGCTAAGAATTACTTCTAGGGACACATTTGCAGAGCGATTATGAGGGGCAAATGTTATAGGTGGGGAATACTGGCCTTTATTCATTGCTGCTTTTACCCAAACAATCCATTAAACAATATGCAAATGAGGCTGTTTGTTTGGCTATATAAGGGGAGATGAACAATAATTAGTGCTTTAGTTCTGTTGCTGCAATGAGCTGCTCTGAGGCTTTCGGCAATATTCAAATGTTCATTTGTTTGCACTTCCATCACTGTCAGATAGCTCTTGGCTTTTTTTATGTCATTAAAGCACTATTCAGATAGATTTTTTTGAAAATTTACGTCTGAATTCCAATTATCAGAATATGATGTTTGTCATTGCATGTACTGATTTGGGTCAGATTGCGAGACAAAAGGCATAAAAGCTGTCACTGGGGCAGGGCAGTATCTTTTCAAAAATGAAAAAAAAGAAATGTGTTAGGTTGATATGGATATTTATTGTGGTTGTTCACAATTGAAACATACTGTTGCTAAAAGTTAATGCTCTATCATTTTGGAAATATGGCCTACACCAAATTCAACCTTAAACTAACCTGATAGTGTTAACAAATGCAAAACTGATATAGAAACACATTTGTTAATGCAACCGTGTTATTTTAACTTCCTTTTACACAGATTTGAACTGTTCTATCTAACCATAGATTCAAACTGGAGCTCCTCGCCTCTCAAGTACAGCTCTGTACTCCGTGAGCTATCAAACAAACCTACCGTTTATGAAACCCCACAGATATCAAGCTGGATATGATGCTCAAAAATATGTATAACGTGAATTGTGTAAGGGAAAAAATAAAGTACATCTTAATAACAAAAATTCAACTAAACTAGTCTACTTAGTGCTTTGCTGTGGAAAAACTGTCAAAATGCAACATGCACAGACATCTGGGTGACCAATTTTCAAAACCATAGGACACTAAATAATCAGTTTATTTCTATTCAGAAAAACTACTTTTTATTTATTTTTTGTTCAGAGCTGTGTTTCTTTATGCCGTTATCCTTACAATGAAGTAATTCCCTTTCTTTTCTTCCATGGGCTGTCCTTGTAATTTGTTTTCATGGTGATTTAATTTACACCAGCTCATTGTTCAGCCCTCCTGAACTCTTCTTTTCCCCCTGTTCTGATAAAACACGAGCCAGCTTGCAGGCGTGAAGTCGGACTAATGTGATTCTGTTTTTAAAGAACTAATTAGAAGCAGGTTTGCAGAGAGATGTTCAGTTTCAAGAGAAACAAAACGCCTGCCTTTTTGTACTGATTTGGCCCTGAAAGAACCCTGTCAGTGATCACCAAGGCGTTGCCAAGGGTTTCTGAGGTTTTGTTAGCAATGCTAACAAAATTTGTGCTTACCAAATATACATCTGTAGCAATGGTCAAAAAAGTGAGATATTCTGCTCCATGTAATGGGTAATTGGTGTCATTTTTATTGTATTATATTTATTTATGTTATTGTCTGCAATCATAATTCAGATTACTTAGAAAGGTTATAGATTATTATTATAGATTTAGATATAGTTCCTATATATACAGTGGGTACAGAAAGTATTCATTAAGCATTCATTTTCACTCTTTGTTATATTGCAGCCATTTGTTAAAATCATTTAAGTATTTTTTTCCCTCATTAATGTACACACAGCACCCCATACTGACAAAAAAACACAGAATTGTTGACATTTTTGCAGATTTATGAAGAAAGAAAAACTAAAATATTGCATGGTCCTAACCATCAGCCCAGTTTGAGGTCCTGAGCATTAAGGATAGGTTTTGGTCCAGGATATTTCTGCACTTGGCCGCATTCATATTTCCCTTGATTGCAACCAGTCGTCCTGTGCCCGCAGCTGAAAAACACCCTCATAGCATGAAGCTGCCACCACCATGCTTCACTGTTGGGACTGTATTGGACAGGTGATGAGCAGTGTCTGGTTTTCTCCACACATACTGCTTAGAATTATGGTCAAAAAGATCTATCTTGATCTCATCAGACCAGAGAATCTTAGAAAGACTTTTTTTTTGTAACCTTGGCCAGATCTGTGCTTTGCCACAATTCTGTCTCTGAGCTCTTCAGGCAGTTTCTTTGACCTCATGATTCTCATTTGCTCTGACATGCATTGT
>JAUYWG010000055.1:17091291-17102692 GCA_034779775.1 Enteromius afrohamiltoni | reverse complement strand
AAAGTGCACGTGCAAATGTGCAGACAAAAGTGACAACATAACCGCATAATATGTTACAGTGCTCTGCGGTATTTAGTCTTATGTGGTCACGAGACATAAGAGCCAATAGACATTTACAACCAAGGCTGACGTAAGGATTCTCCTGGCGGCATTTTTTTAATTTGCGCAAAGCAACAGCTGCAGCACATATAAGTCACGGCAGACGGAGAGATGGTGATTGTGTTCTCTCACAAATGAATCCTTTTGCCTCGAAAGAATTGGAATATTAATTTGTAATAAATAATGTTGGTTGTATCTGCCGTATTATCTTGTTTTATTAAAGGTACTGTATGTAGGATTGACACTGAGTGGATGAACTAGGTATTGCAGTCCAAATTCAAAATTCTGGAGAGGGGTTTTTCACCCGGCCCCTCATTCTCAGACTTGACGCACACTCAGGTTGCCATGATTGACGACACCAACAGGAACAAACGCACATGACAATGAATTAAATGACATGAACTGTATTTTCTGCCAAGCAGGCAACTTGGATGCCGAAACACTACTGACTTCGTGATTGGGAAATAGACAAAAACAGACCAAAACAAAACATGAAAACATAAACATCAGCTGAGGGCTGCAACTGCGCTTTTTAAACAAGAATATCCAGGCTGTACTACTGCTGTCAGTGATATGAGTACTTTTAATTAACATGTTTTCTTAATGCCTGTTGAACATAACAGAGACATTCTATGATTATTACAGTAAATTTCTTACATACGGTACCTTTAACAGATGATAGGTTTAGGGGCTGGTGTTGGGTTACGTGCTCATAAATGTATAAATAAAGTAATATAAATAAAACTGTTGTGATTGTTTATAGTGGAAAAAACACACCCCAATACATATGTTATAATGGCAATATCATTACCCAATATTTGAATCCAGTTATCCATACATGGATCACAGCTGATACCTGTCACTGACTTATACTGTAGTATTTTCCATGAGCCCGTCGAAAATTCCGTGATACTAACACAAAATTTTGAGTTAACAGTATGTGGTCATTACACAGAATTCTGTGGGTGGTTGCTGTGGTGTATTAGATGGTTGTGAGAGTGTTCTGAGTAGTTAGTAGGTGTCCAAACTCTGTCCTGGAGGGCTGGTGTCCAGCAGAGGTAAGTTATCTTCATTATCTTTCCCTATTATTAGTGGAGTACCTCAGGGCTCTATTCTGGGCCCACTTCTTTTTAACTTATATGCATTCTCTGAGGGACATTATTAGGAAACATGACATTTGATTTAATTTCTGTTCGGACGATGCTCAGTTGTAACTGCCATTGAAAGCTGGCAATTCCGTTTAACTGTTGTTGGATTCCGAGATTTTAAGAAATGGTTATCAAATAATTTTCTTTAACTTAATGAGGACAAATCAGAAATAATTGTTTATGATCCCCTAAAATGGAAGAGTGGTCTCATCGTACTCATTTTGTTATTTTGAACTGTATTTTCTGCCAAGCAGGCAACTTGGATGCCGAAACACTACTGACTTCGTGATTGGGAAATAGACAAAAACAGACCAAAACAAAACATGAAAACATAAACATCAGCTGAGGGCTGCAACTGCGCTTTTTAAACAAGAATATCCAGGCTGTACTACTGCTGTCAGTGATATGAGTACTTTTAATTAACATGTTTTCTTAATGCCTGTTGAACATAACAGAGACATTCTATGATTATTACAGTAAATTTCTTACATACGGTACCTTTAACAGATGATAGGTTTAGGGGCTGGTGTTGGGTTACGTGCTCATAAATGTATAAATAAAGTAATATAAATAAAACTGTTGTGATTGTTTATAGTGGAAAAAACACACCCCAATACATATGTTATAATGGCAATATCATTACCCAATATTTGAATCCAGTTATCCATACATGGATCACAGCTGATACCTGTCACTGACTTATACTGTAGTATTTTCCATGAGCCCGTCGAAAATTCCGTGATACTAACACAAAATTTTGAGTTAACAGTATGTGGTCATTACACAGAATTCTGTGGGTGGTTGCTGTGGTGTATTAGATGGTTGTGAGAGTGTTCTGAGTAGTTAGTAGGTGTCCAAACTCTGTCCTGGAGGGCTGGTGTCCAGCAGAGGTAAGTTATCTTCATTATCTTTCCCTATTATTAGTGGAGTACCTCAGGGCTCTATTCTGGGCCCACTTCTTTTTAACTTATATGCATTCTCTGAGGGACATTATTAGGAAACATGACATTTGATTTAATTTCTGTTCGGACGATGCTCAGTTGTAACTGCCATTGAAAGCTGGCAATTCCGTTTAACTGTTGTTGGATTCCGAGATTTTAAGAAATGGTTATCAAATAATTTTCTTTAACTTAATGAGGACAAATCAGAAATAATTGTTTATGATCCCCTAAAATGGAAGATTGGTCTCATCGTAAGGAGCTGGCAATCATTTATCTAGAAACCTTGGTGTCATTCCAGACTCTTGACTCTTCCAAAATTATGTTTATCCAAACAAATCAGTTGTTGTGAACTGCAGATTATTAAAAATAATAATAAATAAATAAACTGAAGCTTTAGAAACGTCATGTTTTTGTCTTGTTTTTAAATTATTTTTTTTCATAGACAACAGTACACTGATGTCTGAGTTTTCACAGCATAATATTCTATAGAGTGATATTCTGTATTCAAATTAGTAAACACTAAATATTGTTTTTCAGTGACCAGTTCTTAAACCTTTTTTTTTTTTTGTCATAACCTTATTTATTTGGTTACATTCTTAGTCAGAAGACATTGCTTTTGTGAGCCACTCATTAGAGTGTGGCTGAAAAGCTGCCACCTGGGCAACATGAAGTAGAAGTCATGAGAGAGAAAGGGGCCTGAACGCTTAGTGGAAAGTCTTCAGTCACTTCCTGTACTCTCAAAGGTGTGTTTATCTGTCTAACCATCCAGTCAGCCAGTCTAAGACCACCAGAGCTGCAACAACTGCATCAACACTTCAAACGCCAAGCCTGCCACTCTCTCTCCGTCTCTCTTCATCTGCCTAACTCTGAGTGGCTGGCAGTTGGTTTTTGTCTCCTCTTTGAGACAAGGTTTTAAACAAAGGGCTCAGGTTAAACCATTTCACAGATGTCTTCTGATGCTATAGGTGAATGCACACATGCTTTCATTTACTTTACTGCTCTTGCTTTACAAGATTGCTTCAGTATGGATATGTGAGTAAGAGAATGCCAGAGGTGTGTTTCCTGTGAATATTTCAAACAGGAAGGATTTGTGAAGACATTAGCATTGAGACGTGTGCGTGATTGTTTGGTCATAATGACCATGTTTTTTACAGAAATAAGATAAATTCTTGACTGTTCGCCAAATATACATTGTTTAATTGCGTAACATAAGGTGATTTTATACTCTATAGTCATTTTAGATGGTAGATTATAGAGGAAAATTACTGTGAAAATTACTGTGATCTAATGTTGTAATGAACTTCTCCATATTTTTTCTCCACACACACTATAAATCCTTTACATAATCTGACATGTGCTTAAAATTTAACTGGAGATTAGGTGTTGGGCGTCCAGCCAGAGGAGAACTGGACCCAACTAAGCCTGGTTCTCTCAAGGTTTTTTTCTCCATTCTCTCATGGATGAGGTTTTGGCTCCTTGCCGCTGTTGCCTCTGGCTTGCTTAGTTGAGGACACCTGATTTCCAGTGATTATCATCGTCTTGACTACAGAGACCATCTCTGCATTTAATAAATAAAAAGTTTAATCTGGTCATTATACATTACTATTACTCTGTTCTCCCACTTGATAATGTTCAATGCTTTGCTACAATCTGTATTGTTAAAAGTGCAATATAAATAAAAGTGATTGATTGATTGATAATTTGATAAATAACAGCTGCATGATCGATAAAGAAGTACAAAACAAACTTCTGTTCACTGCCTATTTTCCACAGCCTTTAATAGCATATTGACATTGTGCATTGATAGCTTCAGGAAAGTATTGTTAATTATTATGTCTCATTATTACAAGACGAAAGGTGTTTGTGATATTGCATTTGGCTATGTTCATACCACACACATACCGTAACCATAAATGTTTGGAACATAAAAACTGAAATTTTGTTGTTTTCTTTTTTTTTACATCACAGGAATCAATTGTATTGTATTGTTATTTTTAAAGTTGTAATAATATTTTACAGTTTTAGTGTTTTTGTTGTATATTTGATCAACTGTTCAGACATTGACCCTTTGCTGGCTAGTTTGCTTTTCAACACATTTATCTTTGTTGGTAATTGTATTGATGTATTGTTTTAAGCTGTAATTGCTGGCTAGATCTCTCTTAAATACATGTTTCTATCTCTAGAGACTGAAGAGTCTGAATTAAATGTAATATTACGTTGTCCTGTGGACAGGTGTGATGTATCACGCCCAACTCCTCTGCATATGCATAATTACTGTAATCAGTTCCAGAGACCACTGCAATGCTCACAGGAAGCTAATCAGATGAAAAAGGAAAGATCATCCAAATATGATTGATTATGGAACTAATAGAGCAGATCTCCAGCGACAGGGAGGGGAATTTAATTTGCCTTGCGGAAGTGTCCCATCAGTTCTAGAAGGGGAAGCATTTGTCCTGTTGGGCAGTGACAGTAGGTTTTTCTTCTGATGTCTGCTGGGAGCTATAGATGAATGTTTGGGTGTAAAGTATCCCTGTGGTGGAGAAAAATATGCTCAGTGGTCATTGCAAACAGAAGTGCAGACGTTAGGTCATGCAGTCTGAGCTGTAGTGACCGCCTGTTTGGGGAGAGGACTTTTGCCAGATATAATGTTCTGAGATGATGTGGACAGGCCTAATTCCTGATGTGGACATACCAGCATTCCTCAAATGCAAGCACAAAATCATAAAAAATTTGGCCTTGGCTATAAAAACTGCAGACATTCACCAAAAATAATTTTCTTTCTTATGTGGAAAAGTCAGTCAAGACACACACACAAAACACACAGACTTGGCAAAATCTACCATAAAGTATTCTTATTGTTATTTAACAATATAATAAACAAATTAATAAATAATACTAAATAATAAATAAACTTGAGCCATTTCTATATTCATTATCAGAATTTTTACTGTCACCTTATAAATGCATGTGTAGATGTATGTATTGACTAATCATTGGCTGTTTGCTTATTAATCATAGTATCTAATCACTAATCATAGGCTGTTAATAATAATTATCAAATAATTATTTTTGTAAATAATACAGTTATTATTTTTTGGTAAATATATGAATTTGTTTCCTAATGAAAAATACATGTATTTATTTGTTATTTAATTTTATTCATTTTAGTCATTGTAGTAGGATTTTATTAAATGTTTGCATTTACAAAATTTATTTATTTTTAAATTCATTTGAGACATTTTGATTATTAATAAATTAATTTACTAAAAACAAATGATTTATTTTGGATTTATGGATCATTTACTGAGCAGTTCAAAGCTTTACTGAAAAATCTTCCATAATAGTTATGGTGGTCCTTTATGGTGGTGGTCCTTTGAGAATGTGATCTAATTTAGGTTCATACAGCTGTGACAAACCAGGATGACAGGATGTCTCCGTACTGCTCTGGGCAGCTGATGCTGGTTTTAATGCAGCACGGAAGAAATATTGACCAATTAGACTGTTGATCTGTCAGATGCTGCCTGAAGGGTAAGTGGTGGATGCCCTTGGGTAACCTACAGCAACAAGGGGTCATTCTACAAAGAGCCTCTCTTAACGATTTTTTATATTAATGTCCGTCTGGGTCACTGGGTGTCATGTCCTGCCCTTATGGCTTTCATGAAGTTCTGTTTAATTATATTTGAGAGAAATACACAGTAAGATCTGAAACTCTTGAATACAAAAAAAAAAAAAGGAAATCTAAAAACTTAAGTAAATTCAGGACTTCATAAAATGTTTAATTTTCAATTTTCACTCAAATATGCTGATAATATTTATTGAAACATTACTAATTATACATTTACCTTTAAAAGTTGCTTTCTCAAAGCGCTGTACACGAACGCTTACATGAAGGAAAACACAACAATATAAAACAATAAACTCTAAATTCAACAAAAGATAAATCACAAAAAATGATACAACAGAATACTAATCAAATAAAAGCATTGCTAAAAAAGAATGTTTTGAGAGAGTTTTAAAAACAGCTAAAGAATTAAATCAAATTGTGAAATATTTTGACAACTGGTATCAGACTGTACTTTATGTAAGTCACATACACTTGAATATAAAGGTTCTTCTGTGAATCTTTGGACCTGATTTAATCCTTAATATAATTAAGTTTATTTCTTAAGTAATATTTCTGACTTGAAGAATAAAAAGTTACCACATAATGCACATTTTAGGTTAATTTTTTTTTTCCAGCAAAATACACTCAAGAAAGAAAATAAAAATGTTTAGAAAGAAATTGTTTCATGTGGAAACGTGCATTTTATAGAGAATGTGAAAATGAAAAGTTAGAGTAGAGTAGAGTTAGAGTTAAATGGCTGTAAAAAAGTACTAATTGGAACCTTTATTATGTATTATACACATAAGTGTGTTCTCATAGTATACAGTATACATTCATTAAACATTTTAGAATCAAAGCTAGGAGTAATAATGACATTGTAATTGCTCTTTTCTAGGGAAGTGCCTTAGGATGCACTGTGTGTGTGTGTGTGTGTGTGTGTGTCTTCTCCGAACTCTCTCCCCTGGGTTCACTCTTCACAGGTGCACTGAGCTTAACCCACTTTGACCCTCTTAATGAAGCACTCTGGGGCTTCCTGTGACCCCTCACCTCTGTCTTTAACCTCCTTGTCTCTCTGCACACACACAACGGACATTAGCATGAAGAGCCTTGAGGATACAATAGCTTGAAAACAGCAGGACAGGAAGTGTGTATGATGCGGCCAATGAGATGTTCCAAAAGAGTGCGGAAATGGATAGAACTACTATTGAGCTATTTTCTCTTGAATCACTGTGGAATGCATGCATCTGTCAATACACTGCATTTATCATTTTATTTGTTATCTATCTGTTTCTCCATTCGTCCATCCATCTCTTTGCATGTATTTTAAACAAATGTATGTCTAAGTCAGTTTAAAATCAAGAATGAATACTAAATATCAGATTCTTTCAGCTAAGTCTTTACAGTATGCGGCATTTCAATAGTTAAAAGAAAAATCTGAAATTATGACTGGTGCCACAGAAAGAGACATTTACTGTGGGCAAGTTAGGAGTACTGGTCTGATTAGTTTGTGGAGATTTATTGTGGGACTGCTGGTGGTGTTATTGGTGTCAGTAAGTCATATGACCGTGTGGCCCTTTCTTCCCAGGGTTCTCCGGGTGTGCAGCATTAATAATGTTCCACCTTTTCTAATGAGGACCGGACTGCTTTAGATCTTCCATATACTTTCCTTCAGTGTGACACACACACACACACACACACACATACATACATAGACTTAAACAATTTATAAGTTTTCCTGCCAGATATGGCATCAATAACAGAGGGTCAGGGAGGTGACAGTTCAGAGCAGAGGGTATAAACCTGGATATGAAAAAGTTCAAACAGAAAAACAGTCCATTAATGATAAGTGGATATCAGGTTTCACACAGAATGTGTCGTTAGGCAACTACTGGCCAGTTTTAATAAAACCAATCCAAATCACACTCACATGTTCGTTGACAGATAACGAAGAAGTTATGGTATAAGCATAAGCAGTTATGGCATACAGTATTTGTTTAGCTTTATTTTACGTTCTCCTATAGCAGATTTATTTTTTTTAATACTGTGGTTGGATAATCCAGGTAAAAGTTAGTTGTTTTTGAGTTTTTTGTTTGTCCTGAGCAGGTCTGCTGCACGCTGTTCTTCAGAGAAATCCTCCAGGTCGTGCACATTCTTTGGTTTTCTTATGTATATATGACCCTTTCCAGCAGTGACTGTATGGTTTTGAGATCTTTTCAAACTGTGGACAACCAAGCGACTCAGACACAGCTATTACAAAAGGTAAAAGCATGACTGATATAACCATCTATCCATCAACTATTAGCGCTTGTACTTTTATTTTTATGCTTTAATAACCAATGATTAATTACATTACTTTTAAGATAAGATACCCAGTTAACTAAAGGTGTTTTTAAAATTATGTTATGATGATACACTTACCTTTGCAAACAGCAAAAAGAAAAAACAGTATTTTTTATTACTTGTTGTCAGTGACTCCCTACAGCGTAATGAACTTAGCAACAGAGATGTAAAGTTTGAAAAGCTGTATATGCGATGATTAGAGCCCTGTATGTATAAAGGAAACTTTAACGGTTGCAATATCTTTCTGTAATGAGGCAGATAACAAAGTTGTGTTTGTGCCAGAACACTGAAATACCTGCACTGTGACTTTAACAAGACTAAATGTGGCACCAATTTAAACCACGGTGCTAGAAACCCTTTCATTGCATTTGCCTGGGAATGCCATTATTAAGCCACTTTTTATTTTTTACAGATGCAGCTTTAAATGTGCTGCCCGGATCACAATGCATGTATTATTTCCTAATTGATGTTGAAAAGTGTTTTATGTCTGGCAGCAGTCAGTAGGCTCGACATACACCACACCTTCAGTGCCTGTAATCCAAACGCATGGCACTGAGAGTGTTAACACACACCTTTATGAAACCAGGCTTTCCGTAATGACCTCCTTGGAGACACACAGCACACAAACACTGGCTCCCACGCCGCTAATGACTTTGAATTGTTCGTAATTGTTTTTCCATTAAAGTTTGCTTTTCAAATGACTGCATCCTGTGGATGGTTTCTGGAGCAAAGCAGTCATATGATTCATGGAATTATTTTTATGGTGCTGCTTGAATTAGATCAATTCATAAAATTCAACATAGTTCATAAAAGTTGTTAAAAATATCTATAAATGCTGTCTGGAAATAGTACTGCTGTTTTATATCTGTTCAGTACAGCAGCTAAATGCTACTATTTCCAGTTGAGATGTATCATACATTTACATTTTTACATCAGAAGTTAACTTAACTGCAGTAAATCCAGTGCTGAACAAGTGATCTGTTCTGATGAAGAAACAAGCTCATTTCAAGAGTTCACGCTTTACTCATTAATAGGTTTTAGCGAGTTTGGCATGCTGTCAGGGGAGCGAGCCCGGGAGAACGGCGAACCGCGAACCCTTGTGGTATGAGCCCTAGTGTGGGCAAGGGTTCGAAGCTCGGCTCGGTCCCAGACTGCTCCCCCAGAGGCGTGGATTGAAAAATAGGCGGAGAAGGGGAGGAGGAGGGATGCTTAAAGCGAGATATGGAAGGATTGAAAGTTGGGGTTTATATAGTAAATGGGGGAAAAATCTATTGGGCGAGAGTGATTGGGAATAATTAGCTGATGGGCTACCATCTGTGATTAATTCGAAATGCGTTATTTGCAAAACGTTCACTTCTATCTCAGATGGCTTGAGGGTATGTAAGTTTTTGGCACATTTTCTTTATTTTGTGTGAATCATTCCTTTAAAATTCATGGGCCACCACTACTTTTTGAACATGTGCCTGCAATTTCAATTACATTCTTAAAACGATGAGTAAACAGGGTAAAAACAAAGGGTCTAGTGAGATTTGACAGTATATCATTATACATACAGCACAAATTAATCATTGAATGTAATGTTAAACAACTCATTCTCCATCATTATTTGCAATAAATGTAGACAAATTCCATTAATTTGACAAATTCCATTAATTATTCAGTTAAATGAGGACCTGAAAGTCTAAAGCTAAGCATAAGTCACTTGGCTGACTGTCAGTCACTATAAAATTTGGGTGCACCGGGGTTGTAAAAATATAAAATGGGACACAAGCCACATAGCTGCACGGCTGCATACTTACACATACATTTACATGCACACATAGACAGACGTTCACAACTGTTTCAGTCTTTAATGGCATTTTCTGGTCAGACAGAATAGAAAGGGTCATCTCTAAAACAATTCCCCCCTGACCTGTTGAGTTTACTTAACCAGGGACAGACAGTTTATCGCTGAACAGTTCTCCCCACTCCACTGAGCACAATTACAAACTACCGTCATTAGAGCCTCTCACAGGATACAGCTACAAGTCCAACTGATTCATGTGAGGAATGTGGAACACACACACATGCACAAACCCATGCAGTCATTTGTGTTTATGTCAAGCATATGCTATAAAAAAGATTAGTAAATAAATACATTTATATGTGAAAAATTAAACTCTTTAAATTGAATAAACTTTTAAATAATAAAATAAATAATAAAATTATATATATATATATTTAAATAAATTAATAAATATTTTATTAAAATATATATAAAAAAAGAGTAAAGTTAAATACAATTTGTAAATAAATGAATAAATAGTACATATTAGAGTACCATTTACTGTATAAAATAATGTTTTACAAGAAAATATTATTTCAGTTTTTACACTGCAAAATGTAGTGCTGAAGTGTGTTACTTGTCATTTCTTTATAATGTTAATTTTCCTAGGAATTTCTGAGAACAAATGGTTTCTACACTTCTTTTTCAGCGTCTGCATATTCATCAGTCATATGAACATGGTTCTGTTCACTGATTTGTTACTTAGACCCTAACCTCATCTGTGTTTCAGTAATATTCTTGCTTCATACATAAATAAGTGCCTGAGATTTACCTGTGGGATCAATGGCATTTTGATATTATTTTAAGAAAGAAAACACAGCGAGTGAGTTATCGCACTCAACTTACAGATCCGGTTACAGATTGGTTATGTATTCACATGTATTTTACTGGCAGGCAGCAATATGGACGGCCTGTGGGGTCCTGTGCAGTTTCCCTCTTGAGTGCAGATGTCCGATAAGGCAAGAGAAGCATAAAGCTGGACCACAGGCATTCAGAGTATAACCCTGAATTTTCTGCAGTATGCTTCATACTCGCACTCTTCCCCATAGATGCCAATCTCTGTGGACGAAAGAATACAGTAAGACACATATTCTCAGGAATGAAAGAGAGAGAGAGATTGGTCGGTGGGCTGGGTCACAATGCTCTTATCTTGCTGAATTATTAGTAGAGTTGATTATGTAATGAAGTCTCAATGCTGAAATCACTCCAGAGCAAAAATAGGGTGAATGACAGCTTGCCTTAGGCACAAACTGTGTTTGCAATGAAAAATTAATGTGTACTCCAAAATCCTTGCCAATACAGGACATTTTGGCCTTGAAAAGATCCACAGTTTTTAAATGTAGGGTGTAACTCTCGTCCTGTAGATCATTAGGAGGAGTAAGACAATCTTTATGATTGGAAGAGTGTTTTTTTCAGATCAGACCAGACAGTTGAATGGAAAGTA
>JAUYWG010000055.1:17071221-17085539 GCA_034779775.1 Enteromius afrohamiltoni | reverse complement strand
ACAATTTCCAAATGGCCTTAAATGTCCATGTTTCTGCTTCGTTTTCCTATCGATAATGACTGGGAAGACTAATAGTGAGTAGGCATTGTACATAATCGACCAATCATATTATGGCATGCAAGTAGGTGGGATCTATAGAGAATGATCAAAGCAATGCAAATACAAAAAGTCAAACGATTAACTGCGATTTAATCACATCCAAAATAAAGCTTTTGTTTACATAATATATTTGTGTGTACTGTGTTTGTTTATTATGAATACAAATACTGTACACACACAAACATATTGCAAAAATAGTTCCGTATTAATATAATTGAATGAGTTTATATAAATATTGTAAATGTAATTTTTCATAAATATATGCACGCATGTGTGAGTGTTTATATAGACATAATAAATATACAAAGCACACACCTATATTACATAAACCAAAACTTTTATTTTGGATGAATATTTGGATTAATCATAATTAATCATTTGACTAGTGCTAGTAATGTTTTGTCACAGACAGTGCTTCTGAGGCGCTCTTCGACCATCAGCAGCGGGAACCCCGAGTTCTACTTTCCACCCAGACTATTGTTCCCCACGTACCTCGGCCCCTTCATGCCAAAACGTGCGGTTTCCCCGCCTATTTAAGGGGCGGACTTCCGCTCTTTCTTCGCAAAGTCATATCGTTCTCCATGGACGTATTTCTGAGCGTTTCTACCCGTGCTTGGTTTTCCGTGTATGATCTTGGACTGTGTACCCCGACTACGAACTCTACTGCCTGCCTCTTTGAAGAAAGCCTGTATTTGACCATTCTGTTGTCTCACGTCACTGTTTCTGATTGCTGATGTTTGCACTCCCTGCCTGGCTGTTACTGTTCAATAAAAGCCTTGCATATGGATCCTACTGACTCAAGGGGTCCTCACAGTTTGAGGATTTTAATGAACGTGACAGGAAAACAAAGCCAAAATGCATACATTTTAGGCAACTTATAAATACTGGCCAGTACAGTAAGAAAACATATGGTAACCCTACTTTAAATCCCCACATCCTTTTTTATTAGATCAAACCATAATGTCATTTTCACTCTCTTTTAAGGAACGTTCTTGTTGTGTGTGGCATGGTTTGCCCCCCATTCCCAAACCCCCAAAGGACCTTCGTGGTTGCTAACCCCCCCACAATTTCTCAAGTAACTGGCGTGATTTCATTATTGATACTTATCCTAATCATTGATAAGCCTGGATAATATGGCCTGTTGCATTGTGGGAGTGCTCAGCCAGAGGCCTGCCTCATCGACTGCACTAATGGCATGATTGGCTAATCACTCTTTCTCTCTCTTTGCACTAATAAGTTGTCCTGTGTGGGGAATGGGAACTAAAAGGTCCCTTGGTGTAGCTCGTTGGCTCCGGGCCCTCAGCGCAGAAGATCTCTACTACAGATTACTGCAGAAATTACTCACAGATTTCTCTCAGCACTCTGGTTAGGATAGATGCTGTTGGTAAATGAAGACTGTTTTATATCAGAATTTTAAAAACATTTACTGCGCTTCCTAGATTGCACATTAAAAGGCTATGGCACAAATGCTATTCTGTGCAAATGTGAACATGAATGTTTTTATTTACACTATTTACAAAATGGGTTTTCCCCTTAGAGTAAAGAACATTGAAAGAATCCGAAGAACCCTTTTTTCACCATAAAGAGCCTTTTGTGCAATGGAAAGGTTTCATGGATGTTAAAAGTTCTTCATAATGGCACTAAGGAACCTTTTAAGAGTGTGTACAAGCTCAATGTATGCATTGTTGCCTTTGGAAGTGTGTCAGGACAATTATGTGTTGCATATGGCATTGCAAACCAAAGAAAAATCACAAATGAGACCTATTTAAAGTCACAGTTGTTTCTCTTAGACATCATTTAGATTAAATTAAGTTCAAATTGAGACTCCCAAGTCTCAGATTATTCTCTTGTGAAAGTTATATCTCAACAATCCCCCTCCCCCAAAACCCTGATTTGGCAAGATATCACAATCTGCTGTCAGATTTCAGTCATGTCATTATTATTATTACTACATGTAAAAAAATGGTCTCAGTTGTATTTGTTTTTATTTCTTGATAATGGATGCTCAGATCCACTTTGCCTCCTGAGCTATCTAGAATTTCCCTGGAATGCAAGCTATCTAGTTTATAAAGTGAATTAACAAAAACCAGAAAGAGAACAAAATATAAAACACCTTAAACATTTTTTAGTTTTACTTGAGGTATTAAAATATTTAAAACTTAAAGGAATATCATGGTCTTATTTAAAAAAGACAGAAAAAAGCATAATTTGTCTAAATTTAAATTAAAATGAATCTATTAAAAAAAAGTACAAATATTAATCAGCAAAATGATATGTCCGCCTGAATGCAATGGTTTGTTGTAGCACTCACTCTAGCAATGCATTGGCCACACATTTACAGTACATCTACAGTAGGTTTGTATTTGCAGGAAGTCTGTTTCTAACACACACACACAGATATATACTTATGGACAACACACAAATGTTCTTTCCAGGGGAATATTCCACTTCTTACGTCTTTGGCAGTGTTGTGGGACAGCAAGCCACTTTTCTCAACAACACCCAGTTGTTTTTACACAGACTGTCCTGCATTTTATCCAAAGCACATCCCAAAAAAGGTCAGTAAGCATTCAGCACTGCCCATAAGTTTTCCAGATTAATCACAATATTTCAGTTGCTTACAGTATATTTTGCCAAACGATACAACAGCATGTTACAATCTCCAACAAGAAGGCTTTATGATTTGATTAATATACCCAGAAGGGCAGCTGAGTTTAGATTCACATTCTGAAGTTTTTTGAGTGCAGTATGTCTTGATGAATTCATGGGAAGGGGAAAGTATAGTGGAGATCGGTTTCAACCTCATGTGTGTAATGCTGCTCCAAATGTGGAAGTAAAAAATCACATCAGTTGAAGGATGTCATTTCTCAGTGCTTGCTGTCGCGCTCTCTCTCTCTCTCTTTCTCTCTCTCTCACTCTAGCACTCTTGCCGGCCAAAGGCACATACAATGACTGAATTGTACACAGCATTCTGTACAGTAACAGGCTTCTGAATTTATTGTATATGTCAGCATTCATAAAGAACTATGTTAGTCACTGCAAAAATGAATGACATTAACTATCATTAATGACATTTGTAGCCAGAGAGAAATGACTCATATTGAGACCTCGACCAATCCTTGAATATACAGCACAGTAGAGACCATTTTTTTCAGGGGGCTTCGGATCCAGAATGATTTTTCCCATTATTTTTCCAAATCGGTGGAGAATTCTAAAGCATAAAATGTGATATAGGCTACTTATAGAAATAGTTCACCCAAAAGTGAAAATTTTGTTATTCTGTCATTTATTCACCCTCACATTTTTCGGCTTTCTTTCATCTGTTTGGAACAATAGAGGATATTCTGAAAAGTGAACCAATGGTCCAAATGGTCCAAACACAGAAGACCATATTCGGAACACAAATGAAAGTATTTTTTCATGAAATCTGAGAGCTATCTTCCATAGACAGCAACACAACTGAAATGATCCAGGTCTAGAAACATGGTAAAAACACATCAGTGGCTCAACTTCAGTTTTGCAATGCTGGGAAAATACTTTCCCAGCATTGAAAAAACAAAACAAAAATAGCATATCATCAACATACATTTCATCTGTGACATACGTCTTCCACCATTTTTGAGAAGTTGTCACGTTAAAGTGTATATTTTTGTTTATTTTGCGCAAAAGAAGTATTCTCCTGGCGTCGCAAAACTGAAGTTGACCCACTGATGTCACATGGACCGTTGTACTGATGTTCCTGGGATCGGGATAATTTCAGCTGTGTTGCTGTTTATGGAGGATAGCTCTCTGATTTCATCAAAAATATCTTAATTTGTGTTCTGAAGACGAACTAAGGTCTTCTGGGATTGGAACGATTGGAATGAGGGTGAGTAATTAACAATTAAATTTAATTTTTGGGGTGAGCTAACCCTTTAAGCTACAAGGTGATAATTTTTTTTTTGAAGTAAACACGGCTTTATTATTTGTAGAGATGAGCAGACTCAAGTAACACACATACATAACTGAAATCTGTCTTTCTTTCTCTGGGTCGATGATTAATTCAAATAAATGCTGTAATTCATCCAAATAAATGTGATTTCATCTCTGTAACTTATCTGTTTTGAAGTAACAATGCTATAGCCAATGTGCCGTGACTGACAAAAATAATAGCCATTTTAACCCTTTCGGTCAAATATTGCCATGCAAACATCATTAACAGATTTACATTTCCATTGCTGGCCAAATAACCATGGTACTGTATAAGCAGGATAATGATTTTTATACCCCAATTCCTCGGCCTCCACGTCGTGCATTAAAATCATTAAAAACATTTTTTAGAAATATGTTTAAATCGATTAAACAGCACAAATGAAAGGATCTCCAACTCACAGGAAAAGTATGAGTATGTGGAAGCGTGTGCTGCTCTCTCGCGCTCCCCGCCCTCCCGTCTCTGCACGCGGCGCTAATTGACGCTCTCAGCCAGAGCCAGCAGCCACGAGCGCCACAGACGCAGATACCTCAGCCAAATTCACAGAGTCCAGTCACACTCAGACAACAGTTCATTAGTCTTTTTATTTGTTTTCGTTTTGTGTGTCTCCCCCCATTAAGTTGAAGAGAGCTTAGTTTGGGAACAGTGGACACGTCTTGAAGACATTTCAAGCATGACTTTGGATAATAACGGATCTTGAAATGTCAAACTGCGCCTCAGACTTCCAGAAAATAACGACAGACACCAGCTCTCACAGGTACCCGTTTATCATTAACATTTAAGTACTGTATTGCATTTCATTGATGGATATTAAGCTTAAAAGTTGAAGTTCATCTTTTTCCATTTTAAGCAGTTCAAAGTAACACATCTCCGTGAAGTTAAAAGCATCATTGTGTCTTAATTTTGACGGACTATATTCAAAAGCGGTAGTCATTCGATAGTTATGTTAGGTAGGCTAATATAAGATTATATTATTATCACAGATACACCAGCACTAGTGGCATGTGTGCTCTGCGTGATACAGACTCAAATGTGTAAAATTAATAGCTGCTCTCATGAGGATAAATATTTGCAGTGCTGTTGTTTGAAGCAGTTAATCACGCCTGGCTCTCCCCTTTTCTCCTCTCCACTCATTTGTAGGTGATAGGAAATATGTTTCACTTCAGAAGATTTAAATCGCAGCTGCGTTTTATTAAACATTGTCTTACTGGCAGTGGCAAGTTAGTGTAAGTTTGACTTTAACAAGTGCACGGACGTAGAACGACATCTCCACAAAAACACATCCATTTATCAACATGCAAACTTGTTATTGTATTTTATTATTTATTAATATTATAATGTATTTACTGTATTTATTTAATGTATTTTTTAGAAATGTATTTAGGGAATTGAGTCATAATAATAATTAGTTTTAATATTTAATCAATGTATTAATTAAATTTAATATTTTGATTAATGTTATAATGTATAATTATATAAATAGATAAACAATTTTTTACATTACTATTTTATTATAAACATTTATTTACATAGCTATTAAATAATACATTTATTTAAATTAATTAGTTTTCAGCATGTATAAGTACAATATTAATAAAATAGTAAATTAGCATTTTATATATATATATATATATATAGCTAGGCCTATGTGTCAGATTAATATTGGTGTATGGTTAAAAATGTAATTATTTGAGAAGCAATTTTCTCTGCTGTGTCCATTGTAGTTTTATTTAATAGGAAATTGCCTTAGGTTTTATTGGACACTGTGAATTGTGTTTTGCCATTTCTAGTCAGGGGCAGCTGGTATTAGAGGAATGGGACCTGTGAGGGGTGTATGATGTAATTTTAAGTTTTAGAAAAGTGCATACTACTGCACACTCCAGGACAGAGTACTGCCTGACAGTCTATGTGGCATTACATCACCAAAGTGTATATTCAGAGGAGGACTTTTGGCACAGGGTGGGCTTTGTTTACAAGTTTTAAGTGTGTTCTGTATATCTGTCTTTAGCATATTGAAGGCCTCAAAACATGGATTGAAGCCATTAAACTCCCATTTTGATTTCATGGGCGACTTTAATTTAAGAAAAAGATTAATATGGTTATAAAAGCAGATAAGGTTTATTTTCAAACAGCTGGCCAGATTTGCTGGTGAGGAGTGTGTGGGAGTAAAAGCGTGTCTGTGGTGTCTGTCAAGGGAATGAAAGATGGGAGATTCTCGGTTCGCCTCTGGTCCTTCTCACACATCCGCGCCAACAGCTGAGCTGGGATTGGCATTAACTCTCGACTCTGTGCTTCTTCAGAAGAGTAAGAGGACGAAAGCAAGCCAGAACGTAGTAGTTGAGTGGATGAGAGGGGGCTCTTTCTCTTCCCTGCGGCATTTGCCCTGTGTTAACGGGCCGGATAATACCTCTCTGTGATGCACACAGACTTTATGGAAACTCTCACTCACACACCCTGTGGTTTTATGGGGTGAGACCAAGAGAAGGTCTCAGTCATAAGCCACAGATGTCGTATACACACTTTACAGGCTATATGCATGTGCGTGTTTCTTATTAAGTACTGATTAAAATAAATATTAGCAGTTTATATATCTATATTGAAAAAAAAATTAAAATACAGGAAAACATAAGTGTAGCTGTTTTTATTTAATTTTCTTGTATGTCATGAAGTAAAGTTGTATCTATGTTCTCAATATAATGTTTTGCTTCGCTTAATTCAGCAAGCTGTACCTCTGACATATATTTGGAGAGGAAAACATGATACCAGGGAGGGTGGGGAGCTGGATTTCCTCTGCAGAAAAATCTAAGTAGGGCAGTGAGTGGTAGAGTGATGGATTCTAGTTGCTGTGTGTGTGTGAGTCCGAGTCTAAGTGTGTTTACTGTATGTTCTTGGAGCATAGTGCCACCTGGGTGTTAAAAGGCTCTAGCACAGAAGTGTGACTGATTCCTTAGACTTATGTCTTTCTCATGTACATTTTCTCTCTGTCTGTCTCGCCTCACTGTCTCTCCTCACTACATCAGCAGTATATGAGCCAGTAAGACAAACCTTTAAAATCCTGGGTTTCTTGATTCATTTAGAAAGCAGAAGGCTGTGCCATTTTTTTTATAAAGAAAAGAAAAGGCTTGTCATGCAAAAGCAGCCATCAAGTGGTTGCTACTACATTGCTACGTGGTGGCCAGGGTGTGGTTGGTTCTTGTCTTTATTATTTAGGTTTTCTCTGTGTTGCACTTAAGTGTAAATCTTTTTTTTTCCATCCTTCAGCATATGAATGTCATCTGATTGTTTAGAAAATGGATACCACACCTCTTCAGTAGTGGCCTGTTACACAAAGCTATAGTTAAAGAATCTCAGTTTCAGAGAAAGTTTAGTTTGAATGATCATTGTGAAGAATATTATGAATTGCTATAAATTTCTCAGGCAGGAAAAACACAGCAGCTGCCACAGATATTAGACAGCAGCTAAAAATTATTAATTTATTAATTCAGGTGAATAAACAGAAGTAGTTTACTTAATTTTATTAGGAGCTAAAAAAAATATAATGCAAGTTTAGCAATTGTAAACTAATTTAAATTTAAAAACGAATGTAAATAAATTAAGGATATTATAGATAATAAATTTAAAATAAAGCAGCAAAAGGAAATTTCTTTAATTTGGAGCAAGAGATAACAGGCTTTATTGCATCAGATATGTCACTTTTCTCCCAGCTGATCAATCCAGTTTTTTGGTTTGCAATCTCTTTATCTGCTCTGAAGCAGGCTAACTATGTAGCGCATGCTACTTTGACGATGCAGATAGCTAAAAACCAATCCATCTTGCACACAGAGTGTGCTCAAACTAATTTCAAACTTACCTGAGCAGAGCCACTAAGGCCTCATGAAGTAGGCCACAGGTTTTGAAACCATTTTGTTATGTTTTGGACACCACACCCCTAACTGGAGTACTTTACTGATACTGTGTGTGAATGTTTGCATCTTAACATGATTGACTGACATGTTGTGTTCAGCCTTGTCTCCCTCAAAGGGCCCCTGTCAGCGGCCTTACACACCTGAACACTCTTGATAAAAACACAGAACAATGTCAAACACCTCGTCCTTATCCTTCCTTCACACGGCCTAAACCTTACACCATCCGCCCCCTCTTCACCTGTGTATGGGTAACAGTACAGTTTTTAATCCGTTCACTCAAAACACAGCTAATCGACTGGAGACATTATCCGAGCACTTTGTCTGCTCTCCATTACGGCCATGGAGGTTCCTCTCAGGATGTATTGAATTACCCATAATTCCCTAAACCTGTCACTCACAGACAGACAGACAGAGTGTCAGGTATTCCGGGCATATAATGAGGTTTGGGAATGTTGGCCGAGAGGAATTTCTTCACCGCTCTCTTTCTGCTCTCTGTCATTAGATATGCACCTGGCTCTCTCTGAGCTAAGTGCAGGTATGAAAGCTAAAGCGTTTCCTCCTTTAAAGATGAGAAGGGGGATTAAAAACATATCATTAAACATGGACTTGGCTCAAACAAACAGGACTAAATACAGAGTTTCACCCTTTTAAAAGTCTGCAGAACAAAAAAAACAGAACGAAAGCTTTTTTTTTACTGTACTCTTTCCTCTGTCTAACAATGTGGTGATACTGGATATCTTTTTCAGTTGCCTTTACCATAACAGACACTGTGCAACAATCCATGCATGATGATGATAACCTTCAGGAGTGGCTGTAGATATATAAAAAACTGCAGTCAGACTTGTAGACTGTAGGACAGTTGTTGAGGATTAGAAATGAAATTTGAGATTGCATCGTCTATGTGTGCTTTTGCACCGTCTGATTGGGCGTAAAAGTTGGGGCCAAAGGACTGTCCAAATTGTCATATGAAAACTATTCAACGAGTTCAAGTAAAGGTCTGCTTTTTCTTTCTCTGCATATGTGAGCTGTCAGTCATTCAGTAATGTCCTGAGGCAAATGTAATGTATTTATAACAAATGAGGGAAATAAGATTTTACAAATGTTTTCGTTATAGGTGTTATGATGGGTTGTATACACATCACCGGGTCACAGAATCATGTATACACAGAGTTATGATTGGAATAAATGGTGTTTTTTGTAAACGAACAACTTTTTATTTCAGTCTGTGTAAGTAAATGGATGTCATAGCATTTGTTTATTCGCTAAAATACTTATATTAGTGCTTTTACCTGATTTTTTACAAAGCTTTTTTTTTTGTTGACCTTTTCACATGAATTTTCATGTTTACATTACAGACCATGAAGCACATTGTCAGAATGTGAACTTAAAGGTACTCTGAGGAGTTTTCAAGTTTTACACACAAGGACATTAATATCAGTTTTGTTCAATATTTTACTCACATGAGGCATTGACTTCTAACTACAAAATTTATTTGTGGAACGTGTGCAATGTTGAGATCATAATAAAAATGTGAATAGTAAATATGTAGCCTTAGCAAACTTAAACAAAAGCATTTACATTTTGTGTCACTATTTACCCTTACAGTAGTCTAAAGAAATGCTCCTTGTTCTTATACTTGGTGCGAACAGTATACAACTTACTTTGTGTAAATAGTTTTTGTCTGTTTTTATCCTGAGTATAAATAGCCTTTGTGTTATTTTGCATTAATTCAACTTCAGTTATTAGAGTACAATTAAACTCATGTGAAATAATAAATGAATGCTGCCAAACTAAATTAGCCGCATTTTAGTTCAATTAGACTTTTTTTTTTACCATATCTGGCAGCAACAAAACCATATTTCCGTTTCTTATAACAATATTTTGTATTGTTCTGTTTTAATGAACAAAACAGTAGCTGTACAGCTTGCAGCCATGGGAGCCAAGATCCAAGGGAGGTAAATGTAATGCAGTAATAAAATATTGAAGCCAGAAAAATATGGGGTCGATTCATAGGATTTTATTATATTTTCTAAAGACCAGTGTTAGTTCAACCGCCACCTTGAACATGATACGAATTACTTTGAACGCTACGAAGACAAATTTTCGTTGTATGTTATGATTATGAAAACATAACATGGCCTTGGTGTCTGCGTGTGCTTATGTTGATATGAACATTATTTACACAGAGCTAGGGGTAACCCTTACACCCGACTACATCCACAGCGAAAAGATTGACCCCTGGAAAGAATAACACAAATATGTAACCCAAGCTCATAATAATGAACTTGGGTTGACCTTTTGTAAGGCTGAACAGTGAAATAATGTAGTGGAGTTTGTCTGTGGTAGGTGTAGAACTCTGTCCAGGAGATGTTTGCAAGAGACAATAGCTGTGTTGTCAAAGAAGACGAAAAGGTCTTTGTGGAGGCGGAATAAAACATTTAAAAACTTTCGAAAGAAGTTCTATTGTTTGATATATGAACTTACAAGACTCTGGCATTACCCAAGAGCTCCCATGCTGATATCCTTGTGACATTGCTCTCTGAGATCGCTCCCTCAGCCCCTTTAAATCTGCTCTACATGTCATTGAAAGCTGTATGATCCATCATAATCAAAGCTATCTGTGATGCTGCTTGTTCTTTAAATAAACAGACAAATCTGACTTATCGTTATGTTAGAGATATGTCTGTCTCCTGTTGATAAATGAGCAGCATTGGAGGAACATTCCATAGTAACAATGTATCTTTATCAGATGCCTAAAAACTAGGTGTGTTTGGGTTGCAGTTGGGTTTTTTTAAATAATTGAGTAATATTTGCATTGAATTCAATTGATGTTTAACAAATAAAAATGCTGCAATCTTAAAACATATCTTTGTTAGAAATAACCCTTTTTTTTTGTCATTTTTACTGTGTCAAAAAGGAATGAACCTGGTGATCCCTTGTTGTTTTAACTCAACAAATGTTTAAAAATGACTGTACTGTAAAAAATAACCCAAAATGGGTCACATAACACATGCAGAATAATCACAGTAACAACACAGGAAACTGGAAAAAAAATAAAAGCAATAGTGAAAACAAAATGTGTGAGCGAGAGTGAAAAAGGTGAAGAAATCAATGAGAAAAATCAATTAAAAAAAGTTAATCTTGCAAGTTACAACAGTGTGTATAAGTTGCTATTTTAAACTTTTAGTGAACATTGCCGAATAAATATTGAGTACCTTAAGTTTAGGATTAAATTTAACCAGTTATTTGGCTCATTTTCTCTATTTCACCAACCACAATAGTGGTTAACATATATAATAATAGCGAAAACATTAAGCTTTGAATCAAGAAACACACAAGAAAGCCTATAATAAACGTTACAAATAAATAAATAACATTTCCAACCTTGCATCATTTCATTTCTGCAACCCAAACTGGGTCTGAATTAAATAACCTTGTTTTTTGTGTTGTTAGTTTAACCGTTTATTGCACAGAGCTGTCATAGTCCTCATTATTGATAGAGTTGAAATGCATAATAATTGTGACATAAATATAGCTATAATAGGTTATTGAAAATCTGACAGTAATTTTCTTAAAATGTATTGTCAAAGATGGTGATTTTGTTCCAAAATGCTTTGGAAAAAGTGTTGCTGTAAAAGATAAAATTGAGATGAAACTTCTTAGGGAGGGTTTTACTGTCAGCATGCTCAAACCCTTGCTGAGAAGTCTCCTAATTCAGTTCCTTTAAAGCAACACTGCTGATAATCCACATAAATTCACTAGCTGGTTGTTGGACAACATAGTATAAGTCCCTTCATGCCCCCTTTTCATTCACTCTTTCACTCATTCCTTTATTCCAAATAATAGGAATGTTTTGAGAGCCACTAATCTGAAGTGTGTGAATCCTTGTTCTAAATGATTCCCTGCTGAAGGAAATCTCCTAATGAAGACAGAATACTACAGTTTTCCCACTCTCCCACTATTTCATGGCACTCTGTTGACTAATGAAGCAGAGATTCAGACATGATTGTCACCCCAGCCGAATATTGTTTGTTGTAGAGAAGTGAGAAAGGGAGACGGAGACGGAGCAGATGAAAGATGGTGTGAGAAAATAAAAGAAAGGCATTTGAAAGAAGGCTGAAAGTGGCTGCCCTCATCAAGCTGACCTTTTGTTTAGAGACAAACAGATTTAGAAAGAGAGGGAGAAAGTATGTGTGTTGGTGGACAAAAGAATGGACTTGAATAGAGCAGCAGCTGATGCAGAGCTGCTAAAATGCATAGACATGCCTGAAAGAGACCACAGTAAAGCAGCTGAACATTTGCTTGGGATTTAACAAGACCTCAAACACACACATATACACACACACCTCCCACAGAGATGCTCAACCTCTTCCTTAGACGACTCAATCTAACTGTCCACTCCATCACAGGTCCACAGCAGCAGAACTCTCCTCTCTCATCATGAAGACTGCAGAGGACCCAGACAAACAAAGACAGACGAGCAGACATCAGCATCTCCAGATGGGGTGGTTCACCAATGTCTGGTGGTTTACATTGGTAATGCTCTTCTTCTCTCTGTCGGAGGTGAACTCTATGAAGGAGAGCATGCCAAGAGTTAAACTCGGCTACAAAGGTAAAGTTTGTCCTTGTGTGACATTTAAACTTTATCTAACATTCTGTTTATTCCAGAAAGCTTTTACATTGCTCTGTGTAGATGATTTCTTTCTAAAATTATCTATTAAATCTTTAGTGTTTTGCTGAATTTCTATGTATTTATTTTAAACATCTGCTGGAGCGTTTGTCATTTTTAAAGGATACATTTTGAAGTACATGTAGGAGTGTGATGAGAGGTTTACAACTCACTTGCATGAGGTCAATATTTAGACTGCGCATGTGACTGATTGAGTGTACATAAGGGATGTGCTGCATATCACAGTAGCAGTATGCACATTTTGTATATTGTATTTACTGGAAGCACACATGTACACAACTAAATGATATTTGTCGTAGACATATATTGTTTTTGTATGATGCTGATTTTAATTGCTATAGACCAAAGAAAAGCTATTATCTTTAGAAAAATATGATATTTTCCTAGTAATTTTTTGGTCCTTACACTAGATATACATATAAACATTGTCTTATTTCATTTTAATGAATTTCAGATGCTGATTAATAGTGCTCAGACAAACCATTTAGCTATGATGTAGTTGCCAGTCAGAACACCACATCAAACAGATTGCGATGCCTTGGTAACAACATACAACCACTAGGGGAAAAAAATTGTTTGCTGAAGTTATTTTAGACAATTTAAGAGCAATAGGTCATGAAAGAGAACTCAATATGGTTCTTTTGTGCCTTATTGCTCCCCGAAATTTGTTAAAATGACTGTGGTGATTATTCATGTAAACAGAGTAGGTCATGTCGAATTTAAGCAAATTGAAATAATTTCATATGTTTCATAAAATAGAGTTTGTACATTAGCTTTTAAAGTGACAGAATCCTATTATTACTGCTGCTGTTGGTGTCATTAATATTAATCAAACAACAAAAGACAGAAATACTTTATTTCATGTGCTCCTTGTTACACATTTTACATGTAATTACTATTATTATAACAATAGATTATTCACAATTACATGCAAGTAACCCTAAGACAAACCCTGACAAAAAATTGTCTTTAATAAGAACCTTTTGAGAACTTCTTTTACTTATGTCAGTTAGACTACTATTGTTTTTTGCTGTGATGTTAAAATGAAACATTTCAGTGGTATCTGACATTTTTATATCGTAACTTCTATCTCAAGCTAAAGTAACTTTAAAATTACTCATATCATACCAACCCCTGTACCTCTCACGTGTAACAATATGCATAGCATATACAACTGTATTTTTTGTTTATGAGCATAGTGCTGTATATTTTGCTGCGCCAGACGTTCTACAACAAAATGCCCATTTTCATAATTAGAGGTTAAATAAGGACTTGACGACTAAGGTCTGGGATTTTACCCAGTCCCTCACTGTAACTGTCTGCATCTCTTGTGGTATTTGCTTACTATGGTTTCAAGCTGTGAGTGCCCTCCCTCCCTCTACCTGTGGTTGTGTTTGATCGCTCGACTGCAGCTGCGGCTTCAAAGGTTTGATAAGTCAATAAGGCATTAACTCTCTGATCTCAACATAGATCCCACGAGCACAGCACATTTTAGCTTATCACTGGAGTTACGCTGACAACACCATAGCAGTGGCACACTCGCTGTGTGTATTATGGGTGGGATTTCTGAGCAAGATGCTATAAAGTGAGTGAGGCGTAGAAGAAACAACTGGTAAAAGTAACAACGTGTCCTAACTCATTTAAGTGCACCGAC
>JAUYWG010000055.1:17055128-17071121 GCA_034779775.1 Enteromius afrohamiltoni | reverse complement strand
GCTATAAAGTGAGTGAGGCGTAGAAGAAACAACTGGTAAAAGTAACAACGTGTCCTAACTCATTTAAGTGCACCGACTCATGGATTGTTAAAAGTCATGCATACTTTTTCTGCAGTTGTAGACCAATGATAAATCTGTTCTGGGCTTTACAACATCAGTAGCAACTTTGATTAGATGTTGTTCTAGAACATGTTTATGATAGTGCTGACAGGTGATAAAGAATCCTGTAGACGCTAATGTTTTTTTTCTAAACCGACAAGAAGAGATAAAAGTCTTTTACTGTGTTTGTTTTTTTCTTTCTCTCTTTTTCATTCTCTTCTGTTTTTAGTCCCAGCTTTGATTTGAGTTACTTGAATGCAGTGTTTGTTTTATGCCACTGAGGGAAATAAAAGTTAGAGCTCCTTAAAGGCTGACCCACAGCATGCCAGCACTACTGAAACAGACCTTCATCCATATCAGGAAACTCACTCCAATAAAAATACTGTGCAGAATGACTGTGCATGGGCGTCTGTTTATTTTCAGTTTCTTAAGCATAAAGATCCTACATGTTGTGCGTCAGTTTGCCATAGCTGAGCTGGCGCGAATGACGTGAATGAGAGGAGAGAACAAAAAACATTATGATTTGTGTATGCAATGACTGAGCTCTTAAAGACATTTTCTTGAAGTTTCTTCAGTTGAAATTTGAATGTTGAATTGTGATTTATGTTCTTTTAAGAGACAGGTAATAAAGAAACCTTCATTTTATAAATATACTAAAGTGCAAATAGTAATTAATGTTTAACTGCAAAACATTTTTTTAAAGAAATTTCAAATAAAATCTTTCTTTTTTTCTTTCTTTCTTTCTTTCTTTCTTTCTTTCTTTCTTTCTTTCTTTCTTTCTTTCTTATTTTTTTTTTTAATAAACACAACTATGCAAGAAAAATACATCTCTTAATAAATACAAATTTTACTTTATTTTATTTGTGTTCACACACTGACATTGTTTTCTGTTTTAAAGCATAGTCTAAAATCTAACAAATACTAGTATGAAGGGAAGAAAAATACAGTATACTGTATATATTACTGTCCATATGTATTTCTATAATGCATATATAATGGTTAGGAAAGCAAGACAAATCATATACATTAATGTATAATATAATGGTTCCTGCTGGGCTTTCTAATTCTAGTTTAAGTTCTTTCTAATTCTAATTCTAGTTTTTCTAATTCATGCTGTTCCACTCCATGTTTGGTCCTGTAGGAGAGGATGCAGAAGTAGTGTTTCACAATCCATCATCTGAGCAGATGCTCTCATAAAAACATCGGCACCATTTCTGTATCACTGCACTCCTTTAAAACAGAGTGTGTCATCATCCAGAAGTATGCAGGATTGCGTGCACACCTCAAGGCCAATCGGCACCAAGTTCCTCTTGTTTTTCTCTTGAAGAAAGGCCAAAAGAGGAACATCTGAACTGCGTTAGATATAGTACATCTCATAATGTTCGCTGGAATCAGCTAAACTATGTTCTTTCTCTCTCAAGCATCACTCCTAGCTGACAATGTCCAGTGAAACGCATCAAAACATTATCTTCAGGTTGTGTAAATATTTCTATTAAAGACAGTCTCCCTCGACACAGGGGTCTTGAGTGAGCGTAGTTGATTGTTTTCTGAGTGGTATATTTTTGTGTGTTTGACACAAAGTGTATGCATGATGGCATAGACATGCATGGCAGAGTCATGAAAGTGAAACATGCAAACACAAAGCCTTGTTTTGCAATAGGAAAACAGCTATTTAAGAAGTCACAGTATAGTTTACAATGAATTTATAACTATATGGCTCCCAGTTGGCTGTGGCTGTCTAAACAGATATAAAACAAGCAGGTCATAAATATGGTCATGCGTCTTCCTAATGTACTGTACACAGAGTTACACTATTTTCCACTAGTTTGGCTCTCTTCCCAAACCACAGGCAGGATATTGATTACACCTAAGAGTGTAATCCTCTACCGTCTAAGAAATCTTAAAAGAAGTCTTGCTCTGTGACACTGGTACTCTGGTTTTGGTGAATAGCTGGGGGTACCTTAATTTGTCAAACCCTCAAATAGTGCATTACTTCATAGGCTTGAATTTCACTCATCAAACTTCATGCTTTGCCATTGCCTGAAGATAAATTATGTACTTGTTGGGCCGAAACAGCGTGCAGTGTGAAGGTTGAACTGTACAGCACAATGTAAAGATTGAACTGAATGGACAATATTTGCTTTATGTTTCCACAGGGAGTCTGCATTTTTTATAAGAATAATTATTAAGCCACAATCAGCAAACCGCAGAAGTGTAGCATTACACTACAAGCTTATCAAAATTGGACGTATAAGAAGTTCTTGTTAGAGCGTGTTCGCTATATTTCCATTTTGCCCACAGCCTGTCTAGACATGGAAGTACAACTTCGTACTTGAATGGGATTAGTCTTAAATTTCCTAAACTGTTTGACAAGCTTGCATTTGAAAATCTTTTTTATCTTTTGCTGAAATAAACATCATTGATTAGTTGATTGAGTTATTGATTTTAGCTAACATACGTAAATGTTCCAAGGACAGACAAATGAAACTTATTCATTTTAAAATCTGCACAACAATTTTGTCTCTGTGGAACACAAAAGGCGTTATTTCCAGAATATCCATACGGTTCCCTTGTTCATGAAAGTGAATGGAAACCACAGCTGTAAGACAAATAATTGCTGAATGTTGGCCTAAATATGCATATATATATATGCTTTTTGCTTCTTTGTTCCCATCCTGTTCTGTTGAATGGAAACTAGCAGCTCAAACTCCCGCTAAATGTCTCTTTTCATATAGAAGAAATTATCTCTTTAAAGGCAAAAGATCTAATTTCTCCTCATTATATTGTCTCTGATATTACTTGGGAAAGAACATTAATCTTTGTAATTGATTTGTCAAATGCACATTTTAAATATCCTCGAAAAAACATTGTAATTTACAGACTTCTCTTAGGGGATGCGGGAGTTGATTCCCTGAGGGGTCCTGTTAAAGCTCCAGAACTCCAGATAAATCTCTGTAGACTTCATTGCTAAGCAGGGATCTTTCAGCGGGGCTCTGACCTTAAACTGTTTGCAGAGTAGATTAGAGTCAGCTAGTCAGGCGTTAGCTTGAATGGGGTTTTATTTTGTAGAGGATTTTTTTTGTCTTATAAATATTGATCAGAACTGACCAGTCCTCGACCCTGCACCCCAGAGAATAAATAGTTAAGTCCTAGGATTTATTCAGCTTCTTGACGCTCTAGACTCTAGACACCCCCCTGGGAGAAAACTGAGAGATGAAAAGAATGAATGAGAAATGGTGTGTATATGTGAAATTCAGAATTCAAAACAGAATAAAAAGAGGATCAGAAAACATAAATGAATCTACAGACTTGCTTTCCATGGTGTCTAAGTGCACACTGCCAGATTGTCTTGCTTTGAGGCTGCTGGCAGATGGTTATGTTTGTGCAAAAGGAGAGCAGAACATAGGGTGGAGAAATTTAAGGACTCTGTCCAAGTCTACTAAGACTGCGTGCTTTAGTCAAATGCCATTACGTGTTTCAAAAATCCTAAGAATTATGTATCTAGAGAGTTCAGCTTGTACGTACCAAGAGAGTATGAACAAGGCCTAACAACGTCACCTTGCAAAATTTCCACCTCTCTTATGTTGGTGCTGATAGCCTGGAACTTTGAAGCTTGCTTGTTATCATGACAACTTTTGGCTTACGTTCATTGTGTGCAAACGCCAATCTGAACTCAGCTGTCTAAGCTGTTAACCGGCACTCTTCAGCGAGTATAACAGAATGTGTCATTGCTCCCTAAGAGAGCAGAAGAAGTAATATATGAAACCTATACTGCAAATGAACCATCGAGCTAATCTGCCTCTGTGTTGACGTGCAAGCATTGATAGGTGGAGCGATTAGATCCAGCTGAATTCTCAGACAGCTCAGAGGCTTTTGGTTCATGTTCAGCAGGTGAAGTAAGGGCTAGAGTTTAGCAGATGGGCTGATGTTAAAGAGAGGATGAAACCTTATCAAGATGGAATCTGAACACATAGATGACAGATAGCCCCGAGGTTATGGTAACTGTAGATAATACAGGATAGTAATGCAGCCTCTCGTTATATTAGAAGTGTGAGAGGTTCAGAAGAGAGGACAATAGCTGTGATTTTTTTTTATTTATTTCCACAATGACAAATGCACATACTTATTCTCACATAAAGCTCTTGCACATGTCACTATTCTGATACACAGGTAATTTTGTGCATATAGCATGTGCTGTGTGTTTATGTATGTGTATTCTACCTCATTTGACATCTTCAGAGCTGATCCATTCTCGAAGCGTGTTGCCATTTGTGGGTTCCAGCGAGGGGCAGCGCTTTCAGACTGTCTTATTGGATGAAGAGAGAAGCCGATTACTGCTGGGAGCCAAAGACCACATCTACCTACTGAACCCAGACGACATAAATAAACATCCCAAAAAGGTAAATACACACACCCTAAAAGGCTCACACCTGCAGACATGCAGAATCAGGTCTCCGTGAAAAGGAACGTAAAGACTTTACACTATGTGTGGTCTGGGGGCGAAACATAACAGTTTTTTTCCATAGAATAATTTAGAAGAGCATTCACTCACTCTTAGTCTGGTTGACAGATTTCTTTTTGTTTCTTGATTGACCATATCGTTTTGCCCAAACGGTTTAGAATGGTGTTTTTTGTTTGTTTATTTATTTTGAATCAGGTTTCTCTTGTAATTCTATTAAAACCTCTTTTCTCATTTAGTGAAAAGAAGTTTTGAGTGAAACATTGTGTGTAAAGTAAACTAGATCCTGTATATTTTTTGAGGAAAAATGGTGCTTGCCAGTGCAAACGTTGCTGTTATGATCAGTGCAGTACTATTTATTGCCAGAGTGTTGTTCGTAGGTGGTCGCTTTACTGGTCCAAGAGCTTATCCCCAAGTCAGATTCATTTGATACATTTTATGTCTTTATGTATTTGTCTGTCTTTTGTCAAACAGGTGCATGGTTTATAGTGAGAACAAAATTATTTTTTCTTAATAACTGTTGACTGGTAATACTCCGGTGCTTGGACATCATAATCTGGTTTAAACTCAGAGTACAAATCAAAACTGTTTATACCTTTTTAATCTCACCAAAATGCCTTATAGCATGTGAGAGTCTCTGGATGTGTTTAGCTTGTGAATACATTCATGGTAGTACTGTGTTTATATGTGTCTCTGCGTGTCTCTGTGAGTTACTTTAGTTCACTTTGGACTTTCACTTTAAGAGCTTCTCACAGTTATTTCCCTGTCACATCTAGATATTCCCGTAGCATCACTATACAGAGCTCCCGAGACGTTTTTTGTCTTTCTCACATAAGCAGCCACCCATACGATAAAAATATATTTTCAGATGAATTTCAAAATATGCCAAAATGGCTTAAAAAGTAATTCTAATATAGATTTTGAAATATATTTCCATAAATAATTTTTCAAATGTTTAATTTTTTCTCTTTTTTTTATATATTTCTATTATATATTTTCAATATAAATATTAAAATTATTTAATATGTGTAAAAAAAAAAAAAAAAAATGTTTGACTGTTGGAGTGCATTGTGTTTTTTGGCTTTTGAAAGCATTTTACTAACTAGAGTGTGTGTATTGAATCCCTTTTCAGTTTGCGGTAGGTACGCACCATCATGTAAAGTCGTCTCACGAGCATGTGTAATCATGGATTGCTTATTACATGTAGAGACGGCTCTGGTAGGTCAAGGTCAAAGGTCAGGCCCGTGTGTGCTAAGCGCTTAAGCTTTTTATAACATGTATGCAGAGACAGGGCCAGCAGCCCCTTCATCACTCTTTATCTGTAGGTCGTCCTCCCTCCCGTGAGCTTAACCCAGAACTCATGTTTGTACAGTATTTCATGTGTACAGCTTTTCATCTGTTAAATACCCAGTGGATTAAACTCTGTTTAAAATCCTACTTCGAGTCCCAGCTTAATCTCAGTCTAAATCAAAGTTTTTGTACAGTTTACACTTCATGGTTGAATTACGTTTCTGAAACAATTCCATGATAGACAACTGTAAACACTTATGCTGAGTATATAAATTACAAGGAATGTGTTGCTCGTAGTATTACCTGACTTCAGTTGATATTTTTGTGTGTATATGTTTCTCGCTTCCAGCTGAGCTGGCCAGCTTCAAGAGACAGGGTGGATATGTGTATACTGGCTGGCAAAAACCCTCTCGTAAGTATCAGTCAGGATATATGTCTGTTGAATGAACATTTCAATACACAGCCTGTCCTCTCTAACTCAAACCTGTCTTGTAAAAGAGAACTGTAAACTATTTGGTTCATTTGCCTCCACTGCATTTCAACGCATGTATCATGCATTTTTACCAATGTGTTAAGTCATTCCCCTTAGCCGAGGTATTTTTAAACAGAATATTGATTATTTTGTCATCTAAAATCTTGCAAACTTTTTTCTGTGAAACACTTAAGAGGTATGCTGATTATATATTTCATGATAAAGACCACTTTCTTTAAATATTCTGCTATGACATCGATACATATTAATAAATATCCTCTGTTTCGCTCTCTACCACAGACTGAATGTGCTAATTTCATAAGAGTTTTACACAGCTATAACCGGACTCATGTCTACACCTGTGGTACTGGAGCGTTCCACCCTACATGTGCTTTCTTAGAGGTTAAAGGTCACAAAGAGGCAAGGAATTATATTGAGGTTTTCTGTTTCACTGGTATTCTTGAAAATGTGTTCAGTCATTTCTCCTGTATAGTAAATAGTGATGGTGAGTGTTTTGTGTAATCATTAGGACAGCTGGCTGCACCTGCACAGCAACACTGTGGAATCAGGCCGGATGAAATGTCCTTTTGATCCACACCAGCCCTTTGCTTCAGTACTCACAGGTGAGCCTGAATCTAACAGTATCTAACACAAAACTAAGAGCATTTTAAATAGCATTTTACTCTTTGCACATGATCAGCTTTCTCCTACGAAAAACCTGGTTCCTCTGTACCGTCTGTCAGACATTTCTTTTTGGCTTCAAGTTAAACTGACCCTTATGTTTCAATTGGAGGGCTGAAGAAAAATGTCATATCCTGTCAAGAGTACCAGCTGCGTTCCATTTTTGTGGGTTATATAGAAGCCTGAATTTTTCTAGCTGAACAAAGTTTGATTAATTACAGCCATTAGTCATTACTGAGCCTTCCTTCCTACATGAAATTGGATTGTTATAAAGTAATCTTCATAAAAAGACCTAAATTAGGAAAGTTGAAAAAAAAAATAGTTTACTCAAAAGGGAAAACTCATAATTTACTCATATCATTCCAAGCCTGGTTTGCATGAAACACTAAAGAAGTATTGAAGAAAATTAATGCGGTGAAATACATTTTGTGCCAAGCTCCAAAAAAAGTAATAATAAAAGTTATATATAATAAAATAAACAACCCTATGCACAACATATAAGGTGCAAGTCGGAAGATATCAAAGTTGTGTAAAGAGCATATACAGTATACACTCACAAATAAACTACTTTATTTAATTAACCAGTGTTTTTAATTGGTTCTTTAAAAAATAATGTAGACTATAATTTCGTGTGCAAATTTTGAACCCACCCCTGGTAGACATAATTAATTAATTAAAAAAATGTATAATAATAAAATAATGTTTTACAAAGATTTTATGAAAGATGACACAGCATTAAAAGCTGATTGCCATAAATATACATTTTTCACATGAGATCCATGTATAAAAGAAGACACATTTTGTCAAAAAATGTTTTTACTTTTGGTTGAACCCCTCCTGCAAAGTGTGGTTCAGCGTGTTTGTTTATTTACACGGACAGCCATAATCAACAGGCAACAACTTTGGGAGAACACAGAGCACGTTCTCCTCGATGTCTTCGAGATTTGCTCCAAACCACATACATAGAGGGTGGAGGCCCAAACACCAAATGATAACTCAGAGAGTGATTCTAAAAACATTGTCTATAAACTCATTTTAGCTCTCATGGATATTATGGAGACTGTAATTTATTTATGGAACATATCACATGAGATCAGTTGGACTTGTACAGTATAACACACGTGTGAGGAGAAGAGAACAAGCCAATGCTGATACCAATGACTTGATGGTCATCTGTAGTAAACGTGCCTACAGCCTGACTGACTGCAGCTCTATGTTTATGCTCTGATATGATCCTTTTTATGTTTTCAGATCAGTATCTCTATGCTGGCACGGCGTCTGATTTCCTGGGCAAGGACAACACTTTTAGCCGCTCTCTTGGCCCGCCCCCAGACCAGCAGTACATTCGCACAGACATATCTGAGGACTACTGGATCAACGGTCAGCGCTCCCCACCAGTCCACTTCAATACACTTATACCAGCACTCAGTGAATGAAATACAGCCTGTTTAGTTTTTAGGTTTAATTTATTATACTTGAAAAGTTCTGAATGAGGAAGTTTAATGAGTTTTGGTTACATGCTTTAGTTTTTTTTTTCTTTAAAGAAATCAATTAAGGCTGCGTTTATTTGATCAAAGAATACAGTAAAAACATCAATGTACTTCATTAGGATTACATTTTAAAATAACTGCAGGATTCCGTGATGAAAAATTGAAAATTCAAAAATACAGCATTTATTGGATTTTTTATAGAATTAATGCATCCTCTCTTTAAAAAGTACAATTTTTTTCCCCACAAAAAATAAGTCTTACCCTAAACTTTTGTGTACCCAAAACAGTAGTCTACGTATATTAAAAAAAAAAAAGTGACAGAAAGGGAAAACCAAAACCACAGAAAATAGCAAAGGCACAGTCATTAATACACTGATACCACAAACTGATTTATTCTCACAGTCTGTGGAAAAGTACAGCATTAAAATGTGCCACATTTGAGGCGTTGCCTGTGTATCTAGGATATATAACTCACATTATTAGGAAAAAAGATCCTTAAATCATAAAAATTGATGAGTCAAATCACTCAGCACAGAAAAATTTAATTTATGGTCAGGAGTTGCCAAGTGTACAAAATTGCATTGACTGTTATTAACTCAACCCAAGGTTTTTAGATACACCCATAAAAGTGTCAAATAGCTCATAAATATTATCTTTGGACCTCCACCTCTTAAATATCGTGAAAAACTAAATGTGATACAGTATATCTTCTGCTTGTATTCTGAAAGTAGTAATACACCAATCCTTTATACCGACTGCTGGCAATTGCACCATTTGGGTCTGAGTCATTTGCAGAGTCCAATATAATACAGTCTTTGTGTAGTCATTGAGTTAATGACTGTCTTTCTTCCACCTTTGGTTTCCTCCTCAGCGTTAGAACTCTTCTAGTGGCTGATGCAGTTTAATGGAGTTTAAACCCACAAAGTCTATTTTCCAATTCTAAACACCCATTAACAGTCTGCTGTGAGTCTAAGAGGAAATGCCTAGCATTTTTACTAAACAGTAGGATAGAGTTTTGTCTTTACACTCTCTCAAACACACACAAACAGTGAGTCTTAGCTCTTTTAACAGGCCTCCACAATTTCTTCACAGAAATAAATGACTATAATAAAGCTGACCAGCTTTTCTCTCTTTTGTCCCCACAGAGGGCAAGTTTATTTCCGCCCATCCCATCACGGACACCTACAATCCTGATGATGACAAGATTTACTTCTTTTTCCGCGAGGCGTCCCGTGATGGGAGCACTGCAGACAAGAGCGTGCTGTCTCGTGTCGCCCGGATCTGCCGGGTAAGACCTGTCCTCACGGTGCCTGATCAGAGAGGAACTCACCTCATCTCTCTGATCCTTTTTTAGCACATAAGATTAAATGTGCTTCCCCTGGGAGGGGAGGCTTCCTGGTACGTTCCCCTTGATGGGATCTGCTGAAAGCGGACCAAACCACTGTTGTCAGGCAGGGTAAATCATAGCAGAGGTCTGGCCATGTAATTGCTGCCTAAGTTGTTGTTCACGATGACAGTGGAAGTCCCTTGCGTGACGAAATAAGTGCGCTAAGTGACTCCATGTTAACATGTTGTGTTCCAGCTATCCCTTAACAACAGTTCTGGGCTGTGGCTGGGGTCATCACACAAAAACCATCTATAAATAAATCAGATTTGAATTCATCTGAAGTCAAGATAAACTATAGGGAACAACAGTTCACACATCACACTGACCGCAAATGCATCATTTTTACATCAGTGCAGATCACTGTGGGAAATGAACTCTGTTCACAAGGTCGCTCCCTAAAGAAAGTGAGTAATTGAATCCCTTCACAAAGGTCTCTTCCACAAGGCTGTCATCAAAGCACACAGAAGATGGAAGTAATTTGCCGTTTGCAATGCTGGGTGGCAATTACTCATAAAAACCTTCTGTTTAATTTAATATTAATAGCTGCATTTAATCTTATTTTGAACTTTTAAAACCCTCAACACGTACACATGGATAATCAATGCAATAAACAACTGGCATGTGTTTTAAACAAAAACATATGGAAAGACAGCTGTAGATTTTCTGTTTTTTAATTTATGAAGATACTAATGTATAGTCTGACTGTACTGCTTATTAAATACTGTTTTGAATTCATAGAAACCACATAGTAATATGACGTTGTGTAATACAAGAGACATAAAACCAGCACTGATACATGTACAGTTCAAACCGTAGTGGTATTTTGTCATACATATTGGGTTCAGGCGCCAGTGTAAAAGACACCACAATTGGCTTTAGTTTTATAATTTTATTTTATTTTATTGTGACACTGACAACTGGAGTAAAGGCTGTTGAAAATTTAGATTTGCATCACAGAAATAAACTACATTTTCAGATATTAAGTTAGTAAAGTGCTTAAATTGTAATAAGATTACACAATATTACTGTTTTCATTTTTACTGTATTTTCCATCTAATGAATGCAACCTTGGTGAACATAAGAGAGTTCTTTCAGAAGTGATCCCATATTTTAAATAATTCATATATATACGTGATACAGTTTTACTGTATGTTGAAATTGGTTATTAAGATGCAAAAATATTGCAGTGCAAAATGCTGCAGTTCAACCAAATAGAAATACTGTAGAGAGCTCTGAAGTAATTTTAAGTAATTGTCCATGCAAGTCACCTGTCAGCCTGTAATTATAAAAAGTCAGTGATTTAAAGCAGTTTTCTTTAATGCTGTAGGCTCATCCTCCTGGACTGTATGCTATAAAAATTCCAAGCTCTATTGCAAAATTCTTGGTCTGAGGCGGGTGGGTTTTTATAGCTTTAGGAGTGAGCTGTAAAGCTATCCGAGGCCAGATTCCTCACTGGATAACTGGCCTAACACTAGAGAGGGCATCTTTGAAGATTAAAGAATTTGGAAAACGGCACTCCTAAACCTCTTTTAGGTCGTTCCCCCCGTTTTTCTCAAGTGTGTGTGTTATTCAACAAGGATAATAGCAGAGGAGGAATATGTTTGCTGCTCTAAGTGGGTGTAGGTGAAATCATTGGGATCCTTTGATTAAACCCTTCTGGCTATAATGAGGAGATTCATTTAAGTGTTCTCAGCATGTCTTCTCGTTCTTAGACCTCTCAGTGCTCTATTGTGCATCTAAAGACATAAACCTGCACACAGAGAGGGTCGTTATATTCCCATTATAAACTCCCTCACTCGCTCTTCTCAATTTCTTGAACTCTCTTTCTTTGTCTCTCTTGTGTGCGAGTGTGCAGACCTCTTAAGTCTGTGTATAACTGAGGGGTTTCTGTTTTTTTTTTGTTAGTCTCATGCTTAATTAGAGCTGCTCTAATCAGAATCAAATGCTGTTTTTTCCACTCTTATTATAAAGACTATAAAATTTAGCATTTAAATGATAAACATGCTTTCAGCCTGACAGAATTAAAAGACCCTCTATGCTCTTGTGTTCGTATGCAGAATGACGTTGGAGGTTTGAGAAGTCTTACCAATAAGTGGACGACATTCCTCAAAGCAAGACTTGTGTGCTCCATTCCTGGACCGGATGGAGTGGACACACACTTTGATGAGCTACGTGAGTGATATGTTTTCTGTTCCTGCTCCCTTCTCGCAAAAAAACATATTTCAGTTTTATCATACTTCTTAGCATCACAGATGTTCATTGTGATTGTGTGTGTGTGTTACAGAGGACATCTTTCTCCTCCCTAGCAGAGATGAGAGAAATCCAATGGTGTACGGAGTGTTCACCACCACCAGGTGAGACACAGCTCCTACAGAGAGCATGTCAATTTTTCATTGCGTTTGGTCTGGGTACCATATAGCTGAAATCCATTGCAACAGTTGATGTGATATAAAAGAAGTTTTATAGATTAATATAGCAATTAAAAACATTGTTATTTGTGAAAAGTTTATCTGTTTTTGTTTTACTGTGGTACTCATGTTGTTTTGTTTTTTTTAGTTCTATCTTTAAAGGATCAGCAGTATGTGTCTACAATATGGAAGACATCCGTGCTGTGTTTAATGGACCGTACGCTCATAAAGAGGGACCAGACCATCGCTGGGTGGAATATGAAGGCAGAATCCCCTACCCAAGACCAGGCACTGTTAGTAACACCCTATCAGGGCTGTTTTTCTTCTCACATTTAGTCACGGACACTTTGAGTGAGGAGTTTTATACATTACCACTAGAGGGAGACAGAGCACTTTACATACTGTTATTCAAAATACAGTTTACATCGGGGATGTCCAAACCAGCTCCTAAAAGGCCAATGTCCTGCAGAGTTTAGCTCCAACCCTAATTAATGATTAATAGTTAGCTAATAAAGGTCTTCAGACTCCGAAAAAACTTCCAGGCATTGTGCATTGGAGCTAAACTCTGAATGACGCTGACCATACTGAAGCATGATTGGATGTTCCTGGTTTACACAAACACATAATTTATTATAATGCCAAAGCAGTTAAATCATTTCGTTTTGAGTGCATATTTGTTATTACTTCCAGGATTTTTTGCTGTTATAATTTAAAAATGTATAACTGTAAATCTTATTTTTCTTTCTCAGTGCCCCAGTCGGACATATGATCCTAATATAAAAACAACTAAAGACTTTCCAGATGATGTCATCAGTTTTATACGGCTGCACCCACTAATGTACCACTCTGTACACCCAATGACGGGCCGACCAATTTTCACTCGTATCAATACAGAGTATAGGCTGACTCAGATTGTAGTGGACCGTGTGGCAGCTGAGGATGGACAGTATGCTGTTATGTTCTTGGGCACAGGTAAAAAAAAAAAATACAACACAAAGGTTACTAGTGCATTTTTCACCTATTAAGAAAATATGATCTCTTTTTTATTGCGTTAATTGCCCTTAATGATCTAATTGCTGCAAAGACAGATTTTTGCTTCTTAACTGTGGTGTTCAAAATGCAGTTTGATACATTTTTAACCCTGTACACTTAAAAAAACTGATGGTGTAGAAACAATTTTCACTCAGAAACTGCTTGTAAATTTGACAAATAATTACACATGGTCACACACTAAACTTGAAGATTAAATGCAGAAAAACTGAACTAGTGTTGTAAAACATATAAGAACGTTTGTAAAACAACCAGCAGATGGCAGTACAGCTTAAAATACAAAAATGTGTGCGTGTGTCTGTACAGATATGGGATCGGTTTTGAAGGTTGTCAGCATCACTCAAGAAAACTGGTCCACGGAGGAGATCATCTTAGAGGAGCTTCAGGTGTTCAAGGTAAATGCTGCAAAAAGGATGAATGAAAAACAACACAGTAATAAAAACAATAAACAAACAGGCAGAAATTTCACCTTCTAACAATAAATATGGGTGTATTTATTTATTCAGAGTCCCTCACCCATCCTCAACATGGAAATCTCTTCAAAGCAGGTAAGAACAGAAATTGGTTCAGGTAAACTAAATATTTGGCTTGGCAAATAGACAAAATTTAGATTGCTGAAGCATTGACTGACAACTTTTATCAGCCAGCTGTTTTAGACATTATGCTGGACTGTCTGTTGTATTTAAGAAAATCAAACTCAAGCCTCAGTCTCATAACAGATGTGTTATAGCCTCTATTGTTTGTACTTTCTTATCAGAGTCTCACAGATAAGTCAGTTTCTCTTGTTTTTTGGCCATTCTTTTCATTTTTCTTTTACCCTCCCTTTTGTACAATTATCTCTTATTATGTTTCGGAGCTCATGGTTAAGTTTGCAGTTCACCCAAATGCTTTATCCTCCTTGGCTCTGCACAAAGATAGAACTTGACCAGTTCTGTTAATAGGCCTTTTTCTTTATATTAACGGAGGATAATAGAGCAATCATATGGATAATGCAGGGGTGGGATGGAAAATTGATCTCATTATCTAATCTACATTTTACTTCTGCCTCTAATTCGTTACGGTGAATGCTACCACTTGAAATCATTAAATGGTTTCAAATCAGTTCCTGAGCAGCGTTTGCTTTTACAAGAGTGTTTTATGGGAAGCTCTGCTGTGACTGCCTGATGTTTTTCAGACTCATGCTGAGAGAAAAGAAATAGCATCACAACTTTTATTGTACACATTGTTGTTTGTTCATTTCTCTGAGTCACATGTACACATGCTTCTTTTTAGAGTTTGTTGAAGCAAAAAGACGGGTTATGTTGATTGATAACTCTGTTAGAGAGTTTGCTCCAGTAAGCACTTTTTTTTGTCAATGCACCTGGTTTAGTACTTTGCGTATGTGTTTGTGTGTGCAGCAGCAGCTGTTTGTTGGAGGAAGCGACGGGTTGGTGCAGGTGTCCCTTCACAGGTGCCATATTTATGGCCAGGGCTGTGCAGAATGCTGCCTGGCTAGAGACCCCTACTGCGCTTGGGACGGCACCCAGTGCTCCAGATATATTCCAGCCTCCAAGAGGTAACACACACACATACATGAACCGATAAAGCCATTGTCCCAAAGAGTCGATGCAACGCCTTGACATTGATTCACAGAGTCAGCACTTCTGTTAAGTGTTCTGTCTTCTTATCGGCACACACAAAAAAACGCAAAGCCACATGTGTCCTATGATATCCCCGAGATATGCACCGTGTGCAGTTTGGGGCTTTTGAGGTTTTTGGGATAGCAGAAAGTTAAAATAGAGAGAGAGGGTTTTGTGGTGCCCTCTTTCTGACCTACTTCTCCAGGGTGAGTTGTTTCCTGGAGTTCAGCACAGAGAAGAAAATGATAAATATTTGATTTTTCCTGTGCCATAGGGTGTAGTGGGACTGGACTGGACAGGCAAATTGATTAAAGTTGCTTTGTTGTTGAGATGATGTATGTGAGCTGCCAGAGAAGTTTTCTTGCCCTTTCTCTCCCCGGCTCTCTGGTCCGCCACTGACGCAAGGAGGCCAGGTCAGCCCTGCAGAGACAGCGAGCGAGAGATAGGGAGACACACAGAGAGAGGAATTTAGTTTGTTTTGGAGATTATTTGGATTATTTGGACCATTGGTCAGATGGCTCTATTTAAAATACGCTTTGTGGCTTCATTAAGATTCACTGTAGTTTGTTTTACAAAAGAGCTGAGGGTATTTTATTAGAAAAATCATGGTGGTGCTCCTTTTGTGTTTAAAAGGAAACTGAATACATAGCATGACTATGGTCTTATTTTTTTCTTGTTCTGAAAATTTGAGTTTATTTGTATCTTTTTTTGTAAATGTTCTTGCTATTTAGACTATTCAGTATGGGTTGTATGGTCTTATTTTAGCTAGTTTTATTTTCCCAAAACTTACTAACCACGCATAATATTTTTTTTCTTCTAATAAATGCAAACATGTACATCCATCTTGGTCACATATGTACTGTTACTGTAGCACAGTTTCTGCTGAATGCAAAAACAATTATATGTTGGTCAATAGTATGTTATAAGTAGTGCTGTCAAATGATTAATCGCGATTAAAAATCAAAATAAAAGTTTTTCTTTACATAATATATGTGTTGATGCTGTGTTTATGTATTATGTTTATTTTAAACACCAGGA
>JAUYWG010000055.1:17030266-17043015 GCA_034779775.1 Enteromius afrohamiltoni | reverse complement strand
GAACTGATTTTGCTGATGGAGTTTTTTTGAGTTCAAGGGTCAGATGGTTGGGGATTGAGTTACAGCTCCTGCATGGATCATGCATTATGGGTAAATGTTTGTTGATTTAGGGTCAGTAGGAGTTCTGGGAAGGCCGCTCGTGTCATTGACATCAAAGATGACGAAGGGTGGCTTTCCTGCCGTTGCTAAGCATCGCTATGCAGATGTTTTGAAAGATGAAAGAGTAATCAGTTTTGACGTACATTTGGTATTAATTCTCTACAATGTATGAAGTTTATGAGTGATGCGATTGGTATTGAATGACGAGCAGTAACCGATTTGTATTTTTGACTCGTTTATCTAATATACTATTTTGAATAACTTTGACAATCACCCTCACGCACAAACCATCAGCCTGACCTTTGAACCTGCAGGGTTTGTGGGTAAAAGGTTGTGGCCGGTCAGCACAAGCTTTTCATGGATCACTCAACACAGAGAAACAATGTCAGTTGCAATAACATTAACCTGATTTAACCTAAATAGCATCAAACATCAAATAGTCTGTCTCCAACAATAACTTGAGAAGTCTTGAAATTGTGTTTTTTTTTTGTTCGTTCGTTTGTTTGCGGCAGTAGTGGAATTGCTTAATAAATATAGTCCCCACAAAATAAAAATTTGCTAAAGATCTCCTTACTCTCAGGCCATCCAAGGTGAGTTTGTTTCTTCATCACAACATATTTATAGAAATTTGGCTTTACATCAGTTGCTTACTAATGAATCCTTTGCATGCAATGAATGGGTGCCGTCAGAATGAGAGTCCAAACCGCTGATAAAAACATCAAAATCATCCAGTTAACATCTTGGGAAGTGTAAAGCTATGTGTTTGTAAGAAACAAATCCAGCACTGACATTTTTAGTTTCAAATTCTTGCTTTTGGCTATGACACGTGTTCTCTGTACATAATACCCCTTTTTTATTTTAAAGAAATTTCATCGGAAGAGAGAAATATACACAGATAAAGCACTGTTTATGTTCTTTTTACTGGAGAAAAAGTTTTTATGGCTTATTTTGGACTTTTGTATTTTGGTTTGAAGTTAAATAGGGAATCTCATTCTGATGGCACCCATTCACTGCATTGGTGAGCACAGATCTGTTTTGATGACAAAACGAATGCACCCACATCTTGGATAGCTCAAGGGTGAATCAATTTTAAAACGAATTTTCATGTTTTGGGTAAACTCTTCCTTTAAAGGGATGAATTCAGAGGCTTAGGTTGTCATAAAGTATGTTGACTCGCAGCTGGGACTTACTGATAGTGTGTAAAAAAATGTAAATAAAAAAATACTACTTTACTGCCTGCCTTATTGACTCATCTGTAGACAGAATCACACTGCACTGCACACAGATTATTGTTTGTTGTAAAAAATATATTATCCACTACTAACGAGCTTGAAAGCAGTACTGAGCGTATAAACTCTGTCCCCGATTAAACTCTAGGAATGTTAGCTTGCGTAAGACAAGTGCAGTTTGACAGGATTTTGGCGACTTTTCAGAGCTGCACTCTGGAAACCACAGCGAACCTCTCAGTGCATGTCAGAGATCATTTCATTCAAACATCTCGCTATCGTAACCATTCAGTTGCCTACGCTGATTTTTTAATGCAATCACAATATCATGTGTATTTCATTGACCTTGCCTCTCTTCTTTTCAGAGGCAAATAAAAGAGCTGAAAATGTCGTTTTTATTTAGTATTTATTAAGGTCCACCGGTCTTTTGATTTGACTTTGAATGTGTAAATGATGGATTGACATTACAAAAATTCACAGCAATTATAAAACACAAGACATCAGGCACTGAAGATCCAGCGAGGTTTTGTGTCACAGGAGTGTAAACAGCAGTGAGTAAGTGTGTTCTTGTGCTCTATTGATCACTGATACACTCTCACTCACTCACTCACTATAGACCAAGGCCAGAGTCAGGACAGAGATCAGATTCACCCCGCGCAGGAACTAAAAGCACATCGACTGGTAGCAAGTTTCTGTATAACACCGCAGAACTGGTGTCAGATTGTCTTTTACAATATCCCTTACTTCTTTTCTTCATGCAGTCGTCTTCTTTTCACTATCTCTTTATATCCTTGGATGATGGTGGATGTAGCTGATAATAAAATCCTGCCTAAGACATATTCAGAAATACTGATCCATTCAATGTTTTTCCATTTATTTCTGGTATGACTATTAAGAGACTGTTTATTTTACTTTTATCTTATGTAAAGACTTGTATGTGTAAAGCATGTATGTATACACGCAGATAAAGTTTAAGTTTCTGAGTAATTTAATGGAAGCTTGTTTGCAGCTCAGAGTTAATAACTCTGAACTTTATGTTTAGCATTTTATTAAATATTACTGTATTTCTCACAGTTTGTTGTTATGTATCAAAACTAACATTCTTATTTTAAGCTTTATCTCATGATTCTTTTTTTCTTTCTTTCTGACGCTCTGATTAACTCTGATTATGTTTGCTGATTTAATCCAGCAGATTTGCGCAGGCTGCTGCCATGAATAGTTGCATTCATATTTTATCAGCGTAATGAAATCAGACGGCACAAGGCAGGCTGATTGCTGGATGTATTGTTAGTCAGCTGATAAGGGTCAAGACTTTTTGTCCAGGCGTTTCATCTTTGATATCATTTCAAGACTTCTCATAAACCTGCACTGTTGAGTCCAGGAAAGCAGCCCACTCTAAATAAAACACTTCCACAGATGTCGGTGCTGTTAGCATTTTCATCACAACTTCTCAGCTAATGTACCATGCAATATTAGTTTTGAGTGTCTTTGAGCGAAGCTATAGAAAGGCATTGGACATGAAACTGTATGCATGCTGCTGTAAGCAAATAATGAGAAGAAGTGGGTATATTGAATTTAATCTTTTTTTATGAAAACCTGTTCTGCTTTATTGAGGAAAGCCTCCAAAAAGCCCTTGTAAAAATGCTAATTACTTTAAATCCACTGCGTGCTGGAATCTGCATGAATGTTACATAAGAGAATAACCCCAGCTGAGTAAACACAGAGAAACAATGCCAAAAGAAAGACTCTGAATGCGCCGTTAAATCAGGTAAATGTTACTGGCAGGAAAAACACGTAAGAGAGCTGTTTTCATTGTACTTCAGTCTTAGTCAGATTCATGCAGCTTTGTAGTGTTTTACAGATTTAATGCAGTAAATTCAGATAATTAGATTGTCTGTTTATATAGTGAATTATTACATTTAGGTATTTTGTTCCTTGACTTTTTATGCCGTTCAAATGTATTGTGTGTATGAGTGTTAAAAAATTGTTTTTTGCTCATATTTTTTTGCAATGACAATTGAATGCGCTGTGTTTTCCGCCAACTGGAAACCCGAGGTTCTGAAACATGATTGGGTAAACTGACAGTGGGCGGGTTTCGCAAACCAAAACAACGTCCTGCATTCTGGGCCGAAACGCTCATTTTAAAGGAGAATATTTGACTGTAGCATTGTTCTTCAGATAAACAAGTATGGTAACTTTCTTAAATATCTGCAAACATATTATGGTATTTTATGCTTTAGGTGAGTCAAAATCCTATATACAGCACCTTTAATGTAACTTCTTGTCAGTTTAATGCAGTTTTAATTGAATAAAAGCTTTAATTTATAAAAAAAAATGCATTTAATCAAAATATGGACATTGTAAAAGTACACAGTATGGTCACTAGTGAGGAGCTTTGTGAATAAAAAAATAAGACCCGAAATGACTTTGCGGAGTACTCAAAGGTTGTGATATCAAGTGTGCCATTTGGAAATGCCTTTGTCTGTTTTGGGGCTTGTTTCATTTCTCAGACTGAGTAATTGTGATTAACTTAATGGCCTTGTTTCACTCCAGTGTCATAGTAAGTAAGCAGTGACCGTGGAGTTGGTGGAATGAGACAACTCATCTCCGAGGAGCTCTCTAACCACTGATTTATCACCGCTAATTAACGTCTGAGAGTGAACAGATGTTTTAATTTCCATTAATGCACCTGAAATGGCACCATAACAACCATTTGTTGAGTGAGTGTTGAGAGAACCTTCACTGGGACAAATACGAGTCTAAGCAGACTGATAGATATACTACATTTAGCAGTTTCCATAGGCTTTAAACAATAGCACATTAAACTAATGCCATTTATTCCCTTTGGAGCGCAAACAAGTAAAATACAATTTAACTAGAAAAGCAAAATGGTGTTTTTGATAGCGACTGTGTCCACAACACAGGTGCGAGAGAGTTTTTAGCAGTCTGTGAGAAGAAGTGAAAGTGATTGATGAGAGCTGTATGCATGCCACCTTTCTCTCTCACTCACTCTGGCTGGTTTATTGGTGGGCTGCTTTGGTTGTGGTAATCTGAAGCAGATGGCAGTTTGTTTGAAGTTTCTGCAGATGGTCATCACCGCTCCGCTCTTCAGCACCTGAGCCGTGAGGGATCCAGACGCCACACAGAGGCCTAACCTGCCAGAAAAACTAAATTAACTTCATGCAAAATGACCAGAATAACCTATTCTGAAGGATGAGTCAAAACCGCGAGCACTAATCAGGTCTAGAAACCCATCCAGTGTGTCAGCCATGATTAAAGATCTCCACTCTGTATAAAAAACACATTGTGTTTAATATAACCAAAAGAGCCATATTAGCATAACAGGAAAGCTTGTCCAGACCTGTGTTATTTTAGTTTTGCATTAACCTGCATTTTTCCTGGAACATCTCCATTAAAAACGTCTTTTAGTCTTAGATTATGGTAAATTTGTGTCTGGAGTTGACCTACGATATTAGGTTGTTTAAAACAAACACATGCTCATTGACAGTCTGGGCAGAGCACTATGCATTCTGGGATTGAAGCCAAAGTCGAGCAATGCAGTTTAAAGGCCTTAAAAAGAAAAATGGACATTCAGAAGGGCAAAAATGTAAGCAAAGTTTTCATTGTAGTTAAAGGTTATCTAACCCATCTTTGGCTTTTGCTTTAATCCAACAGCAGAGGCTGAAGTGTCATTTCATACTCTAGAAAGCATGAAGGATACAGTCACGGGCATGGCAGAGACTTTCCAGCTCTCGTCTGTGCCAAATACCTCACAGATGAACAGCATTAAACAGTTTGTCTGCCCTTCACGGTTATGCTAAGATGCAAAAAACGATTAGTCAGTGCAATCGTCATCGTTTTTGACATATGACACTTGAGAATATCACTTCGAAATATAACTTGTGTGGTTCAGTGAGCTTGATTTTTTTTTAAACGTGACATCTAACATTTCATTTCGGCTGAGCAGACGATAGGATTTACTTGGCAGGAAATGGCCATTGTGACACGCTCAGTCTCCTTTTGTTAAAGCTGATTTGTGAAGGACAGTGAGACCGAAATGGAGAAAAACCCCATTGTTCTAAACTTGAAGTTATAATAAACTTAAAATTTGTGCCTGGAAGAAGTTCAGAGACTTAAATGACTTCATGATCAACTCAGCTGACACGCATTAAGAAAACGTTGGGGATTATATTTGTTTTTTAAAGAGATCTGGTTTGTGATTTAACTTTCTTAAGGGTGAGAGTGACCCTTCAGCTGGCAACCAACAGGCCTTTTAAAGGGTGCCTTTACACCTGTTGTTTTAGTATGTTTATTCAGGTGGTGCTATAAGGTCTGCTGAAAGAGTTGCTCTGTGTCTGGATATATTTGAATATGAATTTGCAATCCATAAAATTGCTGTACTAATAACTAATTAATAACTAATGTAAAAACGGATATTTCCCAGTAAGAACAGTGTAGAGTTATTTTTTTTCTATTAGGCAAAGAATAAAATAGAATAGAATAAGTTCAAAACGGTAAAAACTGTAAGACTTTATTTTTTACGGTTACTCCTATTAGTTGCTTATTAGCATGCATAGTACTAGTGTATTTATTAGTGCTAATTAAGCACATATTAATGCCTTATTCTACATGCCTAACCCTGCCCAATACCTAAATACCCTCATACCAAAATCATAAAAGAATATTAATAATAAATTATTAAAAAAAGGTCATCTCTGTTGGCTTGATTTGGACCAGTTATTATTATTTTTTGTATTACATTTGTTGCCACTATAACTTGAAATCACTTTATTGTTCTAGGATGCTAGTATTTGTCATTATTTACTCACCCTCATGTATAGAACAAAATGAAAAATCCTGAATAAAGGTTGCTCTCTTATCAAAAAGAACTGTAATGATTGGTGCTTTTTGCACAGTGAGTGCTTTTGCAGTGTTTTAAAGCTCAGTTCAGTCACAATTCATTACTATACAAGCTTGGAACAACATAAGGGTAAACAAATGATGACTATATTTCACTGAATTCCTTTCCAAACTGAATTACATTCTTACTAAGAAACTGACATGAAGACTGTCCTATTCATTTCAAATAGCTGCCTCCACATCTTCCATCTCACTCTTTCAAGAGGATAATGAGAGGGCTTTGCAGTGGATGCAGTCAACTTATCAGACTCACACCTGCATCCTGAGTGACATCTGAGCCTGAGTCTGTCCATTAATCACCCCTCTCACTCTCTCTCTCACGCACAAACACACAGCAGGGCTGTTTGTCCATCACATGTCATGTCTGGTCATTGAAAGACGCCATCAACCACTTTATATAAGAGGTGCAGATGGGATACAGGACTTTGCTTTTAAGCACACACATGCGCATGCTGATAGCTCGAGATAATTGGCTTTAGGAGACTCTAGGAGACTATCACATCATTCACTAGCACACAGCACCTACACACACTTAACGCTAGTATATGTACAGGTGTCTTATTTAAAAAATGGTGGAAAGTGGAGACCTGGCTCATTTTAAGTGTAAGCACCTCAGGAAAAAAAAAATGTTTATTGTGATTAAATTACACAATCTGAATAAACGGATAACTTATTGAAAGTTTACATTGTCGCGCTGTTGTGACAACATTCAATATGGCGGATATAGTACATCCGAATTCCATTCATACTACCCACATTCATACTATATAGAATGTACTTTTTAACGGTCAGGTAGTACATTCAATTTTAGATGTAGTACCTACTTAAGCAGTATGCGATTTCGGACACAGCATCGTCCAGGCTCGTATGCATGAAAGTGGACTCTAGCTACTCCATTCCAACGCTCTCCTAGTGTGCTCCTTGATCCTCCGTGTGTCTCCATGTCCTTGTATTCGTCTCCTCGCCTGGAAAGTGTTGTGTGGTTGTGGTCATCTCATCTGTTCTCCTCCAGTTCAGTAATGTTTGAATTCTTTCACTCACCTTTATGCTCAGTGGATTACAAACTCTCCTGTAAATAAAACATTCTTTTACTTTTGCCTGTTGTCCAGTCCGCTTCCTTACAGGCATATTTTAAGGACACTGATTTTAGTCAGGCTTCCAAGGCACCATAACGCCAAGTCTAATGATCTAAAACAAATTCAAGTGCACTTCAGAGATAGCTAAAGAAATATTTAATGCCTATTTAACTGCCACTATAAATGGATTCATAGGTTGAAGACAATGAACATTTATAAACGGATTCATTTTTATCTATTGCTCCATCTCATAAATGCTGTTAAAATGGACATGAGTTTTTGTTTTGATTTCAGATGGCCACTGGAGCCAATCCAGTCTGCGTCACATCCCTTTATTCTTCTGAAAACAATTAGAGACAAACAGAATTGTGTTGTAGAGACTCAAACCTTGAGATGACACTCTGCACGCGTTACTTTAAAAGTATATCAGGCCTGACTGTGAGACGTTTTAACCCCATGCCGTATGGATGTCACTTTAGGAATGTTGAGGAGAGACCTTGACCCTGACTAATTAACCCGTCCATCTTCGGAGCCTCGCTCAAACTCTGAGATAACTGACAAGAGCGTTGCTCATACTGTTTACATCCACTAAAAATAAGAGGTCGGACACATACACTCTGACCTCCCGCTCTCCAGTGGAAACAGACACACTGAAGACACAGAGACATTAAAACTACGCAGACATGAAGACGTCCAATCAGCAGTCCATGTGATTCTGTCGACACTGTCCTGACACACAAGGTCTTTAGAGTAATGAAGGAGCTTATGGCAATGTGTCTGCATATGAGCCTCATGGGAGGGATCAGGGTGTCTGTGGGGCCCGATTTTAGTAGCTTTAGCTCTCCCTGGTACATCTTAATTTGATCTTTATTAATGCTTGTAATGCTATAGCTAGCCACAGGCTGTGATACTGCTTTCTCTTCTCCAGCGAGAGCCATACATGGTTGACAACACAGTCTAGATTGACTTCTGTTTGCATAATAGAGTTGTTATCAGCCGATATAACATTATATCAACTAATAATTTAATTACATAACTAACTGCAATTTTAGCAGGTCTCAAAATTGTAAAAAAAATCTATTCTACTGTGGAATAATTATACATTATAATTGTAACTTCATTACTGTGGTGGCTAAATTCACTTTAGCATTTAAATGAGTTTTAGTTGTATGTTTTTTTTTATAAAAAATGGATTAATTAATTTTATTTTTTATTTATTTTATTGGAAAACATTTAGTTATTAATTTGTTTGTTTGCATTTGCCATAATCATGCAGTAATCTCAAATTAATGTTTAAAATACTAATAGTTTAATAACTCTGATATATGTAATTTCTAACTAATTAAAAAAACAATATATATATATATATATATATATATATATATATATGTCTATATTTAAAATTTTAATTTAGTTAAATATATATATATATATATATATATATATGTCTATATTGAACATTTGAATTTAGTTAAATATATATATTTATACAATAACTATTGGCTATTTTATTTTATTTGTTTGTTTGCAATAAATGGTTTTGTGGATTGTTGAAAAGTGTTGTGCTGTTGTTTTGGGCTTGTAAACTGCCCTGAATATCCTAGCAATTAGATTCTTAGATTATAGATTATAGATTATTGTTATATTTAATATTGTTGTTGTCACAATATTACGGAAAGACATAAGTATAATAAATAAATATTATAATTTTTTGCATGTGTTTTAGTTTATTTAGTTTAAGCCATTTTAGTACATCGGGCTAAACAAAACAAAAATATGGACTGTTGCCTTGATATTTATTTAGTTATTTATTTAATCATTTAATTTGTTTTCAGTAACAGAATTATTTTCTTTATGCTTTGAGTTTCAGTTAATGATAATGACTCTGATTTGACCACAGCATTATGGAGGAACTCCCGAACAGCTGTAGTAATAAATAAACGGCAGATACGATGAAAGAGTTCTTTATAGTTATTCACGCAAGTGTACGTCTTCACAGAACAAAAGCTGAATGAAAACGCAGACGTTCATTAGCTCCCTGAAGGAACGCTGGGTGTAGTATCAGTAGATCCATGTGAAATGGAGACGGGCACGTATGAGCGATACATGCTCGTATAGTCTTACAGACCACACGGAGAGCAAGCGTCTCGCTAATGCCACAAGCGCGTGTCTAACACATTCAGGCGCTCTGAGAAACCGGGTCATAGTCTGTCCGGCACTTGTGTCCATGCGTGTGGCGGGTTTTAGATAGCATATAACTCGCCAGCTTGTTTGGACATCTGCGATTCACTGGAGAAAAACAAAATCTTGGCATCCTGCTGGATGACAGAGGACAAGGAAACCGACTGGGGAAACTCTAGTTGTCTGGAGGATCACAGTGAAGGGCAGTGAGGATATCCAATCCAAACACGCCCCGGTTCGGGTAAACACCCATAGCTTTTTTGCTCTTGCCGCCAGAGTATAACCAGGCCAAAATCAACCCAGCTATCTGAACCGCTCGCCTCTACTTGAACTTCAAACATCCAGCCCCTTCTGATCAACCACCGTTCCTCTAACCTCAAAACATGCAGGCATCTTCCTCACTCCGCTGTCTTAACGACCTGCATTACGAGTGAAGACATGTTCTATTGCCACAACGCTATGTGTCACTGGGACTGAAGTCATTCAGCGGATGCTTTTATCCAAAGTGACTATCAGCGCCATTATTATAGCAACACTTCCCTTGGAACAACCTTAAGTATCTTGTTCAAGGGCACTTCAGGTCACACTCACCCCACGCACGATTTAAACCTTGCAATGTCTATCTGTCTGTCTATCTGTCAATCTGTCCGTCTGTCTGTATTTGAAACATTATTTCAAAGCAGCTGTACTCGATTTTAATATTTAGAATATCTTAATATTTTCATAGTCACGTTCAGCATATTAGAACCGGGCGTTAATATAGTTTGCAACAATACAAGCAATCGAGCAGTTATGTGCTATACATGAGTACTGTATGTATCCATGTAAAGTTGGACATGCATGTATATTTATCCCACTTTATATAAAGAGATGGGTGATAGTTACATGTAAAAAAATAATAATAAACTGTTGGGATTCGCTATATATTGCATTTTAGGTAAGTGCAGAATTCAGAATAAAAATGCACCAATGTTTGTCAGGATTAAAATGAGACAGCTTGATTAAGAAGACGTGTATTTATGCTAGCTTTTAATGTGTATATTTCATTGAATCACATGTGGAAGTGACTGTACTTATTTCTTGGCTCTTTATTCGTAACGGTGTTGTTTTCTTTTCGTCCTCAAAGGGCCGGATCGGCCTGGCTCGTTATTACCTTTAAACATGAAACTTTCTGTAATTTCTCTTGGAAGGCCGTGAGGAATAATAACAGATTTGTGGTTCCAGTATAAAGCTGTGGATTTGTCCTGGGATATGGCGCCGTTTTACTGCCTGGCCTCAGGAGCACCGAGACCTGGTTAAAGTAGCTCGGTGTCACGGTGGAAACTTGTTTGCTTGAGAACGTCAGTCCCATATTGGACGGATTCACGTCTCCTTCACGGTTTGTATTTGGTTTTGTCAATTACTTTAGAGTTTTCCATGGTGGCTAGGTATAGGTTTGGTGTTTAGGTTAAAGGCTCTTGGCTGGACTTTTGTTGGTGTAGTATGCAAATGCTAAACAGCCTGTGGTTTCCATTATGGTATTTTAGGAAAGGTCATGGAGTAATGGAAATGTTTGGCTTTTGGCCGCAGGGTACACTGTGTGTGTGTGTGTGTGTATGTGTATGGCCGACTGTTTCGTGATGAGAGATGAAGGTATTGAATAACAGAACTCAGGAGTCTGGCTGGTAATTAATATGGTTTTTAAGCCGACACATCCAGTGTGTTAGCTTGCCAAGAGCCATCTTCAGAAGGGGCATGTACCCATCAAGAAGGGTCAAATATGCCACAGATACCAACATATATTACCTCAAGCAACAATAATGTGTAATATAAGATCCTGCGGTTATGACAAAGCAACAAAACAAATGCCAGAAGACCAAAAGAAACATTAAGCTTTTCATTTATCAAAACATCTCTAATGTTTTATTAATACAGAATTACAATTACAAGCATGTTTAGGGAGTGTAACTTGGCAAAAAATCTACCACTGAGCAAATTAGTATTTTTATGGACTTTATTATATGTGTAATAAAAACTAAATGTGTATGCTTACATTGAATCTAAATTTAATATATATATTTTTAAATTGTTAAATGGTGTGTGTATCAAATGCATAGTATATATATATATATATATATATATATATATATATATAGCCAGACTCCTGAGTTCTGTTGACAATAAGTAGCTTTGCACCTACATGATAACTAACTCTCATTAGAATATTAGGACACTCTCTAATTAATATCTGCTAACTCTTTATTATGACGGTCTCCCAAAAGATGCTCTACTTACTATAAGTAACTTTGCAAGTACATATCAACTTATTCTAACCCTAACCCTACCAGTCTACTAATACTCTGCTAGCACTCTATTGAGAGTAGATATAGCAATGTTACTTATAATCAACAGAATAAGTTAAAGGGAGAATCAGAATAAAGTGAAACCAAAATATTCTCCTTAAAACCATATACAGTACCATGATATACACTATGTGCTAATGCAATATAGACTACAATTTTACTGTTATTTCTGTATATGTACTTGCCCTTGCTATTTCATGTTGTTGTCTATAACAATAATACATATGTCCATCATTATCAGTACTTATCTAACTAGATGTGTTATTGCTGGATCTTATTACTAGGCAGGTTGGTCCTAGCGCCAGTAACCTAAACTAGGTTGTATATTCTCACTAGTGTGACAGAGCTATTCCCATCTCACCGACTGTCTGTATGTGAACATGAGCCGGCTGCCAATAGTCTGTCTGCATGATAGTATTTGTGACTTTTGGTTTCTTTTGATGCCTTAAGTAACTTTTCTCATTTAAAATGTTTTAGAGCTGAATATTGGTCCATATTTTGACATTCACATAGGTGCGACTCCTTGATCTTTTTTCCAGAGCGCTTTGATCTGTGAAGCTTCTGGTCTGCAGCTGGTTGGCCCTGTTTTAAGATGTTTATATGTTGTACATTATATTGGAGCTGTAGCTATTACAGCATTTCTATGGATGTCTAAAGGATGTCTCCACTAAAGACATTTTGTGTATTTCTGTTTGCTGCCAATGTATTTCTTAGAATGGCTTTGGCATTAGTGTATTGTAAGTTATATGTAAGTCCACTCAGCTTAAATATGTTTTGTGCTTGTATCTTCACCGGTAAATCATTCTTTTATAGTTATATTTTTGGACTTTTTGTCACACGCACCAGATCACGTGAGGTCACGAGGACCCGGAAGTAACCTCACGCAGGTACTTAAGCAGGAAGTA